>CAHIKZ030002655.1:1560000-1640000 GCA_903632075.3 Acanthosepion pharaonis
CGAAATGCTTGTTTAGAAAGAAAGTGTTCATTATCCACCACATCTGCTTTAATTATGTCCACACCATTGTTTCATGGGGTTTATTACTTAATCATCTGAGATAATGTGTTTTCATTATTTGCCACATGTTTTTCTTATAATTGTCCACACCTCTTTCTGTTACTTTATTAAAAGCTTAAATATTTCAGGTAAATTGTTTTCATGGCTTCCACATCTTTTTATTGGTATCCTCATATTTTTATTGCTTCATCATTTGAGTGTATTTTCATCATTCCAAACGTCTGTTTGATTAGTATTTTCATCTGTTTGTTGAGTTTTATTGCTATATTTTTCAGAAACTGTATTTTCCTCTTTTCAAACGTCTTTTTTATTAATGTCCCCATCAGTTTGTTGAGTTTTTATTGCTATATTTTTGACAAACTCTATTTTCATCATTTCAGACGTCTTTTTTTCTTATTGCATCCATGCATTTGTTGAGTTTTTATTGCTATATTATTGACAAACTGTATTTTTATCAGTTCAAACCACTTTTTTTTATTAATGATCCCATGTGCTTGTTGAGTTTTTACTGGTATATTTTTGACAAACTCGATTTTCATCATTTCAAACTTCATTTTTATTAATGTCCCCATCTATTTCTTGAGTTTTTATTGCTATATTTTTCTCAAACTCTATTTCCTCACTTCAAACGTCTTTTTTCATCAATGTCGCCATTTGCTTGTTTTATTTTTATTGCTATATTTTTAACAAACTGTATTTACATCATTTGAAACATTTTTTTATTAATGTGCCCATCTATTTGTTGAGTTTTTATTGCTATATTGTTGACAAACTCTATTTTCATCAGTTCAAACGTCTTTTTTTATTAGTGTCCCGTCTATTTGTTGCTTTTCCGAAACCCCTTTAACTCGAGCCACATTTGCTCTATATAGACATATTATACCTTTTTGGAATCAGGATAAGCCCGGGATTGATAATCTACCCTTCATCTTGTGCTTGAACATCCAACATCTGGATTTGTGTTCGGATGAGGAGGGAACAGTTGAAAATTCAAATTTATCATCTTTATATATCTCAATAAGCGTCAGATTCTGTCTGTCCGTCTGTGCAGCTGAAACCCGTCTAAATCGGGTCACACCTTCTCTACATAAATATATTATACATTTTTAGAATTAGGATGATCCCGGGGTTGATAATCTGCCCTTCATCTTGTGCTTGAACATCCAACATTGGAATATGTGTTCGGGTGAGGAGGGAACTGTTAAAATTCAAATCTATCATGTTTATATATCTCAATAAACGTCAGATTCTGTCTGTCCGTCCGTGTAACAGAAGACCCTCTAAATCTCCTACTCTTGCTCTACATAGACATATTATACATTTTTGGAACCAGGATGAGCTCGAAATTGACAATATGACCTTCATCTGGTGCTTGAACATCGGGGATTAGGGTTTGTGTCTTTATGAGGAGGAAACACTTAACAAATTATGTCTTATATTTTAAATTTAGTGGTTTTGAAAGTTTTTAATTTATATTGAACTAGCAATATGGCCCGTCGTTGCCCATGCTTGATTCAAAAATCGTACGACTCATACAACAATCGCTATTACTAGAGTTAAAATAGTTTTGCCCTTCCTTGCCTTTAAAGGAGTGCCCTTTTTCGTGCTGATGTTGCTACATGCCTTACTTCTTGCCTATCTCACACTGCGATTTTTTTTCTAAGTTCTATACTAAACATTAAATCTGTTACGAAAAAAGAGCTAAACAAAATGAACACAAAACGATCAGCTTTAAAAAAAGGACTCGTAACTGGAAAAACCAAATGAAAAAAGAATGTTAACAGCAAATACTTTTTCACACCTAAAACCAGTTCTGCGGAATCAGAATCAACGTTGAGTTTAAGCAAGCGAATGAGCCAATTGGAGTAAAGTGCCATACAGATTTAATTTTTTCCCCACTTGTTAACATTTTAGTTAACATTCGTGTCATTCAGTTGTTGGCTCTCACGCTGGCCAATAGAATCTTCCTGCCTATTCGTGGCAGCCAGCTATTGGCTCTCACTCTGGCCAGTAGAAAATGGCCGCAAACTACATGAAAACTGCAGTAGAAGCATGAAAAAATCGATTATTTCCACTATCGATGGGAGTTGGGAAATGCAAAGTTGGTCTTGACCTTTCCACTAACTTGGAGCATGTGCATGTAAATTTTGGTGTAAATCCGTCGAAAATTGCGGCCGTGCATTCGTTACACACACACACACACACACACACACACACACACACACACACACACACACACATCCTGACTTTTATAGATAGAGATTTAAAGTAAGACAAAATCCTTATCAATTAAAGAAATGTTTTAAATTCAGTTAAAAATATCTCCAAAACTTTGTAAATTGAGGAAATCCATTTTATTTCTTCAAAATGCCAAGGAATCAGTGTTAAGGGTAAAGGTTTCGTGACGAGAGATTTTGAAGTTTGGAGTTTGCGATTTGAAATAAAGTTCTTCGGAGTTTACGATTTGAAGAACTCAATTTTAGTTCCAAATCAGACATTCGGCCCAAATCGGTTCGGATTTGGACTGATAACCCGAATCAGAATTAAATTGATGTTTTGATGTTCCATGAAGTCAACTGAGAAATTTGAGTCAAAAGTCTCATTGCTGTTTTTCTAAGCTGGACCAGAGGTCACTAATGTTTTGGATCGAAGGCCCAGTTATCCCCTTAAAAGTCAGCACAGAGTGCAGATTTAAACCTGGCTTGGCTTGTAAACAATCTAGAAATATCTGTGAAAATGTCACAGTTCCCCTATTTGAATTTTTTGATGAATCTTAATTTAGCGATTGAATGAGCACCTTGCAAGTTCCACAACTTTTTGACATCAGTTATGTGCCTTGTGTATCACACATGGCACATAACATAGGCGATCATGTATCTTTCGGTACATGACATTTTTCCCGCAGTAGGTTACCATTTTTTCTGTGGTAGCGCTGTTGCTATTCAAGGCTATAGAACCTGCTAGAAGAAGCGGATACGTAAGTGAATGTTATGGATTCCACTGGAATTCGAACTCGGCTCTCCGATTCCTCAATCCTAGCCGCTATTCATTACAGAGACCTACGTGCCACAAGGTCCCCAAACGGCCCTCCGCAGGTTTTGAATTCAGAGTTTTTACATCCAAGAGAACCCAGTCTGTCCTGCTATAGGGAGAAGAAGAGGATTCACACCTTTCCCAAGGGTATTAGCACGTAAGTGAATGGATTCGACTGGAATTCGAACTCGGCTCTCTGATTCCTCAATCCGAGCCGCTATCCATTACTCCACCGTTACCATTTTTTTGATGGATTTAAAAAGAGTCATTTCTCAAGACAGGGTGTTTTTTATTATTCTATTAAAAATCCGTTGGCTAAGATCAGAACAAATTTACTGATCTATGAATAAATATGATTCTTTATCTGAAAACAATAATTAGCAGGAATAATGTCATCTAACTATTAATTGGTACTTGCAATACTCATGAAAATTTCACAGCTTTCCTATTTGAATTTTATTTTAAATATTTATTCATTAGGTTAATAAAGTTAATGAGTTCATTGAATATAAAAAAACAAACATAAGGAATAAATATTTGAGCTTAACAACTTTAACTAAATATTGTAATAACTTTCAAAAGTAGAACTACATGTCATTATTTAAATAAATAAGAGGGTATACAGAAAGAATGCAAATTTGACAGTATTTTCAATTTCACTGAAGCAGACGTTACTATAGCCACCGCTATCTTCCTTTTCTTTCTACCTCTCATTTATTCTTACCCTTATTACCTTTCTTTTTTTACTTTACTTTACTTTTCTTTTCTTTCTTTCTTTTTTCTTTCTTTCTTTCTTTCTTTCTGTCTTTCTGTCTTTCTTTCTTTCTTTCTTTCTTTCTTTATTCGCTCCTTCCTTCCCCAAAACCAAACAGAGCCTTTGATATATTCGTTTTTTTTTGGGGGGGGGAGCAATCTATTATAAATTTATCTTCGTAATCGAACAGAAATGGTTCATTGTTTATATGAGGCAATGGCAGGATGTAATGTACACGCTGACTGACTAAGAAGCAGAATAATAATTTGATAAATGTCCTGACGTTTACACGAGGCAAAGCTTGCATGGCTTTTAAGCTACACATTATTTCTTCGTGAATTAAGACTGACTAAAGAAAAATACGCAAATGACCCGGTGTTGATATAGAAAAGAAGCTACAAGAAATCCTACAGAAGATAGCAAAGGAAAGCGGGAAGAAATGACTAAACATCAAATTGCAAGAAGAAAGAATGCTCGTTGGCTAGCAAAAGGGATCAATCCAACATGCAAATTACAAATCGGGGATAACATAATCAAAGAGGTGCAATAATTTAGATATCTGAGAAGCGTATTAACAGAGGACGGAAAATGTGACATGGAAAGCACATTGGAATAGCGAAAGATGTCTTCCAGAAACTGGACAAAAAATATTCAGAAACAGATAAATATCATTATAAGCAAAAAAAAAAACGAAACCAAGAAAAAAACAAAAAACAAAAAAACGAGTACTGAACTGTTATGTAGTATTAATTCACCTAGATAGTATCATGAACAATCTCCTCACAGTTGAAGAATAGACTTGAATCAACAAAAATGTAGTTCTACATAAGGATACTGAGAATACCATGGGGCAAATACATACTTGTGTAAATTAATTGAAAACATCCGAATGAGGAGAAGAACGAAGAGGATTTGAAGAAGAAGAAGAAGAAGAAGAAGAAGAAGAAGAAGAAGAAGAAGAAGAAGAAGGAGGAGGAGGAGGAGCAAAAGAAAAAGAAAGAGGTAAAGAAAAAGATGAAGAGAGCTGGAAAGAAGAAAGAATTAAAGGATGAAAAGACTTTAAATATGAAGGAGACAAGGTGGAGATGATATAAGTGTGAGAGATTATAGGAGAAATAAGGAGGTGAATTTGGGAAGAAGAAGTAAAAGAAAATGGATTCGTGAAGGAGGAGGAGGGGGAGGATTGAAAAAAGAAGAAAAAGAAGGAGGATTAGAAGAAAAAGAAGTAGATGGAGGAGGAGGGTTATCTGCCCCTGCTATGCGTATAACCTGCCTCTTAACCTTACACTCTACCGTGATTGGCCCTCGAGCCTTGCCCTGGTTAAAATTTAGTATAAAACAAAAAAATAGTTACAGAAGAGAGTAGTAGTAGTAGTAGTAGTAGTAGTAGTAGTAGTAGTAGTAGTAGTAGTAGTAGTAACAGTAGTAGTAGTAGTGTTAAAAAAAAAACGAGGAGGCTGAATAGAAAAGGAAGAATAGAAAAAAACGAATAAGAAGAAAAAGGTGAAGGAGAAGAAGAGGAAGGATTAGAACTAAAAGAAATAAAAGAAAAACGAAGAGATATAACAGAAATAACACAATGTTGTAGGAGAAAATAGTAGTAAAAGATAGTAGTAGAAGTAGTAGTACTACTAGTAGTGTCAGAGGTAAAAATAAAATCTATATAGTACTAGAAAAAGAAGAAGAGGAAGAAAATAATGATGGCGAGTGAAATAGCTTTAATTGTAATTATTATGATAATTCTACCAAATAAATCGCTTGGATTACACTAGGCATCGCACTCCCACTTGTAATAAGAACAATTTCCGATACAACCAGCAAAGACCACCTGTTTAGCCTCGTGCTGTTTCTGGATAGCCACACAGATCATGGATGGCTACCACTTGAATCAAGGCAGCTGAAAATGGTAACGGACGAATATGTCAAGCGCCTACCAGGAATGGATAGTCTAACACAAGTAGAATGTTTAAGACCTGTCCGATAGAAATGTCGGACGGACTAAAGCCTAATGAAAAACACGCAGGTAATAACAATTATTATTTTAAAGATACATACGCCATTCTTTGATGACTTCATTAGACGCCATGTTTTTTCGTTTTCGTTTATATCTATTAAACATTGTTAAGTTTGCAAGAAAACGTCAGGAGATTGGTATGGGATGAGGATCGAACACGCTACGACAATAAAACTCGAATGAACTTGAAAATTATGGCTTTACAGTGTAACACAAACCAAATGCACACACACACACATATATATATATATATATATATATATATATATATATATATATATATATATATATATATATATATATATATATATATATATATATATATATATATATAGTCGACTCTTCCATCAAAATTCGACGTATGAGGGTCAAGCAGATCAGTTTCCAGGAAACCGACAGCCCGACACCGGCACATGAGATTTGATTATAGTGGTGAAAATTTCGTGCAGGACCATCCACACTTTTTGAAGGGCCGAATACAGAGACCTGGTGCACTGAATGCCACAAGGTTCCCAAACGACCCTCCGCAGATTTGAATTCAGAGTTGTCCTTCTCCTAGAGGAGTTGCCATCCAAGGCTATAGAACCCAGTCTGTCCTGATATTTTACCCATAGCTGGAGGGAGAGGAAGAGGATTCATACCTTTCCCAAGGGTATTATCACGTAAGTGAATGTAATGGATTCGACTGGAATTCGAACTCGGCTCTGCAATTCCTCAATACAAGCCTCTATTCATTACTCCACCGTGCCTCCTCGCATATATATATGTTTCATTAAAAACGACAGACAAGGTACTACAGTTAAGCTTTTTATTTAATTTTTCTTGTGTTCTGACAAGAGCTTTCTTTTCTGGACAAAGGGTGTGTAAGAACTGTCCAAATGTTTTATATTTCCGAGCGCTTTCGGCTATACCTTTAGCCATTATCAAGGATGATTCAATTTTTCAGCTTAATTGAGTGTGTGCGTTCTGTGTATGTCTTAGTGTGTGGTAGAGATGTTTTTAATTTCCGAATACGGTTTGCACATTATGGCTTTGTTCGTACTTAATATTGTTAAGAATTGGCTTTTTCTTTATTATTATTAAAGCTTCCATTATTTTTATTCTTTTTTTGCAGGTGGATGCTGTTAATATATTTGTGTTTTCTACTAGTATGTTTCTTATGGAGTCTGGTAAATTTGTGTTTGTGTTTAAATGGGTTCTAATATATCACTCCCTAAGAACCAAATAATAACACACGGACTTAACAGAGACACATCTCCTTTCCAGAAACCAATCAAAATGACCAAGGTAATTCAGAGCATGAATCCAACCAGCTCTTATCTTAAACAACAACTTAAAAGAGACTGTTTGACCAACATAAGGACTGACCAAAATTAATGATAAAAAAATTAAAAAAACAAAAACAAATGAAAACTACAGATAAAGTCAATTATTTCCATCAAGACATTCATTTCTATAGTTCACTGCTACTAACAAGCAGATTTTTCTCTCCTGATGATGACCATGCTGGTCGAAACTAGTCGAGGAATCTAATTGAAATAATATTAATATGCAACCCTGTGTATCTGAAGATTTTTTTTTTATTGTTCAATATATATATATAGCATGGTGGCGTAATGGATAGTGACTTGGATTGAGGAATCGGAGAGCCGAGTTCGAATTCCAGTCGAATCCGTTACATTCACTTACGTGCATAATACCCCTGTAACTGACAGAAACACCAAGAATCGAACCTGTGTCCTACACGGAATCGTCATATAGCCTGACGTATTATACCAGTTTAGCTGCAGAGGAGCATCTGGTTAGCATGGCTGATTTTACTGCTTTTAAACTACAAACTTCCTATGACTTCCCTCGAACGTCCATATCTGCTCGAAGCGTATCTTAATGTAAACAAATGACGTTACACACTATGAAATGGACAAAGTTCGACAATTATTTTAATATATTTTATTGTTATACGTTATTTATATAGACACAAATATTTAAGTAAATGCTCTGTTTTTATAATAAACAGTATTAACAACATTTACCGGCCTGAACGTCCGAGAAATTTTCATAGAAATTGTCATGGCAGGAATCCAACTTGTATCCTACTCGGAACCGTCAAATAGCCTGACGGGCTATACCTTTTTAGCTACGAAGGGTCATCTGGTTAGCAAGTTTATATATAAAATTTGTCGAATATTCTGCCCGGCAGCCGAAAATAGATAAATACCCTGTTTAATAAAAAAAAAAAATAAACTCTACTCAAATACGCTTATCCACTAAAATAATATTTAAGTAATAAAATCTGTCAGATTCATAAATAAAAATAACTTATTTTTTTTTTAGAAATTGCTTTGTTTACACTAGGATACGAAACTGTTTTCATCAATTTTGTTATTAAATATTATGAAAATAGGTCTACTAAGAAAAGATGACAATATATATATATATATATATATATATATATATATATATATATATATATATATATATATATATCTTCTTTCGCCCTTTACCCCGGAAGTTTTCTTTGGGGCGCCGATGTGCTGAGTTGTCTATCATTTTCGTCCATCTCTTTCGGTCTTTCTGCCAAAGGCTGGCTCTCCGCGAATGGTTTTATGGGGCGTATCTTGGATATTTTTACCTGGCGGAGACTATCCCTCTTCAGGTAAGCCGATGTCCTATAACTATGTGGCTCGTCTTAGTCGCAAACACGTGGCCAGTTACCTGCACCGGGGAGGTCATTCACCTTGTACTGCAGAGTTAAAACTTCGCACGCAAGTGAGTTTAGCCCGCCAGTAGAAACGGTTTACCGGGATATATATATATATATATATATATATATATATATATATATATATATATATATATATATATATATATATTATGTTATAAAGGAGAAATATATACACAGAATTAATTAGCAATGTTTATGTGATTAATGGCGAAATCACTTCGCTAGCAAGACTTAATGAGTCATTAATTACAATCAATTCTTTGAAATAATACAATCCTTATATTTGAGTTGTCAGATGGAATTAACGGGCCAAGTACGTTTGACAATCTGAAATTGTCATCTTCAGGGCGCAATTTTTCCATACACATATATTAAGTCCTGTTAGCGAAGTGATTTCGCCAGCAATCACATTAACATTGCCATTTGATTCTTTGTATAAATTGGTTCTTTATAATATATGCTGCATACACTAATATATATATATATATATATATATATATATATATATATATATATATCACTCACTCCCTAAGAACCAAATAACACACACACAAACACTTAACAGAGACACATCCCTCTCCAGGACCAATAAAACTGTCAAACTGACCTGGGGAATTCAGAGAAGCATAGATCCATCCAGTCATGTCTCAAATAACAACTTAAAAGAGACTGTTTGACCAACACAAGGAATGTTAAAAGATTCATGATAAAAAGATAAAAAAAATATAAAAAAAACAAATGAAAACTACAGACAAAAGTTCATTTTCTCCATCAAGACATTCATATCTGTAGTTTACTGCTACCAGCAAGCAGAAATATTTCTTCTCCTGATGATGGCCATTTTGGCCGAAACTAGTCGAGGAATCTAAATGAAATAATAATAAAAAAAAACGAAAGAATATTAATATATTAATCTATAACCCAATGTGTCTGAAGATTTTAATTTATTAATATTTTTATTGTTCAATATATATATATATATATATATATATATATATATATATATATATATATATATATATATATATATACAAATGAAGAGAAAGAACAAACAGATTTAGAATCCAATGTTGTTTTAGCATTTCATTTTTTTAAAGTGCTCAATACAATAATATTTTTAATGATATTTGTATTTAAAAATATTTCACATTGCGATACGGAACAATGTTACCTATCATTGCCTGATGACAGGATAAAAATGTAAAATATTTTTAAATAAAAATATCATATTATCTATCTATCTATCTATATATATATATATATATATATATATAATTCAAAGAAAGAATTCAAGAAAGACATTCGGATTACTAACACCAAAACAGAGAATGTCTCATATCGAGAATATTTAACATCGAAAATCATAAGGAAAAAAATTAATTATTTTTAATATGTGGAAATCTCCGCCTTTTACCTGAAGACGGTCGCGAGACCAGAAACACGTGTAGTAAAATTATGTAAAACAAAGCATAATATTTTTTTCTAAATAAATCCACATTACAACCAAAAACGTTTGCGGCACCTCTCTTCTCTTCTTTTTAATATACATACTTTTCTCTCGTTGGAACCACTAAAATCTTTCTTATATATATATATATATATATATATATATATATATATATATATATATATATATATATATTATACTGAATGTCGGAGTGTACAGTTCGTCATCAAATGGATCACTATAAGTAATATTATTTCTAATTTACTTACAAGGGAATCTTCAAATGCTTTTTACCTAAGATTAAATTTGGCATTTTTTTATGGACGGAGCAAGACGACTTGATTTCAATGGTGATTAAATGAAAATTAAAGGTGACTCTGAAATAAACCTCGAATTCCATGGCTAAATACGATGGGTAGTGGTCATGTTAGGAGGCGGGGTGAAGGGTCCGAGCAAAGCCGAAGTCAGTAACTTGGGATGGGTGTTAGAGTGAAGTTGGGGTGGGTGAACAGTCCGGATCTACTTACGGTCGATAAATAAAAAAAAATGTTAAATGAATAAAATTATAAGCAAATGTTGCTAAAAAAACGTTTGACTAATAAATGATATGGAAGGAAATCGACGATACAATCAGAGACAAACAAAACAAACATGACAACTCGTATTGCTTTTCCTACAATTTCGAACGTTACGTCCTCATTCATAAAAAGTAACATGCTACGCTTAAACTATAAAATAGTGTAGAATTATTCGTGCCAAAGTATAAGTAATTTTAAAAATCCTGTTCTTAATATAATGTTCTTAATATAATAATTAATAGAATGTTATGATAATTAATAGAATGTTATAATAATTATCAGAATGTTGTTAAGTTCCCAGATGAATTCTGTGGACAAGACAGATTGGTATAAAATGACAATTGGAAAAAAAATCTTACATTTTGTCGACGCGTTTCGTCTTCCGACTTTTTCAAGGCAAAAATGAAATCGAAATGTTTTTATTGTTATAGTTACATTTAAAAAATCCAAATTTAAAAAGATAGACGCTTCTGTCTAAGCGGTTTTTTCTGGTTGATGTAAATTAACTTTATAGTAAGGGAATTTTTTTTTCCATGTTGACAATATAGTTAAATTCCTAGATCAATTCTGTGCACAAGACAGACTGGAATAAAATGACAATTGGAAAAAAAAAACTTAGATTTAGATTTTGTAACTCTAACAACAAAAACATTTCGATTTCATTTTTGCCTTGAAAAAGTCGGAAGACGAAACGCGTCGGCAAAATCTAAGATTTTTTTCCAATTGTCATTTGATACCAATAGAATGTTATAATAGAATGTTCTTAATATAATAATTCATAGTGGGATATACATAATAAATTAAACTTGTTAAATATCAATACTTATTCACAAAAAATTAAACAAGCTATGGATACCACGGCTTTATATATATATATATATATATATATATATATATATATATATATATATATATATATAATATATTTTTAATGTATTGGAGCAGAAGATAATTATTCAAACATACATTGTTAAATATAACAGACAACGAATGTTTATTATGTTTGATCATGAACCGTTTTAAGCTTCTTATATTGGTTTTAAATTCGGGAAAAATACAGACTAAAACTCTCTAATATTTGGATATTTTTTATTATGCTTTTCCTCGATTTAAACGTTCGGCTCACATGAGCCATCATAGGAGTGCTTATATGGATGTTTCAATGGAGTTACGGCTGGAATTTTTGAGCGTCTTTGTTTTTCTTTATTAAGATCTTTCGCGCTTAAGATATAAAACAGATAGGAAAGAAGACAAACGAGAAGATCAATACATATGAACGGACTGAATATATATATATATATATATATATATATATATATATATATATATATATATAAACTGATTCTCCTTTATGTACATAATATATATTGGAAGTCGTGTAATCAACAAGGAAAGAACTAAATGATAATCAATTTTTTTAATTTCCTTTTTTGCTCTCGAAGTGAGATCCAAAGTGCCATGGACTTGTGCCAAATTGAAAGCGACATACTTGGCGGAATTTTCAACTCATCGCGTCGATTCCGCTTCCTGGTTAGGTTATCGTGGCGTTGGGATTAGGGGTTAAAATGAACCGTTGGTTTACACACGCCACGAACGCTAATGTAGACAGATAATAACAATGAAACACAGGGGTAATTTTAGCAAAAAGTTAAGGAATTGATTTACGAATTAATGTCAGTAGCTCGTTCCAGGAAAATAAATAAGAATTCTTAAAGTTCGTAGTTTTAACGTATTGTTTTGAAGAAGAAATGTTCATACAACAGATTAAATGAAGGGATATATAGTATGTTTATGTTCAAAATTAGACGAAGAGAGATAGTTTAAAATAAATAGCTTTCTTGGATTGTTGAGATAAAATTCTCTGGTTTGAGACCAATAATATAATTCGCGAGTACTTTAACGCCGGTCACGAGGAACTGAAACGAAATCATGCCTTCAGACACTCTTCTTTCTTAATTTAATTTAGAATGTTAGAGAATATTAGAAAAAAAAAGCACTATTAAACAGAGTGAACAATAAAAGAATAAGAATTAAGAAGACGATAGATTATATAGAGTCGTTGGGCTTAGGGGTTTAAAATGAACAGTTGATTTACCCACCCAAGAAGATTAATGAAGGATGATAATGACGAGGAAACACAGGGGTAATTTTAACAAAAGAAGATAAGGAATTTATTCATGAATTCACACGCTTTAAGTACTGTCAGTAAATCGTTTCAGGAAAATAAATCAAAATTCTTAAAGTCCGTAGTATTAACGTATTGTTCTGAAGTAGAAATGTTCATACAACAGATTAAATGATCTGACACAAAATAATATCAAAAAATATTTAAAACACCGAAGGGTTACATGTCTGCATACTTTCAAAAATAGACGATGAGAGATAATTTAAAATACTTAACTCTCTTGAATTGTTGAAAAAAAAATTCTTTGAAATGTCGCGCGCTTGATTAAAAGCCAATAATATGACTGGCAAAACACTTCAACAATTTAACTTCATCGAAATTAAGGAGCGTAAAGTCAAGAACATTAATGTAGGCAGATAATAACAAAAAAACACAGGGGTAATTTTAGCAAAAAAAAAGTTAAGGAATTGATTGAAGAAGTAATGTCAGTAACTCGTTCCAGGAAAAGTAAATCAGAACTTTTTAAAGTCAGTAGTTTTAACGTATTGCCATGATGAGGAAATGTTTATACAACAGATTAAATGATCTGACACAAAATAATATTCAAAAAAATGTTTAAAACATCGAAGGGTTACATACCCGCATACTTTCAAAACTAGACGATGAGAGATAATTTAAAATACTTAGCGTTTTGTGGATTGTTGAAAGAAAATTCTTTGAAATGTCGGGCGCTTTGATTAAAAGCCAATAATTTGACCGGCGAAACACTTCAAGAAATTAATTTCATTGAATTTAAGGAGGGTTAAGTTTGATCACTATCTAGATAAGTGACCTCTTAGGAATATCAGGTGCTGTAAGCTTGGGTGTGCGGGTGGTGTAATGGATAGCGGTTCGGAATTGGAAATTTAGGAGCTGAATTTCTAATCCAGCCCTTTTCGTTATATCCACTTATCCACAAATAATTTTGGGAATATATGAATTTACCTCTTCTCTCCCCCAGCTATTGGTTAATTAGTTAGAGTGTATCAGTAAATCATAATTATCCCTCAAAAATTCTTACAGTCTAAAAATATGTTCTGGTAAAAATAACCTACAAAAGGTAGATAAGCCATAAAAATTGAATCAGAAGACTAATTAAGCTTTATTTTGGTTTGGTTTATTTTGTTTTGTTTTACAGCATATCAACATCTTAATGGGTTATTTAATCCTGAGAATATTTTTATTGCTGTTAATATTTGTTTTCAAAAATATATTGCTGGTAATATTTTTTTTTAAATATATATTGCTGGTAAATTATTGCTAATATTTTTCTTTCAAAAATATATTGCTAGTAATATTTTTTCCTTCAAAGAATTTATTGCAGATATTAAAACATATTTTTTACAATTTCATAGTTCATTGACCCCAGTTTGGGTTTAATTATTCGACAATAGCTGGGATTCTAACAGGTGTTACCACCCCGGGTCAGAGTGGACCTGGGAAAACCAACAATTAAGAGGTGGTTCCACGCTACTCCTGATCAGAGGCCTTGCTGTTGAACGTAGTTTACCGTCTTACCCAGTACGCTTCATTTGGGGGCGAAGGGAGTCTTACCCCGCTGCAGAGGTGCAGTCGGCGTATTCTGAATACCCAGCCGAGAGGACGTGTTTTATTTTGGTAAATAAACTTAAATCCATTAACAAGATCACAGCTGTCTTGGATAATTGAATCTTTATATAATGTCATCTGTTTTTGTTAGAATTACCATAAGCTAGGGATAATTTGAGTGCCACAACGCTTGATGATGTAGAGGTTTCTAGATCTCTACAGGTTTCTTCTATGGCAGCAATGCTGGACAATCGCCTCACAGATGAAGAAGTGCTGAAGGAACAGAAATGTGATTCTCCAGAAAAGGATCCTGAGGATGCCATAGACCAAACATGTAAGCAACGATCAAATTTTTAGAGAAAATGGAAACAAAAAGACACTTATATTTAACACCAGAAAAAGATATTTGACATTTCTAGTGCTCATAATGAGGAAAGGGGACTTGGAAATTTGATACTCACAGGGAAATTGAAGACAAGAGGGACAGAGGGAAACAATGCATAACCTACCTAGCGTTCTTGAGTGAATGGTTGGCAGAAGAGGGATTTAGAGAGATAACAAAAAAATGTATTAAGAGCTACAAAGGACAGGAAATTGTGGAGACCCATGATCACTAACGTCCTGAAGGTATACGGCATATTAAAGAAGCATGTTATCTTTGAGTTTCTGTCTATATTTCTGAGATGAAGTATTATGTACAGTATTTACATTATTCGGGCTATTGTCCTCATTTTTGTTGCCATAACGTTTCGGCCGTTGTACGCTCCGGCCTTCTTCAGGTGGTTGGAATGTCGAACTAAACCCATTATTTTGCTCGCTAGGTTAGACTGTTCTAGTTCCACATGCCATGTCTAATGGATATCAGTTATCAGTTATCTTCTGTAAATTCTCTTCTCCAAGCTCTCCAGTGCCTTAATCATGTATTGAACTCACACTCTTTGGGTCCTATTACTGGATCTAATTAACGTATTTATCCACTATGCCATGTATCCTTTAATCACCACAGAAAACCTTTCCCGTCTGCCATTATCATGGCTGATGTTAAACTCCAGGAGAGCAACTTACTACAACTCCTGGCTTCATGCTCTCCACTTGCATGAAGTGGATCAACGAATCAATTGCTCTGTTTACCTGTCCATATTTCTGAGATGAGGTATCATGTATACTATTTGCATTATTCGGATTATCGTCCTTATTCAGACTATTGTCCTTATCTTTGTTGCCATATTTATCACAACGTTTCGACCATTGTACACTCCGACCTTCTTCAGGTGGTTGGAATGTCGAACTAAACCCTTTCGCTCGCTAGGTTAGACTGTTAATTCCCTTCTTCAAGCTCTCCAGTGCCTTAACCAGGTATTGAACTCACACTCTTTGGGTCCTAACGCTTTTATACACTGTTATCTTTGAACTGCTATGATTTATTCAGAAGGATAGATGGGTTTCCTCGTTGTATTTTCCACGGTTTGGAATTCACAGAAGTCTATCCAGCTTATTTTGTACTCCTAGCTATGAAATAATAGATAAATCCACATTTATCTTGAGGGCATTTGTGTGAAAGTAAACGCAACATAATAGGTTAGAAATTTGGACTCGGTCTGCCGATTCGACTTAATTCACAGTTCACTGTTGCACTCTTCGAAGTATTCTATAATTAGAAGTTAATAGTTATCTCCCTTAAATTCTGTTTCCCGTTCAGCACTAATTCATCAACCCAGAGACATTTGGCCGAACAGACATTTGACCGAACGGACATTTGGCCGAGAGATATTTGACTGAACGGACATTTGGCCGAGAGATATTTGGCCGAACGGAGATTTAGCCGAACAGACATTTGGCCGAACGGACATTTGGCCGAGAGATATTTGGCCGAACGGAGATTTAGCCGAACGGAGATTTAGCCGAACGGACTTTTGGCCGAGAGATATTTGGCCGAGCGTTAATTTAGCCGAACGGACATTTGGCCGAGAGATATTTGGCCGAACGGAGATTTAGCCGAACGGACTTTTGACCGTACGGACATTTGGCCGAGAGATATTTGACTGAACGGACATTTAGCCGAGATATATTTAGCCGAACGGACATTTGGCCGAACGGACATTTGGCCGAACGGACATTTGGCCGAGAGAAATTTGGCCGAAGTACATTTCACCGAAAAAGTACCAGAAAATATACAGTGTAACCCGGATATAAGAGAGTTGTCGGGACCGGAGAAGAAGTCTCTTATATCCGGGTTTCTCTTATATCCGGGTTTGGTCTAATTTATATACATTAACACAGGCTCTAATTTGGGACCAGAGAAAATCTCTCTTATATCCGGGTTTCTCTTATATCCGGGTCTCTTATATCCGGGTTACACTGTAGTAATAAGTATTTTAATTAGCATTATTATAAGGTAGAATAGGACTAATAATTACCGCTGAATTTCAAGCGATTAAATTACTAAATCCGCTTATATAGTTAAAAGTTTTATTTCAATATTTGTTTATTGAAATTAGTAATTTTTAAATATTTAAGTATATTTTGGTAAAAAGTAGCACCTAATTATTTAAATTCGTATTTAAGAGTATAATAAAAACTAATTCATCCCTTTAAGATAATGATCATTAAATGCGAAATTTAAAGATCTTTCATGTCGTAAAAGATTAAGATTTTTGCCGTAGTAAAATGTACTTTTTCTCAAAATACTTATGTTACAGTAATATTTGAATTAAATTATAATACGTATAGAATAGATTTTTAAAATTGCCTGACAAAAAACCCAACCCCGCCAAAAAAAAACAAAAAAACACAAATGTTATAAGCTAATACAGTAAATAAATATAAATATATGTAACACATTACGATAATGAGTGTGACACGTAAGTACGCCACTATATTTTTGGTTAAATGTCCATTCAGTCAAATGTCCTTCGACCAAATGCCCGTCGGCCAAATACTTCAATTATAAAAATATACCCATTTTTATCGTATCCTTAATGCACTGAATGCCTTCTTGAATTATTCAGATTTCAATCCAAGGAAGGAATGCTAAGAACCCTCCCCAAATTTACAGATAAATTCTACAGATGCCTGATGAGATTTCAATAAAAATGTTCGATTCCCTATCTTACGTACACATCTTTTATTTGCTTGCCTTGAAGTTAGAAGCCTATAAACTTATTTCGTCCTGGGCATTACGATAAACTACATCCGCGTCCTGGGTAAGACGATAAACTACGTCCAACAGCCAGGCCTCTGACTAGGAGGTTTTGAGGAGCGTGGAACCACCTCTTAATTGCTGGTGTTCCCAAGTCCACCCTGACCCGGGGTGGTAGCACCTGTCAGGGTCCCAAGTATGGGCAAATAAACCTATAAACTGGGGGAAAAACACTACGAAATTTGTAAAAATATGTTTCTTTGTAAGAAAATTATTACCAGCAATACATTTTTGAAGAAAAAATTATTACCAGCAATACGTTATTACCAACTATACACTTTTTGAAAAATGAAAAAAAATATTACCAGTAATACATTTTTGAAAAATTATTACTGCAATAAAAATCTTGTCGGCATTAGATAGCCCATTGAGGTTGATATGCCGTAAAACAAGCCGAACCAAACCAAACTTATTAATTAATTAAGATTCTATTGAATCAATTACTAGGTCTGCTGTTAGGAAAGTCGATTCACTGTGTTGTGCTAGACAATTTGCTTTGCCACAATCTATCTTACATATTTATAAGTCTATCATTCTTCCATACTTTGAATATTGCTATCACATATGGTCTGGTTCTTCTGCTATATATTCGGAGATTCTTGATAAAATCTAAAGAACAATTTGCAATATTATTGGTACTGTCCTAGCAGCTCGGCTTCTTTTTTTTCCACAGTCTTAACGTAGCCTCCCTGTGCCCTTTCAATAAATACTTTCATGGTAATTGTTCTAGTAGAATTTTCTCTGCTGTAGCTAGAATTTATGAATTTAAACGTAATACTAACTAGATCGGCGAGAGGGTCTCATTCTTTTAGAGTTACAAATGACTAAATGTAAACGCAAGTTCTATGCTAACAGTTCCTTCTCTCTCACGCCACGATTGTTGAACTCTCTTCTTGCTCTTTTCTACTGATAAATAGCAAAAATTTTCAAAGCATTCTGTAAAGTTTCAAATATTCAATGTAACAGTGAATACGATGTATGTTAAAATTTATTTTATTTACCAAAATAAAAGTAGTCGTGTAAAAGTCTTTCTTATAAAAAAAGAACGTAATAGAAATTAAGTAAGGATTTAAATCTCTACAGTCGTAATGAACGCGTTAGTAAATTGATTTTTTTAATAAAAATAATCATATTTAGTATTTATTTTTATAAAAAAATATCAGGGAAATTTATTGAATGAGCGGGCATTTTTTAAGTGTTATTAGTAGAACTGACATATTTCCTTAATAACACCATGAGAAAAACCGAGCAAAATAATACAAAAAAGAACAACGCAACTATAAGACAATAGCAGAGCAAAGCAACAATATCAAAACAACTGTAAGACAACAGTAAATCAATGCAACTATAAGACAATAGCAAAGCTGAGTAACTATAAGACAATAGCAAAGCTACTATAAGACAATAGCAGTGCAAAGCAACAATAAGACATCAAAGCAACTATAAGACAATAGCAGAGATAAGCAACAATAAGACATCAAAGCAACTATAAGACAATAGCAAAGCAACCATAAGACAATAGCAGAGCAACTATAAGACAATAGCAGAGATAAGCAACAATAAGACATCAAAGCAACTATAAGACAATAGCAAAGCAACTATAAGACAATAGCAGAGCAAAGCAACAATATGACATCAAAACAACTATAAGACAATAGCAGAGATAAGCAACAATAAGACATCAAAGCAACTATAAGACAATAGCAAAGCAACTATAAGACAATAGCAGAGCAAAGCAAAAAAAAAACAACAAAAAAACAACATCAAGACAACTATAAGACATTAGCAAAGCGAAGAAACAATAATACATCAAAACAACTATAAGACAATAGCAAAGTAACTGTAAGACACTAGCAAAGCATTGCAATTCTTAAACAAAGAAAAGAAGTAATTTTCATATGCAAACATGATACTGACAACTGGGAATTTTTTATCATTTCACCGCAAGCAAGGCAATAAAGCCACTAAGACGTAATTGGTTACGGAATGTGAGAGAATATGAGAAAAAAGAAAAACAATTTTAAGGAGGGAGAGCAATAAGAGTACAAGATTTTAGAAGACAGGAGATAACGATTGATTTGCCTTTAAATTTTTGAAAATCATGCCTGGAATAGTATTTTTTCTCTATTTCGGTAAATATAATAAAATTTATAAACACGTAGATATTTATAAACCTTGGATATTTTGAATATAACATATTGCCGTTTATCACTTTTCTTTCTGTTTAAATATTTTAGAAATAAGTCAGAACAGATCTTCTAAAATGCAGGTTACATCGAAATATATATTTTTTATCGATATCACCACATGCTTTCAGCAGGCACCATCTTCACCCAGGGCACCACTGTATCCTTAAAGCACTTGATAGAGACCTCCGTGTGGAGTATGAGACCCTGTAGGAGATGATTCGAAGCATAATGTTGTTATTGCTGGTGATTACACAAATACCAGCATAACCAGCATTAAACTCATCCAGCACTTTCCGAATCCTCTGCACGGTCTGATTGACACCAAAACTCTCTTTGGTATTGCGCTGGCACGAAAGCCAAGATGAACGGTATACCGTTTCCAAATTTCTGGCGGAGAAAATTGCCTCATGGTGCGCCTTTCCCCACAGACGGTGCCCAACTGACCCTACTATACTGACAAAATCAAAAACAAACTACGCGCATGCGCGAAATGAAAACTATAATCTGGTGACAATTTATATGTTATATATATATATATATATATATATATATATATATCCGAGTATAGGATTGGTGTATTCGTATTAAATTCCAATAACCAAAAATATTATTCTTAAAAGCGTACTCAATACAGAGTAGAGCAAATATAATTATGTATTCGAAAATTATAACATAAATATGTTATAAAACCACTACGAAAATAGTCATTTTGTTTCAACACTTCTGATGGTGTTGAAACAAAATGGCTATTTTCGTAGTGGTTTTATTACATATTTATGTTATAATTTTCGAATAAATAATCATATATATATATATATATATATATATATATATATATATATATATATATATATATATATATATATTTAGACAGACTCGTCTACGAAGGGTGTCATTGATTCCGATCAAGCAAGTCCGAACATTGTCATATGTACAGACACACACAGACACATAGACACACACATACGCACATAGATACACACACACACACATAGACAAACGCACATATATATATATATATATATATATATATATATATATATATGTATGCAAACATATATGCATGTGTTTACTTGCGTCTGAGTGCGCATGTGTGTGAGTGTGTGTGCATGTGCTTTTGCGTTTGTGTCTGTGACGTTATAAATCTGATTCTCTGTTACTTTCAGTTTCACTTTCCTTTGAATTTTTTTCATACTTCAGCTTCTTCATCAGGGCCCGAATCTGTTTAAATAAATCTTTGCAAACTCTCCTATTCCCACCCTCCGCCTTACTCTCCATTCAATTCTTCTTTGTTTCGGGCGTTTAATTTTTTTATTGATTTTATTGTATTTTTTTTCTTTTAATATAGATATTCGCTCTCTTATCTATGCATCGATACACAAATTTCGCACGTCTTTCTCTCTTTTCATTTATTGCATGCTTTTCTCACTTTCTCTCTTTCTTTCTCTCACTTTTTCTTTCTATCTTTCTTTCTATCTATCTCTCTATCTATATAACGTTTCTCTTTCATCTTGTCGTCACGGCTCGCAGATTAATCACATCGTATTGAGTCCATATCAAACGCCCCAGTAAACACGAAGCCGAATATACAGTCTCAATAAGCTAATAGCACTCGAAAAAAACAAACCCAGTTACACGATTGTTGCTATGGTTTTGACGGACGACTGATTACCAACTTTATACGAAATATAGCAATATGTTTAGAAACTTCCGGGGGTCGATGATGACATTTATCGCAGCTAGTGGGAAAATTCCGGGTGGATTCTAACCAGTTTCCTTTAGTGACTTTTGTCAATAACGGGTTTGTTTGAAATACTGACAAAACATACAAAAGGCAACAAAGAAGAAGAGGAAGTCATTTCTATATATATAAAAAAGAATTTTATATATATATATATATATATATATATATATATATATATTAGGCAGCATATATTTTATATTATAAAGAGATAATCATACATTGAATCAATTAGTAATATTAATAAAATAAATAGAGAATTCTCTTCACTAATGTTTTTTAATAATAATATATTTAATAACTTATATAATATAATATTATATTATATATATTATATATAATATTATATTATAATATTATATATAATATTATATTAATATTATAATATTCCAATATTATAAAACTGTTAATAAATAACACATTCTTAAAAAAAACATATTTCGGTCTAAAATACATTTATTTCGTCTTGGAGTTTTATTTTTAAAGAAAAAATTACAGCCTGACGATGAGAACCTGAAGTTTTCGAAAGTACTTGCTGCTCTAAAAATATACCAGATCCAACTGACAACAATTTTATATATAAGGATCGCATCATTCAGTGGATTGATAGTAGATTAAGGCTTATATTATGTCTGTTAGCGAAGAGAATTCGCCATTAATTGCAATTAAGATATATATGTAGGCCTCACACTTATACACTTATACACACCCCCACACGAATATACACACTTACACACATCATACTCACTCACTCCCTAATGAGCCAAATGATAACACACACCCACAGCAATACACACGCTTACACATATCATACTCACTCACTCCCTAAGAACCAAATAACACACACACAAACACTAAAGAGAGACACATCCCCTCACCAGGTTCAATAAAACTGTCAAACTGACCAGAGAATTCAGAGCAGCATGTATCTATCCAGCTCTTATCTCAAATAAAAACTTAAAAGAGACTGTTTGACCAACACAAGGAATGTTAAAAGATTCATGTTAAAAAGATAAAAAAATAAAAAACAAACAAATGAAAACTACAGACAAAAGTTCATTTTCTCCATCAAGACATTCATTTCTGTAGTTTACTGCTACCAGCAAGCAGAAATATTTCTCCTCCCGATGATGGCCATTTTGGTCGAAACTAGTAATAAATATGTCGGTATGGTATATAATCCAAGAGGATCTTAGTAATATAACATTTTAAAAGGAGTCCACAGAAAAAGCTCAATACATTTATTATAATAAAGCTGATAAATAGTATTATGCAACAAAATCCATAACGACCTCATATGGGGAAATTGACACGAATGGAATTACAGGAACTCAGTCTATATACAGGGGTTCAATAAAACTGTCGAAGTTTCCGAATTAGATTTATACACCATATGCATTAATTTGGGATTTTTATTGTATAATACTATATATATATATATATATATATATATATATATATATATATATATATATATATATATAACTTCAATCTTCCATGAATCTCGTACATTAATAACTGCTCTGGCGTATCAAATGTAAACAAATGACGTCATATATTAAATGGACAAGGTCCGACAATTTATTTATTAAGACATTTTTATGTTTAACGTTGTTTGTTTTTTATTTATAGATACAAGTATTTAAGTAAATGCTCTGTTTATGATAAACAGTATTAAATAACATTTACCGGCCTGAATGTCCGAGAAATTTTCATAGGCCGGTAAATGTTATTTTTACTATTTATCATAAACAAATTTGCTTAAATCTTGTATCTATAAATAACAACGTTAAACATAAAAATGTTTTTTAAAAAAAATTGTCGGACCTTGTCCATTTCTTAATATATGACGTCATTTGTTTACATTTGATACGCCAGAGCAGTTATGAATGTACGAGATTCATAGAAGATTGAAGTTTATAAGCAGTAAATTGACTTTGTCTACCAGAAAAGGTTCTTTGTGGCCCAGAGGTTAGGCACGTCAGCGTAAATATATATATATATATATATATATATATATATATATATATATATGTGTGTGTGTGTGTGTGCATATATATATATATGTGTGTGTGTGTATATAGATAGATAGATAGATAGATAGATAGATAGATAGATAGATATCACATCCTCTGACAGGGCTTTGTTACTGAAACTGGTGATGGACAATGAGATGAGTCCTTCGAACATTTACTAATTATTAACATTTAATTCATGATAAAAATTAAAATTAAATATTTAAAATTGGAACAGAGGTATATATATATATATATATATATATATATATATATATATATATATATATATATATATATATATATATATTAGTGCATCTTAAAAAGTTATTTCATTGATAAACTCCATTCTCGCACAAACTCTCTCTCTCACACACACACATATATATAAATATGTGTGTATATATATATATATATATATATATATATATATATATTATTATTTTTTTACAATTTATTTAAGTAAATGTTCTGTTTTTAATAAAAGCGTATTAATTACATTTATCGGCCTGAATGTTCGAGAAATTTCATAAAAAATATGCGTTCTCCGACAGAAATCGAACCTGTATTCCTTTACGTAAACCAACATTTGATCTGACGTTCATTCAGCTACAGAGAACCATCTGGTTAACTCTATCGTCATATTTTGCTCATGAAATGTGTATTAACGTAAACAATGACAACATATAATGAAATGGATTAAATCCAACAATTATTTAATATATTTTCTGTTTATACGTTATTTTTATCGATAAAACTTTTATAAGTAAATGCACTGTTTTTAATTAAGCCCTATTAATTACATTTAGTGACCTGAATGTTAATTTAAATGTAATTAATACCGTTTAAAATCTAGCTAAATTTACAGTATAATAAATATTTCTTTAAAAGCATCTTGATAGCATCCAATCTTTTATCGGCTTTAATCTGGCATTTGATATGGTGCACCTTACAGGAAACTAAAATAGAAGGATCTCCATAAACAAATGGTACGTTATAATAAACATCTTTAAATCATTATTTACGCTATTTAAATTTGCACTATTGTTTTTATCTTTGTTGTTGTTATGACAAAGTTCCGGCCGTTGTGCCCTCCGGCCTTCCTCGGGAGTATATTGATATCGTCCAAATATAAATAGCGTAAAAAATGATAACTCCTCATCCAAGAAATTCAGACAGAGGAAAAGTCTGTAAATCTATTTTAACAACACCAAATATATATCACCTTTGATTTGGTATTTGATATTCTTACAAGTTTACTGAACAATGTAAGAGAAATTTTTAATCATATCGCCCCAGGCAAGGCGGTAAAGCCACTAAGACACAAGGAGTTACGATGCGTGAAAGATTAAGGAAAAAATGTGAAACATTATTAACGAACGAGTACAATAGGACGCACGGTGAAGTAATGGATAGTGGATTGAGGAATCGGAGAGCCGAGTTCGAATTCCAGGGGAGTCCATTATATTCACTTACGTGCTAAGGTAAGGATCCTCTTCTCCCCCAGCTATGGTTAAATAGCAGGACAGACCGGGTTCTATAGCCTTGGATGGCAACTGGTCTACCGCAGAAAGAAATGGCAACCTACCGCGGGAAAAAATCTGCTTCGTCAGTCATGTATCGAAAGATACATGATCGCCTAAGCGTGTATCACGCATGGCACATAACTGGCTGAAATTCACTTACGTGCTTGGAAAAGGTATGAATCCTCTTCTACTCCCCCTCCCCAGCTACGAGTAAATAGCAGGACAGACCGGGTTCTATAGCCTTGGATGACGACTGGTCTACCGCAGAAAGAAATAGCAACCTACCGCGGGAAAAAAATCTGCCTCGCCTAAGCGTGTATCACGCATGGCACATAACTGAACTTACAATAGAAGAACAATCAAGAAATAGTAGATAATGATTGACATTGCATTTAAATTTTTGAAGATCAATATTGACTGGGAAGCATGGACCCGGAAGAGAAATGAAGCATAAAACTTACGGTAACATCTTGCCAATTCAAATCTGAATTGTTGAAAGATTACCGCTACATTGGAACTTACATTCATAAAATCTCGGTAGCATAGCGAAGAGTTAATCCGAAGAGTTACTGTTAACGCGTTCGGATCTACCTGTACGGCATTCACCCGAGGTGGGATGAGCCGGATCCAATATTGGAGTTTCATGGGAATTTGGAATTCACAAGCGGTCCCCAACCCGCATGTATAGCACATGAGATTTGATTATAGTGGTGAAGGTTTCGTGCAGGACCATCCACACTTTTTGAAGGGCCGAATACAGAGACCTGGTGCACTACGACCCTCCGCAGGTTTTGAATTCAGAGTTGTCCTAGACAGCCAGACACCTGCACATATGATTTGATTATACTGGTGTAGGCTTTGTGCAGAACCATCCACACTTTTTGAAGGGCCGAATACAGAGACCTGGTGCACTACGTGCCACAAGGTCCCCAAATGGCCCTCAGAGTTTTCCTTCTTCTAGACTAGTTACCATCCAAGGCTTTCCTTCTCCTAGACGAGTTACCATCCAGTCTGTCCTGCTATTTACCCATAGCTGGAAGGAGAAGAAGAGGATCCACACCTTTCCCAAGGGTATTAGCACGTAAGTGAATGTAATGGATTCGACTGGAATTTGAACTCGGCTCTCCGATTCCTCAATCCAAGCCGCTATCCATTACTCCACCGTGCCTCCACACCATTACTCCACACCATTAATCCACCGTGCGTTCGGATCTGGCAAATCACAACACTTAACTCGACAGAGTCACTCTTGATTTGATAGCAGTATCTAATACTCAGCTAGACAAGTCACTGCCATAGTATCATCATCTTTCTCTTTGTAGACAATTACCCAGAACTATTTATGAATGGATCAGTCCATTTATGATAGTAAAATGGGTAACTGGCTCTTACTACAACAATTAGTAATACTTTAATTGGTTCTTGACCAATGATAATTATTTTTGTTGATTTTCAATGGAATAATATATTACCACTTTTAGAAAGCATTTATATAATTTATATAATAAACTTATTCTTCGGTAATGTTTGCATTAGGTTTAACATACGACATGACAGGAATCATAAACTGTAAGGCATATTCTAACCTACTGTCGTGACATTACGTTAAGAATCTTAAGACATCACTAGACTAGAGGACGTTTTCAAGATGGTAAAATTACAGATTATCCCAGCTTCTATGCATTGATAACCAAGAAAAGGATTGTCATTATTATTTGATAGATTCTATATTCAGGTTACCATGATTATGTCCTAGATTCTATATTCAGGATACCATTATTATTTGATATATTCTATATTCAGGATACCATTATTATTTCATAGATTCTATATTCAGGATACCATTATTATGTCTTAGATCCGTTATTTCTGATACTATTGTTTTGGACAACGCCAAGCATTCACTGCTATAGACTTTGACATTTTTTTGTTTGGTTTATTTTTTATTTTACGGCATATCAAGCTCAATGGTTTATTTAATACCGACAATATTCTTAGAATAGATTGATTTGGTTTACTTTCTTTTACGGCATATCAACCTCAATGGGTTATTTAATGCCGACAAGATTTTTATTTCTGTTAATATTTTATTTTATTTTTTATAAATCTATTGCTGGTAATAAGTTTCTCCTTCAAAAATTAATTGCTGGTAATATTTTTTTTTACAAAAATGTATTGTTTGTACCTAAACCTATTTTTAAACTTTCATAGTGTTTTTGATCACAATTTGGGGTTAACTATTTGTCCATTTTCATTTATAAGCAATTCATGGAGTATTGCTGCCATATATGGGCTGGAGCACCTTCTGCTTACCTCGGAGTTCTTGACAAGATCCAGAGACGGATATTTAATCTAATTGGCCCTGATCTAGCGTCTTGTCTGCAGTCACTCTCTCACCGACGCGCCGTCGCCTCTCTCTGTCTTTTCTACAAATACTTCCATGGTAACTGCTCTGATGAGCTGCTCTCTCTGGTTCCCAGACTCCATGAATTCAAGCGCCCTACGAGGCTAGCATCCCGCTCTCACCCTTACACCGTAGAAACCTTCAAATGTAGCCGTCTCTTCTACTCCAATAGCTTCATACCTCGCACCTCTCGCCATTGGAACACCCTCCCCAATTACTGTTTCCCTGAGAGCTATAATCTCCAACTATTCAAATGTAATGTCAATCGACATCTCCAATTACCTTGATCTACCCACTATCCTTCTCCTCTTCCTTTCTTTTATCACTCTTATCTGCTCTCGCTCCAAATCTTCCGCAACCCCCTGCATCCTAGTGGCTTCACGCCTTGCTTCGGGCACAATGCTTAAAAAAAAAAAATTATTTATTAGTTGTGTTTGCAGTAATTCCTTATAAAAGAATTTTATTTTTATTTTTGATAATTAATGATTTTATATACTAAACGTATGAGTATTCTGCATACCTGATGCGTTTAATAGCCCTCTTCAGGTCGTAAGTCTTTTATTAATTCGTCAGGAATTAATAAAAGAATTACGAGCTGAAGAGAAACACCTCTTAACTGCTGGTGTTCCCAGGTCCATCTTGACCGGAGTTTGTAGCAACTGTTAGGGTCTAAGCTATGGGCAAATAGCTCGGTGTCTATGTCTAAGTTAGGTCAGTAGACATAGCTGCGCGTGAGGGACTTAATTCTAGACATACCTGGATGATCTGTATGAAATTCTATTAACATCTTTTTCAAGAAGAGATGCAGGAATTACCCCTCTTTCACCATACATTAAGACTTCATCACAGATTGAGAAATGTTGTCAACGTCAGTTTTCGATTTAATTTTATTTTTCTCCTTCAATTTCCACCTTTTTTGCTTCTTTTTTTCTCTCTAATAAAAATATCCACCTGAGCTTGTATTTTAATTTCATCCTGCGTCACTAGTAGATCACGTATGGTATGGCAGAGAACGTTTTTAATTTCATTCTTTGCACTGAGCGCTGCAATTGCCATATCTCCCAACGGTTCACATAATTTAGGTATGAGTCTCGAGAAACCATTTGCTTGACTTAGTTGTTTTGATGGTAAAAATTCTATTTTAAAATTGTAATACAACAGAATTATCCCCCATCGCTATAGTCGAGTCACTGTATGAGCCAAGATAACCCTTTTTCGACCAGAAAATAGATAACAATCTACGGTGGCCTGTCTGTTGGGTGAACCTTCTATTGTGGATGAATTTGTGATTTTTCTTAACAGCAAAAATGGTTACTATCTGGATATAATTATTCTCAGCCAATAAAATTGTTCTTGACGCATATGTTATCGCTTGTATAGTACCATCTTTTTGCTTATGCAAAATTGCGGCACCGATACCTTAGTTACTGGCGTCGCTCGCCACGTTTATATCTAATTTTGGATCAAAATGCAAGAGAAACAAGTCCGTCGTTAGAAAGTTATTAATTTTTTCGAATGTTTTTTGGCATTCGGTCGTCCGATTCCACTTGGATTCTTTTTAGTAAAAAATTAATGGTACTCGCAAAAAAATAAATATAAAAATATTATAAAACAAATAAGAACATTGTAATAATTTGAGAAACCTAAAAATGCTTGTAAATGTGGCACTTTTGCTGGGGAAGGACTATTTTAAATCGCTCTTGGGTCTGGTTTCCTACCGTTTTCGTCGATAATTAGGTCCAAATATTTAATTTCCCTCATGAATAATTCGCATTTCTCATACCAGACAAAGGGAAGCTACATTTACGGCGGTAGGAAAGTGACTGAAGCCAGGCCAGCCCTAATAACATTGCAGATTATTTGGATTTTATGAAAAATCTCTAAAAGTCTAGTAGAAGTGCCAGACTAGATATGGCAGCAATGTTCAATTAATGGACAAATGGTAGATTTATAAATTCGTTAGATACATTCTTGAAGGGAAACCTTTCTAGCACTACACAGCGAACCTAGCAATTTGTTTAATATAATCTTTCCACATCATGTTAATGGAAGGCGTTAACCCGAAAAGGTGTAATGAGTGACTCTCCTGAAGGTTAGCATCAGCCATACTGATGGAAGGCAGAAAGAGTTCTCTCAGACGATTAATAATGAGCAGTTTCGTTTAAGAAGCTATTCCCTGTCTCAGTTACCAACAGATTTGATGTCATTTGTGAGATGAACTGCCAATTTGACTTTATCAAAGCGATCAGATATATAATATTTATGGTGTGGGCCTGTATTTCTTATGAGAATAAAGGCCTGATCAAAAGTAAATCTGGTCGCTTCCGGGCCATCAGCACTCGAGAAAAGGACTACTCTAAACCTTTCATCCGTTTTAATTTCACTGTTTCACAGTGTGTTGCTACCAGAAATGGCTGTCTTACGGGACAGGTTAAAATTTAGTTACCAGCGAGAAAAGTTTATCAGAAAAATTAACATGAAAGTACTTAAAGAAAAGGCATAGATAAGCAACATTACGTTGGTAGAAAAGTGACTGAAGCAGAGATAACAGGTCAGAACGAATAACATTGCAGACCTTTCTTTGAATTTTATCCAGGATCTCTAAATATATAGCAGACCAAACCAATATGTAGCAGAAATATTCAAGGCATTGTCGAATACTAGACTTATAGCTATGTAAGATAGATTCAGAGGAGAAAAATTGTCTAATACGACACAGTGAACAAACTTTTCTAATAGCAGACCTAACAATTGATTAAATATAATTTTTCCAATTCACGTCAGCGGAAAGCATTCGCCCGAGTAGTGAGTCACTCTCCTGGAGGTTAGCATCAGCCATACTGATGGAGGGCAAAAAGGGTTATCTCAGATGATTAATAGTGAGCAGTTTCGTTTTGAAAGCGTTAAAATTACGGAGTCATTTCTTGTCCCATTTAACAACAAATTTGATTTAATTTGTGAGATGAGCTGCCAATTTGACTTTATCGAACTGATCAGATATATAATATTTATGGTGTGGGCCAGAAATGGGTGTCTTACTGGACAGGTTAAAGTTTAGGTTCCAGCGAGAAAAGTATATCAGAAAAATTACCATGAAAGTATTTAAAGAAAAGGCACAGAATGGCTAAAATTATGGCGGTAAAAAAGTGACTGAAGCCGAGATGCCAGGTCAGAAACAATAACATTGCAGACCTTTCTTTGGATTTTATCAATGATCTCTAGATATATAGGAGGGAAGCCAAACCATATGTGGCAGCAATATTCAAGGTATGGTCGAATGTTAGACTTATAAATATGTGAGATAGATTCAGCGGATAAAAATTGTCTAGCACGACACATTGAACCAAATTTCCTAGCAGCAGGCTTTGCAATTGATTCAATATAATCTTTCCACTTCATGTCAGCGAAAAGCGTTAGCCCGAGAAGCCGCAATGAATCACTTGCCTGGTGGTTAGCATCAGCCATGCTGACGAAGGGCAAAATGAGCTCTCTCAAATGATTAATAGTGAACAGTTTCGTTTACGAAGCCATTCCTTGTCCCAGTTGACAGCAAATTTAGTGATATTTCGGGATCAGCTGTCAATTTGACATGATAGAACTTAATATTAAAATACAGCAGAATCCCTGACAACCGGACTAAGAAGGCCTTCCGGATATGAGGAATTGGTTACAAAGTCCGGATATGAGGGGTTGTTTTTAGATTAAAATAAAAGAACTGAAATCAGGTTTAACATTTATTTTCAATGTTTTATAGTAAACAAAATAAGCTAATGGTGAGTGAAATATAACGGAATTGATTTTAAGGAAAATTAAATAAATTATGTAATTTTAAAGAAAATTCATTAAATTAAGTATGCGATGTATGCAAAATAAATAATGTAATGAGGATTTTTTAATCGCTGTTGCATAATTTCTTCTGATGTTTTTCTCAACTTTTTTCGTTTTGCATTTCGTTTTGCTTTTGTTCTTGAATTGTTTTTTAAACGAAAGACACTTTTTAACTCTGCGTGCGTTATTGCAATTGTCATACCTGAATGCTAGCTTTCTTTCCATAAAACTGACGAGTTTTTCTATAGCTTTATCAATTCCAGTCCAGGTTTCACCAGAACCATGTTTTTTTTTTTTATTTCCTTGTTCATTGTGACAGTGTGAACGCTGGAGAATAGTTTCTTTGGAAGATTTTATATCATACAATGTTGACTTTCCTATATTGAAATCAGCCATTAATTACAATGAACTTTCACCAGTGTCTAGTCTGTTTAAAATTTCCACTTTTTGCGATAAATCCAAAGTTGTTCTTTTCCTCTTAGTCCTATCATCTTTTGCACCAATACAAGCCATTAGGGTGAAATAAGCATAAGCAATTATCCAAAGTAAATTTCCAGAAATAACAGAAATTTAAAACCAGTTACATATCACCCAAATAGACTAAATATAGACATCAAAATCATGTCCGGATATGCGGGATTTTGGATATGCGAAATTCCGGATATGCGGAATTCGGATATGCGGAATTCCGGATATGCGGAATTCCGGATATGTAGGATCTCGGATATGAGGGATTCTACTGTAGTAGTAAATAATTTTATCATCAGCATAGATAACGAGTGGAGAACTGATGACATCAGAAAGGTCATTAATTTTGTAATTAAAGTCAATGTCTTAAACTTTTTTTTTCCTAGAAGTGCATCGAACTATAGAAAAGTTTTAAGCTTTTGTTAGATATAAGCTAAGTGGACATCCCGTGAATATTTGAATGTCTGTATTTTCTACTGTGATTCACACCATCTACTTTTGCCTAAAGGCTTCGGAAGTTTACAGCAGCAAAGCTGAACAGGAATATACTTAAAATATTTGAATTTGTTTCCGCCATTGTGACGCGATTAAAATATTTTGTGTGCTTTAAGTCGTGTGGCACGATTAATCGTCCAAATAAATGATTTTTACGCTGAAATGTTGCCAGTACAAAGATTTCAACGCTTTGTGAACAGTTCAAGAAATCGCGAGATTTCAAAAAAAAAAATTTAACGAGCTTAAAAACGGGATTTCGTCACGTTGCAATCGGATTGAAAAGTGGTTTCTTTTCGGAACACCTGAAATATACGCAAAGCGGGGTAGGTTGTTGAGCTTCGAAGAAGGAGAAAGAGAGAATAGGAGAAAGAGAAACAGGTAATTAGAAAGAGAGGGACATAGAGAATGAGATAAGAAAAGAGGACAAGAAAAAAAATGGTTGAGTGGGAAAATGTGACGATATTTGAGTTAGCCAACCGTATGGACCCTTTCATGAAAAAAAAAATCCCAAGCTTCCGAAAGCAAGAAAAAGTTACAAGGAGAAAGAAAGAGTAGGAAAGAAAGAGAAAAGAAAAAGAAAAGAAAGAGAAATAACAGAAAAAGTAATCTGGGTGTACATAAGATTATGAAGCACAACTCACTATACGTAGAAATACATTAAAAAATATAAAAGAAAGAAACAGAAAAAAAAGTGAGAGAGATAGAGGGGTTATAAAGTTGATATAATGGGAAGTAGTGGGGAGAGTTAGGGAGAAAGAGTTAGAGGGAGTTAGGCAGAGAGTGAAGGTGAGGGAACCTGCGGAAAGAAAGAATTAACTCGGTTAACCAAGCGAAGAGATTGGATTAAAAAGTGTTCAAAAGTTTACAGAAAAAAAAAGACATTGTCACTGAGGAAGAAAGGGAGAAAGAATAAAACTCTGCAGCTGAAAGAAAAAGAAAGGACAGAAAGAAAGAAAAGAAAGAAAGAAAAAAAGAAAGAAAAGAAAAGAAAGAAAAGATATAAAGAAAGAAAAGAAACTCTAATTTTCAATTTAAATAAAAGAGGAAAGAAAAGAAAGGAAAAGAAGAAGGAAGACGGAAAGAAAGAAGAGTTTAACTTTAAGACTCACATAAAAGGGTGACAAGAAAGAAATAACAAAAGTAAGCAAGAAGGACAGAAAGAAAGAAAGAAAGAAAGAAAGAAAAAAATAAAGAAAAAAGAAAAGATATAAAGAAAGAAAAGAAAGAAAGAATGAACAGAAAGAAAGAAAAGAAATAAAGAATAAACAGAAAGAAAGAAAAAAGAAAGAAGCAAAAGAAAGAAAAAACTATAATTTCAAATTTAAATAAAAAAAGAAAGAAAATAAAGGAAAGTAAGAAGGAGATAGAAAGATAGAAAAGTTTAAGTTTTAGGAAATACATCAAAAGGTGAAAAGAAAGAAATAATAAAAGTAAGCAAGAAAGAAAGAAAGGAAGAACGAAAGAAAGAAAGAAAGAAAGAAAAGAAAGAGCGAAAGAAAGAAAAGAAAGAGAGAAAGAAAGAAAAGAAAGAATTATAAAATGAAAAACACAAATTAATGAAAGAAACTAATATGAATTGAAAATTGAAATAAGCTGAAAAACACAAAGAAAAAGGAAGTGTAAAGTGAAATTAAGAAATGAAAGAAAGAAAGAAAGAAAGAATGAACAGAAAGAAAGAATAAACAGAAAGAAAGAAAAAAGAAAGAGGCAAAAGAAAGAAAAAACTATAATTTTAAATTTAAATAAAAAAAGAAAGAAAATAAAGGAAAGAAAGAAGGAGATAGCAAGAAAAGTTTAAGTTTTAGGAAATACATCAAAAGGTGAAAAGAAAGAAATAATAAAAGTAAGCAAGAAAGAAAGAAAGGAAGAACGAAAGAAAGAAAGAAAGAAAGAAAAGAAAGAGCGAAAGAAAGAAAAGAAAGAGAGAAAGAAAGAAAAGAAAGAATTATAAAATGAAAAACACAAATTAATGAAAGAAACTAATATGAATTGAAAATTGAAATAAGCTGAAAAAACACAAAGAAAAAAGGAAGTGTAAAGTGAAATTAAGAAATGAAAGAAAGAAAGAAAGAAAAGAATGAACAGAAAGAAAGAATAAACAGAAAGAAAAAAAAAAGAAAGAGGCAAAAGAAAAAAAAACTGTAATTTTAAATTTAAATAAAAAAAAAGAAAGAAAATAAAGGAAAGAAAGAAGGAGATAGCAAGAAAAGTTTAAGTTTTAGGAAATACATCAAAAGGTGAAAAGAAAGAAATAATAAAAGTAAGCAAGAAAGAAAGAAAGAAAGAACGAAAGAAAGAAAGAAAGAAAAGAAAGAGCGAAAGAAAGAAAAGAAAGAATTATAAAATGAAAAACACAAATTAATGAATGAAACTAATATGAATTAAAAATTGAAATAAGCTGGAAAAAAAACAAAGAAAAAAGAAGTGTAAAGTGAAATTAAGAAATGAAAGAAAGAAAGAAAGAAGGAAAGGAAAAAACAGAAGAAAGAAATATAAATCTAAAACTGAGGAAAGAAAGAAAGTCGTATGAAGTGAAAATAAGAATTGAATGAAAGAAAGAAGGAGCAAAATAAAAAATAAAAAAAAAACAATTGAGAAAAATATGAAAGAAGTTTAAAGAGAAAACAAGAAACGAATGAAAGAAAGAAAAAGAAAGAAGTATAAACTGTAAAGCTGAAAAAAGTATTAAGAAGGAAAAAAGAAAGAAGTGTAAGGAGAACATAAGAAATGAATAAAAGAATGAAAAAAGGAAAGAAGTGTAAGATAAAAATCTGAAAGAGAAGCCGAGAAAGAAAAAGAAAGAAGTGTAAGAAATAGGAAATGAAGGAAAGAAAGAAAATAGAAAGAAGTGTAAACTTTAAAACTAATAGAACAATTGGGAAAGAAGAAAAGAACGATGTGTAAAGAGAAAATATGAAATGGATGAAAGAGAGAAAAAAGAAGTGTAAACTGAAAAACTGAAAAAACTAAGAAAGAAGAAAAGAACGATGTGTAAAGAGAAAATATGAAATGAATGAAAGAGAGAAAAAAAAGTGTAAAAACTGAAAAAAACTGAGAAAGAAGAAAAGAACGATGTGTAAAGAGAAAATATGAAATGAATGAAAGAGAGAAAAAAGAAGTGTAATAGGAAAAACTGAAAAAAACTGAGAAAGAAGGAAAGAACGATGTGTAAAGAGAAAATATGAAATGAATGAAAGAGAGAAAAAAGAAGTGTAAACTGAAAAACTGAAAAAACTTAGAAAGAAGAAAAGAACGAAGTGTAAAGAGAAAATATGAAATGAATGAAAGAGTGAAAAAAGAAGTGTAAACTGAAAAACTGAAAAAACTTAGAAAGAAGAAAAGAACGAAGTGTAAAGAGAAAATATGAAATGAATGAAAGACAGAAAAAAGAAGTGTAAGAGGAAAAACTGAAAAAACTGAGAAAGAAGAAAAGAACGAAATGTAAAGAGAAAATATGAAATGAATGAAAGAGAGAAAAAAGAAGTGTTATAGGAAAAACTGAAAAAACTGAGAAAGAAGAAAAGAACGATGTGTAAAGAGAAAATATGAAATGAATGAAAGAGAGAAAAAAGAAGTGTAATAGGAAAAACTGAAAAAACTGAGAAAGAAGAAAAGAACGAAGTGTAAAGAGAAAATATGAAATGAATGAAAGAGAGAAAAAAGAAGTGTCAACTGAAAAACTGAAAAATCTGAGAAAGAAGAAAAGAACGAAGTGTAAAGAGAAAATATGAAATGAATGAAAGAGAGAAAAAAGAAGTGTAATAGGAAAAACTGAAAGAACTTAGAAAGAAGAAAAGAACGAAGTGTAAAGAGAAAATATGAAATGAATGAAAGAGAAAAAAAGAAGTGTAAACTGAAAACTGAAAAAACTGAGAAAGAAGAAAAGAACGATGTGTAAAGAGAAAATATGAAATGAATGAAAGAGAGAAAAAAAAGTGTAAACTGAAAAACTGAAAAGAACTTAGAAAGAAGAAAAGAACGAAGTGTAAAGAGAAAATATGAAATGAATGAAAGAGAGAAAAAAGAAGTGTCAACTGAAAAACTGAAAAATCTGAGAAAGAAGAAAAGAACGAAGTGTAAAGAGAAAATATGAAATGAATGAAAGAGAGAAAAAAGAAGTGTAATAGGAAAAACTGAAAGAACTTAGAAAGAAGAAAAGAACGAAGTGTAAAGAGAAAATATGAAATGAATGAAAGAGAGAAAAAAGAAGTGTAAACTGAAAAACTGAAAAAAACTGAGAAAGAAGAAAAGAACGATGAGTAAAGAGAAAATATGAAATGAATGAAAGAGAGAAAAAAGAAGTGTAAACTGAAAAACTGAAAAATCTGAGAAAGAAGAAAAGAACGAAGTGTAAAAGAAAAATATGAAATGAATGAAAGAGAGAAAAAGAAGTGTAAAACTGAAAAACTGAAAGAACTTAGAAAGAAGAAAAGAACGATGTGTAAAGAGAAAATATGAAATGAATGAAAGAGAGAAAAAAGAAGTGTAAACTGAAAACTGAAAAAACTAAGAAAGAAGAAAAGAACGATGATGTAAAAGAGAAATGAAATGAATGAAAAAGAAAAAAAAGTGTAAAAGGAAATGAAAAAAACTGAAAAAGAAAAAAAAGATGTAAAAGAAAAGGAAAAAACTGAGAAAAAAACTGAAAAAAAAAGAAAAAGAAAAGAATGATGTAAAGAGAAAATATGAAAATGAATGAAAGAGAAAAAAGAAGTGTAAATAGGAAAACTGAAAAAACTTAGAAAGAAGAAAAGAACGAAGTGTAAAAGAAAAATATGAAATGAATGAAAGAGAAAAAAAGTGTAAACTGAAAAAACTGAAAAAACTTAGAAAGAAGAAAAGAACGAAGTGTAAAGAGAAAATATGAAATGAATGAAAGAGTGAAAAAAGAAGTGTAAACTGAAAAACTGAAAAAACTTAGAAAGAAGAAAAGAACGAAGTGTAAAGAGAAAATATGAAATGAATGAAAGAGAGAAAAAGAAGTGTAATAGGAAAAACTGAAAAGAACTTAGAAAGAAGAAAAGAAACGAAAGTGTAAAGAGAAAATATGAAATGAATGAAAAAGAAAAGAAGTGAAAAAAACTGAAAAAACTGAGAAAGAAGAAAAAACGATGTGTAAAGAGAAAAAATGAAAAGAAATGAAAAAGAGAAAAAGAAGAAAAAATGAAAAATGAAAGAAAGAAAGAAAAAAAGAACGAAGTTAAAGGAAAAACTGAAAAAAAAGAGAGAAAAAAAGAAGGTAAACTGAAAACTGAAAAATGTGAAAGAAAAGAGAAAAATATGTAAAATGAAAATGAAATGAAGAAAGAGAAAAAAGAAGTGTAAACTGAAAAAAACTGAGAAAGAAGAACTTAGAAAGAAGAAAAGAACGAAATGAATGAAAGAAAGAAAATATGAAAATGAAAAAATGAAAGAAGAAAAAAAGTAAAGAGAAAATATGAAATGAATAATAGGAAAAAAACTGTTATAAAAACTGAAAAACTGAGAAAAGAAGAAAAGAACGATGTGTAAAGAGAAAATATGAAATGAATGAAGAGAGAAAAAAGAAGTGTAAACTGAAAAACTGTAAAAAAACTTAGAAAAAAAAAGAACGAAGAAAGAGAAAAATGAAATGAATGAAAAGAGAAAAAAAAATATGAAAAATGAAAAAATGAGAAAGAAGAAAAGAAGAGAAAAAGAAAATATGAAATGAATGAAAAGAGAAAAAAAGTAAACTGAAAAACTGAGAAAGAAGAAAAGAACGATGTGTAAAGAGAAAATATGAAATGAATGAAAGAAAGAAAAAAGAAGTGTAAACTGAAAAACTGAAAAATCTGAGAAAGAAGAAAAGAACGAAGTTTAAAGAGAAAATATGAAATGAATGAAAGAGAGAAAAAAGAAGTGTAAACTGAAAAACTGAAAGAACTTAGAAAGAAGAAAAGAACGAAGTGTAAAGAGAAAATATGAAATGAATGAAAGAGAGAAAAAAGAAGTGTAAACTGAAAAACTGAAAAATCTGAGAAAGAAGAAAAGAACGAAGTGTAAAGAGAAAATATGAAATGAATGAAAGAGAGAAAAAAGAAGTGTTGAAATAGGAAAAACGGAAAAAGAAGAAAGAGAAAGTAAAAGAAAAATGAAATGAATGTAAAGAAAAAAAGTGTTATAGGAAAATGAAAAAAAGAAAGAAGAAAAAAACGATGTAAAGAGAAAAAAAAATGAAAGAAAAAAGAAAGAAACTGAAAAAAAAAGAAAGAACTGTAAAAGAAGAAAAGAATGAATTGAAAGAGAAAAGAGAAAAAGAAAGAGAAAAAAAGGTAATAGGAAAAAACTGAAAAACTGAGAAAGAAGAAAATAACGATGTGTAAAGAGAAAATATGAAATGAATGAAAGAGAGAAAAAGAAGTGTAAACTGAAAACTGAAAGAACTTAGAAAGAAGAAAAAAGAACGAAGTGTAATGAGAAAAATATGAAATGAATGAAAGAGAGAAAAAAGAAGTGTAATAGGAAAACTGAAAAAAACTGAGAAAGAAGAAAGAACGAAGTGTAAAAGAGAAAATATGAAATGAATGAAAGAGAGAAAAAAAGAAGTGTAAACTGAAAAAAAACTGAAAAAACTGAGAAAGAAGAAAAGAACGATGTGTAAAGAGAAAATATGAAATGAATGAAAAGAGAAAAAAAAAAAGTGTAAACTGAAAAACTGAAAAATCTGAGAAAGAAGAAAAAGAACGAAGTGTAAAGAGAAAATATGAAATGAATGAAAAGAGAAAAAAAGAAGTGTTATAGGAAAAACTGAAAAAACTGAGAAAGAAGAAAAGAACGATGTGTAAAAGAGAAAATATGAAATGAATGAAAGAGAGAAAAAAAGAAGTGTAAACTGAAAAAACTGACAAAACTGAGAAAGAAGAAAAGAACGATGTGAAAAAAGAGAAAATATGAAATGAATGAAAGAAAGAAAAAAAAGAAGTGTAAACTGAAAACTGAAAAATCTGAGAAAGAAGAAAAAGAACGAGGTTTAAAGAGAAAATATGAAATGAATGAAAGAGAAAAAAGAAGTGTAAACTGAAAAAAAAACTGAAAGAACTTAGAAAAGAAGAAAAGAACGAAGTGTAAAGAGAAAATATGAAATGAATGAAAGAGAGAAAAAAGAAGTGTAAACTGAAAAACTGAAAAATCTGAGAAAGAAGAAAAGAACGAAGTGTAAAGAGAAAATATGAAATGAATGAAAGAGAGAAAAAAGAAGTGTTATAGGAAAAACGGAAAAAACTGAGAAAGAAGAAAATAACGATGTGTAAAGAGAAAATATGAAATGAATGAGAGAAAAAAGAAGTGTAAACTGAAAAAATGAAAGAACTTAGAAAGAAGAAAAGAACGAAGTGTAAAAAGAAAAAATATGAAATGAATGAAAGAGAAAAAAAGAAGTGTAATAGGAAAAACTGAAAAACTGAGAAAGAAGAAAAAAACGATGTGTAAAGAGAAAATATGAAATGAAAAAGAAGAAAAAAAAGTAAACTGAAAAAACTGAAAAAACTGAGAAAGAAGAAAAGAAATGTAAAGAGAAAATGAATGAATGAAAGAGAGAAAAAGAAGTGTAAACTGAAAAACTGAAAAAACTGAGAAAGAAGAAAAGAACGATGTGTAAAGAGAAAATATGAAATGAATGAAAAGAGAAAAAAAAAAAACTGAAAAAACTGAAAAATCTGAGAAAGAAAAAAAAACGAGGTTTAAAGAGAAAAAAAGAAATGAATGAAAAAGAAAAAAGATGTGTAAACTGAAAAAGAGAAAATAGAAAGAAGAAAAGAATGAAAAAAGAGAAAAATGAAATGAATGAAAGAGAGAAAAAAAAGTGTAAACTGAAAAAACTGAAAAAAACTGAGAAAGAAGAAAAGAACGAAGTGTAAAGAGAAAATATGAAATGAATGAAAGAGAGAGAAAAAAAAAAACTGAGAAAGAAGAAAAAAACTGTAAAAGAACTTAGAAATGAAGAGAGAAAAGAACGTAAACTGAAAAAGAAAGAACTTAGAAAGAAGAAAAAATGAATGAAAAAAGAAAAAAAATGAAAAAAAGAGAGAAAAAGAAGTGTAATAGGAAAACGAAAAAAAAACTGAGAAAGAAGAAAAGAACGATGTGTAAAGAGAAAATATGAAATGAATGAAAGAGAGAAAAAAGAAGTGTAAACTGAAAAAATGAAAGAACTTAGAAAGAAGAAAAGAACGAAGTGTAAAGAGAAAATATGAAATGAATGAAAGGGAGAAAAAAGAAGTGTAATAGGAAAAACTGAAAAAACTGAGAAAGAAGAAAATAACGATGTGTAAAGAGAAAATATGAAATGAATGAAAGAGAGAAAAAAGAAGTGTAAACTGAAAAACTGAAAGAACTTAGAAAGAAGAAAAGAACGAAGTGTAAAGAGAAAATATGAAATGAATGAAAGAGAGAAAAAAGAAGTGTAATAGGAAAAACTGAAAAAACTGAGAAAGAAGAAAAGAACGATGTGTAAAGAGAAAATATGAAATGAATGAAAGAGAGAAAAAAGAAGTGTAAACTGAAAAACTGAAAAAACTGAGAAAGAAGAAAAGAACGATGTGTAAAGAGAAAATATGAAATGAATGAAAGAGAGAAAAAAGAAGTGTAAACTGAAAAACTGACAAAACTGAGAAAGAAGAACGATGTGTAAAGAGAAAATATGAAATGAATGAAAGAAAGAAAAAAGAAGTGTAAACTGAAAAACTGAAAAATCTGAGAAAGAAGAAAAGAACGAAGTGTAAAGAGAAAATATGAAATGAATGAAAGAGAGAAAAAAGAAGTGTAAACTGAAAAACTGAAAGAACTTAGAAAGAAGAAAAGAACGAAGTGTAAAGAGAAAATATGAAATGAATGAAAGAGAGAAAAAAGAAGTGTAAACTGAAAAACTGAAAAAAACTGAGAAAGAAGAAAAGAACGAAGTGTAAAGAGAAAATATGAAATGAATGAAAGAGAGAAAAAAGAAGTGTAAACTGAAAAACTGAAAGAACTTAGAAAGAAGAAAAGAACGAAGTGTAAAGAGAAAATATGAAATGAATGAAAGAGAGAAAAAAGAAGTGTAAACTGAAAAACTGAAAAAACTGAGAAAGAAGAAAAGAACGAAGTGTAAAGAGAAAATATGAAATGAATGAAAGAGAGAAAAAAGAAGTGTAAGAGGAAAAACTGAAAAAACTGAGAAAGAAGAAAAGAACGAAGTGTAAAGAGAAAATATGAAATGAATGAAAGAGAGAAAAAAGAAGTGTAATAGGAAAAACTGAAAAAAACTGAGAAAGAAGAAAAGAACGATGTGTAAAGAGAAAATATGAAATGAATGAAAGAGAGAAAAAAGAAGTGTAAACTGAAAAACTGAAAAAACTTAGAAAGAAGAAAAGAACGAAGTGTAAAGAGAAAATATGAAATGAATGAAAGAGAGAAAAAAGAAGTGTAATAGGAAAAACTGAAAGAACTTAGAAAGAAGAAAATAACGAAGTGTAAAGAGAAAATATGAAATGAATGAAAGAGAGAAAAAAGAAGTGTAATAGGAAAAACTGAAAGAACTTAGAAAGAAGAAAACAACGAAGTGTAAAGAGAAAATATCAAATGAATGGAAGAAAGTAAAAAGAAGTGTAAACTGAAAACTTAAAGAATACTTGAGAAAGAATAAAAGAAAAAATTATAAAATGAAAAGAGGAATGAACGAAAAAGTTGAATAAATATAAATCTTAAACAAAGATGTGAAAACGATTGAATTATGAAGTGGAAAACAGAAAGAAATGAAAGTAAAAATAGAAAAACCAACATTTCAAGATTGAAAAAGAAAATAAAAGAGTGTTACTGATTTTAAGAGACACAAAAGAAAAGAATGTAGTAAGATAAGAATAACACATTTAGCGCAGTTAATTTTAACAAACCGAACAGACAATATCCGAAAAGTCTGGAAACTTTGTACTTTTCTTCTTTCCTTTTTTTTTCACGAAGGAAGAAAGAAAAACCGTTTGTCAGATTTAAAGAAAGAGAGGAATATGTAAAAGAAAGTTTCATAAGAAAATCTTTTACACGTAACTGAACGAATCGAATAGAATTTGCGCATTTATGCTCGAAATATATGGATTTAAATCAACAGTCGGAATAAAAACCATTTTAAAGAAAAGCCAGAAGTGATTAAAATAAGAACTTATGTCCAAAAGCTTTGAAAATTATCAACATCCTATTCTTATAAAAAAAAAAAAAAAAAGAAAGAAAATCGTGAACAAATTTGACTTTGCACCGCGCATTTTTTCCATATTTTTCCCTATTTCCATATTGGTTTGAACATTTTATTGCAACATTTTATTGCAACATTTCATCTTAGCATTCGTTACAAAATTTTCCTTTGATATTGACTAGCTTGGCACAAGGCAAAATTTAGAGAAAGAGCTAAAGTTATCCGCCAAAAACGAAATAATTTACCGTCCTGGGCGTGACGATAAACTACCTCCGCGTCCTAGGTAAGACGATAAACTACGTCCAATAGCAAGGCTTCTGATCAGGAGGTTTTGAGGACCATGAAATCACCTCTTAATTGCTAGTGTTCCCAGCTCCACCAAGAATCGGAGTGGTAGCACCTGTTACGGTCCCAGCTATGGGTAAATAGTTAACCCTAAAAACTACTATGAAAGTGTAAACATAGGGTTTAATACCAAAAATACTTTGTAAAAATTATTACCAGCAATACATTTTTGTAAAAATAGATTTTTTGAAAAATATTACCTTTTTGGAGAAAAAATATTACCAGATACAGATTCTGAATAAAAAATTATTACCAGAAATAGAATTGTGAAGGAATAAATATTACCAGTAATACATTTATGAAGGGAAAAAATATACCCAGCATACATTTTTGAAGGAAAATAATACCAATATTTAAAATTGTTGGCATAAAATAACTCATTGTGATTGATATGCCGTAAAACAAACCAAAACGACTGAAATAATTTATTTTTTTTTACATCCCTATTTTCACGTTGGTCTGAAAACATTATAGCAACATTTCATTTTAAAATCTGTTGCAAGATCTTTTATTATTTTATTTTTATTCGGTCGAGCTAACTCGAATATTCCGGAGTCTGTCCCGCCAACCTTCACAGTTCTGTATCAAGATTGGAAGCTCATGAGAGTGGCATCATGTTTCATTACATAGCTGTTCAATGTAGCTGCTTGCTGGGAGACCAACCCGTTTTGCCCCATGGCTAAGTGTCAAGAGCTGGTTGCCTCATAGCTAACTGTCTAGAGCTGCTTGCCCCATGGCAAGGTGTCAAGAGCTAGTTACCCCATGGCAAGGTATCAAGAGCTGGTTGCCCTATGGCTAGCTGTCTAGAGCTGGTTGCCTCATAGCAAGGTGTCAAGAGCTGGTTGCACCATGGCTAAGTGTCAAGAGATGGTGGTTGCCCCATGGCTAGGTGCAAAGAACTGGTAGCCCAATGGCTAGGTATGAAGAGCTAGTTGACCCATGGCTCGGTATCAAATGCTGGTTTCCCAATAGCTAGGAGTCAAGAGATGATGGTTGCCCCATGGCTAGGTGCAAAGTACTGGTTGCCCAATGGCTAGGTATGAAGAGCGAGTTGCCCCATGGCTCGGTGTCAAAAGCTGGTTTCCCCATAGCTATGTGTGTAGAACTGGTTGCTCCATTCCTAGGTGTCTAGGGCTGGTTGCTTCATGGCTACTACCAAGAGTTCGTTGCCCCATAGCTAGTTATCAAGAGCTCGTTATCCAATGGTAAAGTGTCAAAAGCTGGTTGCCACATAGCTAGGCGTCAAGATTTGGTGGCTACACCATGGCTAGGTTTTTTGTTTTTTTTTTTAAAAATTAAACAGTATTAATTACATTTACCTACCTGTATGTTAGATAATTCTCGTAGAAAATATGCTCAGAAATCGAAACTGTGACCCTTATGGGAACCGTCATTTCGCCTGACGTGCTTTTAACCATTCAGCCACTGAGAAACCTCTGGTTAGAAAAATCAGAATTGCTCTTTATAAACACACACCTACGACGATTTTTTCTCAATTGATCATTTCTGCTCACGAAATATATCTTAACCGAAATAATCAAGCGTTTATAAACAGTTCCATAACGGTTAAAAGTTCGATTTCTCCCGGGGCGCATATTTTCTACGAAATTTTCTCGAACCTCAAAGATGGTAAATATAATTAATACTGTTTAATTAAAAAATAGAGCATTAACTTATATAAATGAAATCTATAAAAAAAACAAAAAAACATTATATATATTTTAAGAAATTTTATGTTTATACATTCTTTTTATAGATACAAATATTTAAGTAAATGCTCTGTTTATAATAAACTGTATTAAACAACATTTACCGGCCTGAATGTCCGAGAAATTTTCATAGAAAACTTTCGTCCTCCAACAGGAATCGAAACTGTATCCTATACCGAACCGTCATATTGCCTGACGTGCCTTTAACCGATTTGGCTACAGAGGAGCGTTCTGTTAGCAAGGTCAATTTTACTGTCTTTAAACTATTTGATTCTCTTAAAAAATGTCTTAAATTATTGTCGGACTTTTGTCCATTTCATATATATATATATATATATATATATATATATATATATATATATATATATACAGAGAGAGAGAGCATTAACTTAAATTTTATGTGATAATACTTACCTAATTATTATTAATACTTAGGTAAGTAGAGCTTTTAGGTATGGTGTGTTTAAATGGACTGAACTCTATAAATTCCAGCAAAAGTCAAGCAAGGACTCCAGTAAGAGATGATCCCATAGGAAAGCAGAATTTTTGCTTAATATTATACACTTACATACATAAAGCAATATTTTAAATCAACATGTATTTAGCTTGCATTGCAACAATTCTAACCCCGTGAATTACTAAATCACGTGTTACATTTATATTTCTGAAATGTGGATGAGATTCGAGCAAATTACAGGAAATTTTTGCAGTTTAAAATGTAAAAGAAAAAAAAATCTGTTTTTGGCTTGTTTATGTTCTCTGTCCGACGCTCCTAGTAAGATCTGATCAATTGACCAGATATCGAAAATATATTTGGAAGGACTTTCTGGTTGGTTTGACTACTTTTCAGAGAGATGGCACATTCTCCGTTCAACAGATAGGGAAAACATTACTGAGAACCGAAGGCTTTGCACCAGGTTGAAGAATCAGACAAACATTGTCTAAGAAATCATAGCAAAAAAAAAAAGTACTTGTTTAAGATGCATGGTTAACATTCATTTTTTCTGATTATCTAAATCTCTCTCTCTCTCTCTCTCTCTCTCTCTATATATATATATATATATATATATATATATATATATATATATATATATATATATGCACACAGCTGTATTTACTTGAAGGGATTTGAGATTGTGACCGTGGGGTAATCTTGGAATCTGTTAATTTTTTGAAAATTTGGATCGCCGCTTCGTCTTTTCTTGAATTCGGAAGGCTGCAATTTATACCAACACTGTTTTAAAACAGTGGCTCTCAAACGATGCGACGCACCTCGTATGTACGGCGGAAGAGGATAGCAGGTGAGGCGGAATGATTTAAAGGCAATCAAATATTTAGAAACTGGTTAAAAAATCCATATCCCAAAACTAAATGATTTCAAAATTTAAAATATTATGAATTACTTTTCATTGCATGCATCAGTCCCAGTATAAATAGTTATAAATAATTATTGACAGATTTTATCATTGTGATATTCTTGCATTATATCGCGTATTAAGAATATAGTAACTAGGCTCCGCAAATTGGAGGAGAGTGTTATCAATGATAATGTTCTTTGAATCCGTGGTTATTTCCCTTTAACTATCCCGCTGGACCTTCTTTGCCATAGGGCCGCTTGTGCTTTTTCACCGGGACTTTCACAAGAATTTTTAGTTCTGACAAATATATATATATATAAAAAAACAAAACAGGAACGGCTGCTTATTATTTATTAGGAGATTAGGAGTTTGTTTATCTCAATTTAGGCCTAATATAAAAGAGATTATTTGTAAAAAATAAACTCATACCTTTCACTAATTGTGTGTACTTTAATGATGTATATTATATTTAATAATATTCAATATTTAAAGACCTTTTTTTATTTAAACGTACTTTTTATCACATAAAATTTAGTGAGGCACATGCAAATTTCCATTCCGAAAATGCAGAGCAGAGAAAGAAAGTTTGGGAACCAATGTCTTTGGATCATAGGGACACATCTACTGCAGCCATTTGTGCAAAACAGCCTGACGGAGCCCATCCCTCACCAGGTTAGTTTGAACTCAGTTTTACTTCTCCTTCAAAAAATTCATATGCCAAAAATATGATTTCAGAATGTCAGATATTATTATGGACTAGCAGTAGAGCCCGGCGTTGCCCGGGGATGTAACAGTAAAAGAGATAGATCAAGTATCGACCATCATAAAGACTGAAAAATAAAATTGACAAAGATTATTGTTTAAGGTTGATGGACACACATGTCTTAATTAGTTTTTTTTGTTTTTTTTTTTACGAATTGGTCAAACCCAAACTCAAACAAAAACATTGTTTTCAATCATTATGAGTCTATCGATTGAATAGAATTTTATTATAAACAATTGTCTTGTAAATGGAATTTTTAAAGCATTCTGAATGTAAAATAAAAAAAAAAAGTGTGCAAGACAATAAGAAACACTACCTGCAAAAAAAAAAAGTGAAGTTTTGTTGAAATCGGTTGAAAATGTAGGAAATCCGATCCCATATATAAACGAACACACACACACACACACACACACACACACACACACACACACACACACACACACACACACAAACAACCTGGGTTTTCTAATAAGTATAACTCGATATGAGTTGTCCCCCTTTCATTCTGGCGACAAGATCGTGTTTTATCGTGTTTTCAAATTGATTTAGTGCAAAAACAATTGTGTTTTTCCAATTTTTTGGCGCTGTTAGCACCACCGCAAGGTAATTTTACGTAGTCCTGTGAAGTTTTGTTGAGATCGGTTGAAAAATGTAGGAAATCCGATCCAATATATAAACGTACAGACACACACACACACACACACACACACGCGCGCGCGCGCGCGCGCAACCTGCGTTCTATAATAAGTAAGATTACTTTCGATTGCATTCATGTGTCTCAGGATCAATAATTATTGACCGAATTTATCATTGTGATATTTTTGCATTATATCGCGTATTAAGAATATAGGGTCCGCAAATTGGAGGAGAGAGTTATCAATGATAACGTTCAGAGTTTGAATCTACAGTTATCTCCCTTTAAAATTCTCTCTGTTTTGGGGTTCTTTTTTTTGTTATTTTTTAAATTTACATTTTATCACATAAAATTTGATGAGGCGCGAGCAAAATTTAATTCCAAAAATGTGGCCCAGAAAAAAAAAAAATTGGGAACCACAGACTTAAGAAGTCGAATGCATGTGAAACAGACACAAAAGCAAAAATACGAGAATTTATTTCTGACTATTCTCCTTATCTCCTTCTCTTATGAAACTTTAATGAAAGTGAAACGTGTTAGATTGATAAACGTTTCCTATTTGTTCTTTACCTTATCACACACACATACATGTATCAACCACACAATTTCTTTCTTTTTCTCCTTATCTCATTCTCTGGTGAAGCTTTAATAAAAGTGAAACATGTTAGATTTAGAAAAGTTTACCATTTGTTCATTATCGCATCATATATATTACTTAAAACATTTGTCTATATTATGTTTTTTAGTATCTGGGTATTACGCACATCGGTCTGCTTATTGTCAGTATCGAAAATATATTCTTTGAAAGGGTTCAAACTGCGGTACTTCAGACAACAGCGCCATTCTGAGCGATTACAAGTGGATCGTTCAGTCCACTTTCTGTTAACGTCGATAACAGTTTGAAAGAAATTATGACCAACTTTGAATTCATGGAAAAGAGTAAAAGCATCTAATTTTTTTTCATGTTCAAGATGAGTGATATACAATGTTTTTAGTTAAACTATGAAAGAGATTGACATAAAACTAATAAAGACGACAGTTTAAACATTAGAAATCAGGAATATATATCTGTGCAATTATTGTAATAATATATTTTAACAGAGTTAAAAGTTTTATTCTAAAATCGGACATTAATTTTCGAACAACCTCATAATAATTGAAGCATTGTCAATTATTATTGTCCAAGAAAACTAACCAAAGTTCTTATGGATGGGAGTTGCAATAAAAAGCAAGAGAAATGAAGATGAAAGAAATACTAGTGAAAAATGAATAATAATTGACAATGCTTCATCTAAGAAGGCTAACCAGCAGGAGTCATTCAAATTTAGCCATATAGCTATATTCTCTACTTCTACTTCTTATGGATGGGAGTTGCAATAAAAAGCAAGAGAAATGAAGATGAAAGAAATACTAGTGAAAAATGAATAATAATTGACAATGCTTCATCTAAGAAGGCTAACCAGCAGGAGTCATTCAAATTTAGCCATATAGCTATATTCTCTACTTGTACTATTTAAGAATGCAAGATACAATCAAGAGCAAGACAGGTAAAATTATAGAAAACTTGCCAAAAATTAATAATTAACAATACTCCATATAAGATAACTAACTTGGAGTAGAAATGGAAATTTAGTCATGTATCTTGTCAAAAGTGAAAGATTGTTTGAAAAATTTTCATCTAATATAAATGCGATATAAATGATTATATTTTTTACTGTTTCCTCTTCATTATATTTTTAAATATTTTTTTATAAAATTCTTAGTGGAAAATACTTTCTCGTTTTCTGTCACTCTGCACAAGTCGAAAATATATTATTAAAATAGTAATGGATCCGTATGTAGTAAGAATTGTGAAATTAGCGCCATTTTGCTATGATAGAGTGATGGCAGACACGTGATTCAGGTAGGTCAATAAAAGCAGAAGTTTTAATTAGCACAAAGCGTGTTGCACTTATTATTTACTCAGTAAAAAGAGAAAGGGAAAAACATAATTGCTTAGTTTAGTGGAAAATATCAGCTCCAATTACTAGCCCGACTGCCACGACAAGAACGAGAATAGATTTTCCTAATCTTCGCCCCCTTCCGTCTACGTAATTAGCAACTGGTTGCCAGGTGCTTGTAACGCAAGTCTTCACCTCACGGCACAGGCAACATCTCTTGTCAATCAAGCTTCGGAAGTGAATCGTTATTCCAAGACTCTCCCCCCTCTGACCCACCAATATATACGACACTATCCTCCCCAGCCAAATAAAACAAAAACACAGTGCACTCATTCCCCTCCAGACACACACATATATATATTTTTTCCTCCGGCTAAAATATAAAACCTCATCCAAGTACAGGATCCAGAATCTTTCTCTGCCTCCAGTTAACGCGGAACATTCTTTTAACGTTGCAGAAGCCTTGGAGTCTTTTTTTTCTTGCCTGGGGTGTGTCGTAGTGACGACGTTGCTGTAACGAAGCAATCAATTATTTTCCAGACCCCAAATTGACTGGGCAACTTCCATGTTGTCACAACGTCATGTCAATGGTAAGAAATGCTGCAGCTGAAAAAATTCGCTCTGAACTATTATAAAATCTGAATACATCTTCACTTTATTCCATGCGCACCAACCCTGTACTAGTGTGTGTGTGTCTGTATATATATATATTAGTACACCTAAAGAGCCAGACAAACCTACCTAGGTTTCACCTACTCGGATCGTCAGGGTGGATTGGCTCTACCCTGACGATCCGCGTAGGTGAAACCTAGGTAAATTTGTCTGGCTCTTTAGGTTTACTTAGTTTGCTCTACTTAGCGTATTGAGCACTTTGCTTAGTCATTTTTACTTTACATATGTCGGAGGTTTTTTTCTTTGAACTCTGAACTTAGATTCTCGACGATTATTTCCGCCGGAAGTACATGTTCTTTGTTCTTTCTTTTTTTTCCCTTTTTTTCCCCTTGAGTATTAGTTTGTTCATTTACAAGGTAAAACACCTAAGGTTATGCCGGACGAGTATAGCTGCTTATATTTATAAGATTATTAGTATATATATATATATATATATATATATATATATATATATATATATATATATATATATATATATAAATTCCTAGAGGATAGAATCTAGGTAGATCCAGGTGAGAGTAAGAATATAATATAATATAAAGGCTCAAACACTAATATGCCATGGTTATATTTTATTACATTGGAATCGTAATTACGATCCAATTCATCAGACCTCCAAATACAAAATGAAATCGGAAAAAAAACATTCTTTTTGAATTTGCAGGTCTGACGATTTGGATCGTGATTACGATTCCAATGTAATAAATTATAACCATGGAATATTAGTGTTTGAGCCTTTATATATATAGTTTTAAGGTGTGTTATATTTATGGGATAAAGTGCTCAATATCAGAAATAGAGCGAATGTGTATGTATATATACACATATATCTATAAATAAATTATAATATATAATTATAAATAAACATATTCGCAAATGCATAAATGAGAGATACTCTCGAATCTCGGAAATTATTTTTTTTAAATATTTCTATCCAGGACTTACCTTTGAGAGCATCTCCCACTTATTAATATTTTCCAGGATTTACAATTCGATAACGTGATTTCCCACCGCATTTTTTCCAGACCCCATCGCTTATTATATTTAATATTCATACCCCATTATAAATCTACTCTCCACCCAGACGGATCTCGAGTACGAGACGAGCTCAGGACATTTGGCTTTGATGGCCAAAGGTTTTCGAACCTATCCAGAATTCTTACAGTTTACTTTCCTTTCTTTTGTCATAGCCCCCACTCCCCATCATCTCTCTCTCTCTTACTTTCTCTCTCTCTCCAGCTCCTTTTTCCCTCTTTCTCTCGAAGTATTTTTCAGTCTTTTCATATCTATCTATGTATCTATCTATATGTATTTATCACATTCTGTTCATGTCTATATATATATCTATCTATAATGCTTATATATATATATATATATATATATATATATATATGTATATCACATTCTGTTCATGTGTATGTATGTATATATGCATATATATATATATATATATATATATATATATATATATATGTATATACATATATATATATATATATCACATTCTGTTCATGTCTGTATATATATATATATATATATATATATATATATATATATATATATATATATCACATTCTGTTCATATGTATGTATGTATCTAGCACTTTCTGTTCATATCTAGCAATATCTCACTTTCTGTTCATATTAATCTATCATTCTCTTCATATCTGCCAATCTGTTCATATCTATCTATATATCTAACTCATTTACTTTATATCTATCTATCTATCTATCTATTTATCTATCTATCTATCTCATTCATCTCATATCTATTTATCTATCTCATTTACTTTATATCTATCTATCTATCTATCTATCTCATTTACTTTATATCTATCTGTCTCATTTACTTTATATCTATCTATCTATCTATCTATCTATCTATCTATCTATCTATCTATCTATCTATCTCATTTACTTTATATCTATCTATCTATCTATCTATCTATCTATCTATCTATCTATGTCCATTCATATTCTTCTATATCAATCTGTTCCTGTTTGTTTGTCTATCTTTCTTCCCACTCCCCAACATGGCTAAATATTTAGCCCAACCGTGAACCTTGATGCATATATTTATTGACTAATGCAAGTTCCATTGTTTTCTTTTGCTGTTGTTGTTGTTTTTTTTTATTCCTGTGTGGGGAGGAAAATAAGCGCTTTGCTCCGAGCAAATCAATGATCACTCGACCGTAATGTCTACGCCTTCTTGCCAGATTATTTCTTTTAGTATCAAGCTTGTACTTTCATAAAATCCTACTCCGCTCTCCTCAGTACATATTTTGGCGGGTCAAGGGAAGCAACTCGTATTCCTTCTAAATAACGAAAGGTGCAACCCAGAGAACGTAATCGATCCTCATTAATCGAGCGATTTGCTTAGGAGTCGTTTTGACATGAGAGAATTATGTAGCGGTTATCAGCGTCGAAAATGTAATCGGTGTGTCGAGTTCGAATTTGGGTCTGGTCTGTTGCTTACGCTTTTGTTAAAAAAAAAAACCTTGGAAAGGCGGAATTATGACCTTTGGGGGACCCTAAGCTAATGAAATCCTGCCCCCACCCCAGAAGTATCCACCCTCTTCTCGCTCGCACACGTCCTGAATATTTCTTACTAGTAATATATTTTAATATTCACTTATATAGCTTGAAATAAACTTATTGTAAATTCGTTAAATAGACTAGAATAGCGATTCTTTGTACATTATTTACATTATTCGGACTATTGTCCTCATCTTTGTCGCCATATTTATCACAACGCTTCGGCCATTGTACGCTCCGGCCTTCTTCAGGTGGTTGGAATGTCGAACTGAACCCTTTATTTCGCTCACTGGGGTAGACTGTTCTAGTTCCACGTGCTATGTTTGTTGGATCAGTTATCTCCTGTTAATTCCCTTCTGAAATTTCTCCACTGCCTTAACCGGGTATTGAACTCGCACTCTTTGAGTCCTGTCACTGTATCTAACCAACGCCTTTATCCACTGTGCCATGTGTCTTTGGGCATGAATTTCTGGGTATTATAAACCTAATGTCTCCAGCAACCATTTTTTACCAGTGCTCATATTGCAATTCTGCTGTTATCATTCATGTTTTTACCAGAGCTCATATTGCAACTTGGTTGTTATCATTGCTTTTCTCTGGCACTCCTTATTACTGGTTCGCATATTGTATTTATTTCTATGCTTGGTCGGCTCACGAGATTTTTGTGGCCTAGCATATGTGCTGATTCCTTAAGTTTACGAATTTTCCAATATTGTTCCTTGTCTATGATCTCAACGTGATCCCACAGAAGGGCAGTGATCTCCCTTCTCTCTCCATATGTGGTCAGCCACGACTGATTTTTCTACTTCCCCTTGTATTACAGCTTTCTGTTGTTCTTGAAGCCTTACCTTGAGGGGGCGGCCTGTCTCTCCTTTATATTCCTTTCCGCAGCTGCACGGGATAGCATACACATAGTCTTTAGTCATGTTCTCCTCTATGGGGGGTCTTACTCGGGAGAGATATCTCCGAAGTGTCGTCAAGCTTTTGAAGGTTGTCCTGATTTTATATGGACCGCAAATCCTTTGTATTTTCTCTGATAACCCCTTCAGGTGGTTGGAATGTCGAAATATAGACAGATACTGTTATCACTTCAGTTTATGAAACTATTTAGAAGTTATAACATCTAGAAAATTAAAGTCACTGTTTTATAAACATTTCTAAGGCTTAATCATTCTGAACTATTATTAAACATGTACTTGAAAAACATTGACACAAACTAAAACATCCTTTTCTTGCTTTGCTTCCTGCAAAGTCAAATAAATATAAGTTTGCCATCGTGATATCTATTCAGTTTATGAAGCTATTTGGAACATCTAGATAAAAAAAAAACGTTATTTTATAAAGGCTTGAGGGGGCAATCGGCTTTAGCCGATCAGTTATGTTCCATGCGTGAAACACGATTAGGCGATAGATTTCTCCCGCAGTAGGTTGCCATTTCTTTCTGCAGTAGTCCAGTCGCTATCCAAGGCTATAGATCGCGGTCTGTTCTGCTATTTTCCCATAGCTGGGGGGGGGAGAAGAAGAGGATTAGAAATTTGAATGCCATGGAATTCGAACTCGGCTCTCCGATTTCTCAATTCGAGCCACTATCCCTTACTTCCCCCTTGCCTCCTTCAGTCTATAGAATAATCCATATATATATATATATATATATATATATATATATATATATAAAGAAAAACAGACCACTTTAAGGCTCCATTGTAATAGTTTATTTCACCAGAGACCTTTAAAAGTATTCTGGATCTTCAGACATAACTTTCAAACGGTGAAACGAAAAATGAAATGAAAATTTACACTTTTGATGGGCAGTATTAAGTTTATGTAATTTAACAGAGAAGGTAGCGAGGAGTGGTGTGAGAGACATGGTCGAGTTTAAAGAGGTTTATTTTTATATTTCTTTCTATCATACTTAATATTGAGGAAGGAGGGGGTAAGGATCAGACATTGACCTAGTGATATATTGAAAGGGAAGGAGAGAAAAGAGAAAAAGATAAAGAAAAAGGGGCAAGTAAAGAGAAAGGAGATTTAGGGTTTACGGAGGAAGAAGAGGGGTGGTATAGTTTTAGCTGTTTTGATAAAAAACAGATTTTAACGTTTGATAGTAATTTAAATGTTTGAAAAAATCCACGAAAAAATTAATGCTTGTTAGCATGCATCAGTTCCGTTCAGTTGACCGATTAAATAGGTCAATGTGGCTGTTATTAAATCCTAGAGATATCCAGAGCCTGAGCATGACTTTTTGGGGCCCCCTAGGCGAATGAAAATATGACCTCTCTCTACAGACGAAGCCACCCACTAACTCGACTGCACTTGTCTTGAATATTTCTTACTCGTGATATAATTTAACGACATTTACATCACTTGAAGAAAACTTATAGCAAATTCTTTAAATAAACTAGAATAGCTAGCGTTTGTTTGTCAACAAAGTATTCTTCATGAAATACGACTATTTTACTTTTTATTGCAAACGAAATTGCCACATATTTCAACGCAACCGTAATAAAAAATAAAACGGATTTATTAAAACCATTAGTATAGAAATTAAACAATCAAAATAAATATGAGATTGTCACGTTGATATCTCATTTTATGAAACTATTTAGAATTCATGACATCTAGAAAATTAAAATGACTGCTTTATAAAAACTTCGAAATTTAAACATTGTGAACTAAAATCAAACCTGTTATCTACTTGAAACACAGTGACACATACTAAAATATTCTTTACCGCGCTTCGATTTCTGTAAATCCAAATAAATAAGTTTGTCATGTTAATATAATTTCAGTTTATGGAACTATTTAGAAGTTATAATAACTAGAAAAGTAAAATAACTGCTTTATAACAACTTGTAAGATATGAACATTCTGAACTAAAATCAAACATGTTATCTACTTGAAGCATAATGACATAGACTAAAATATTCTTTGATTCTTGTAAAGTCAAATAAATATAAGTTTGTCATGTTGATGTCATTTTAGTTTATGAAACTATTTAGAATATAATATCTAGAAAATTAAAATCACTACTTTATAAAAGAGTGAGAAGCTTTAGGCTGCAGCCTGTACTCGACGAAAGGATAATCCTTCTCTGATCCTTGGTAAACGTATGACCCCGTCTATTCTCCCCTATTAAAGGGGATAAAGTGAATTCTCTAGCATCTAGGAAGTTGGTGGTCATGGCTCCTGTTCATGGTAGCTTTTATTAATTTTTATCTTTTTGTTATCTAAAATCTTGATCCGCCATCCATTTACTAAAGTTCGCTAGGTAGGCTATACGTTTTTTCCCTGTCTCTCTTGCTGTCAATATAGATTTGTGAGTATCAGATTTTCCGAGCCCTCTTTCTTAATTATGCGCGTCAAAATTTCAACTGTCTCTTCTTGATGTTAAGTAAAAGTGTCCTTTTTGTTTGCCGTTGTCTCTAGAACTTGCTCGCATGTTTATTCGACGGTATCCTCATTATCCTACTGTAGAATCACATTTCTGTTGCTACAAGTTTCTTCTTCATCTGTGGGGAGATTATCCGTCATTCGTTGTCATATAGTACGATTAATACTATACTACCGCCATCTCACGTACACATCATCCTCGTTCCCGTTGTATTCCATTAATAAGGAGTAAGTTCCATTCAGACAGCTTCTTTCCAAGACCTACTGCTTTGTGGAAGAGACTCCCGCTAGGATGTTTTCCTAATACTTAAAATCTTGATCTCTTCAAATCAAGGGTAAGCCGTTATCTTTCCGGCATACATTTTAGGGGTTTGAATCTTGACGGATTTTACTGCGCATAAATTCACCCCCCCATAAGGTACCCCTCCTACCTGTTTCATCCGGTTTACTGCCTGTCGACAATTTCGGATTCTTTCGGCGACCGTTTTTCTAGCCAAATTTCATCATTTCTTTCAAGCCACATCCAATAGCTGTCATTCTCGATTGCTGCTTGGATATCCATTAGGTTTCGCTTACTTTTCTTTACTTGATTACAACGAATACTAGACATTAACACAAGCGGACACCAGAGTTAGGGCTAGGGTTGGGTTAGCGTTACGGTTTGGTTAGGGTTAGGGTAATGTAAGTTTTAGGGTTGGGTTATAGTTTGTTAGGGTTTGATTAGGGTTAGGGTAGTATAAGGTTTAGGGTTGGGTTATAGTTGGGTTAGAGTTTGGTTAGGGTTAGGGTAGTGTAAGGGTTAGGGTTGGGTTAGGGTTATGGTTAAGGTTATATAATCCGTGCAGGCAACACGAAAATATTTTTCTTGTTCTTTTTTAATGCATTTCACACCAAGCAAGGAAGTAAAGCCACTAAGACGCAAGAAGTTACTGGTTGTGAGATAGTATGAGTAAAAGAAAACATTATTAAGGTGAAAGAACAATGAAAGAACAAAAACAGAAAGTAACTATTGGCACTGCATTTAAATTTTGATCTTTTCTCTCCAAGCAAGGCAATAAAGCCACTAAGACTCAAAGGGAGGTCACTGAGTGTGAAAGAATATAAGAACATTAAAGAGAGAGGACAATAAAAGAACAAGAATTAAGTAAATGGAAGATGACGATTGGCATTGCATTTAAATTTTAATCGTGTCTCTCCAAGCAAGGCAATAAAGCCACTAAGACGCAAAGGGATTACTGAGTGTAAAAGAATAAGAGAAAAAAAAGATTATTAAAGAGACAATACAATAAAAGAAGAGGAATTAAGAAGACATAAGATAACGATTGACATGACATTTAAATTTTAATCGTTTCTCTCCAAGCAAGGCAATAAAGCCACTAACACAATTTGAAGTACTGCGGAATATCAACATCTTCATTATGCCATTATTTTCTCTTTATGTTAGGCGTGCTATCCATTTTAGTTGTTGCTGCTATTGGTAGTCCTCAAGTAATTTGACGTTAAAACAAGGAAAGTCGAGTCTGGTCAGTATTTAGATGGGTGACCACTTGGGAATTCTAGGTGTTTTAAGCTTGGATGTACAGATGGTATAATTGATACAGTCTCGGAATCGGTAATCGGAGAGCCGATTTCCATAGTCGGTGTCATCAGCAGGAGTTAGGGTTAGGCTACTCCCTCTCTCTCTCTCTTTTTATATATATATATATATATATATATATATATATATATATATATATCCTCTTTGCTTGTATTCTTCAATACCTGTCTATATTCCTGAGGTGAGGTATTGTAATTATTTAAACTATTTGCATTGTTCGGGCGATTGTTCTCGTCTTTATTGTCATATTCACGACGTTTCGGCTGTTGTAGGCCCCTCTTAGCTGACCATATACGGAGGAAGAACACCGCCCAATGTAGTGTTTAAACTTAGGTTGAAATAATAAACAGAGAACATTACTGGAAGATACGAAACCTTAAGGAATCAGCACATATGCTATGCCACAAAAATCTCCTAAGCTGGCCAGGCATAGAAATGAATACAATATAGAAACCAGTAATACGAAGTGCTAGAGAAAACCAATATTAATAACAACAATTGCAATATGAGTTCTGGTAAATAAAAAAAAATGAGTACTGAGATATTAAGTTCATACGTCCTAAAAATTCATACACGAATGTCGTCTAGGACACATGACCCAGCGGATAAAAGCGTTTGTTGTATCCAGTCACCTGACTTGCCACAAAGAGTTCTGAGTTTAATACCTGGTGAATGAAAACTTAGTGAGTTGAGTTAAAGGGCGATTACTGAGACATCCGGCACGTGGAAATAGAACAATCTTCCCGGGTGGACGAAATAAAGGGTTTAGCTCAAAATTCTAATCATCTGAAGAAGGCCGGATCGTTCAACAGCCGAACGTCATGAATATGGTAATAAAGATAAGGATAACAGTCGGAACAATGTAAGTAATCTTTGTATTCTTATTTGATCGTAGTCCCGTCTAGGGGGACACTGTTTATAAGGTACTTCTTTAGTTCTGTCCCTTATTACAGTCGTTTTTTTTTTATATTCACTTACGGACAAGTTATTTATTCGAAAGGTATTTATTCACTTTTTCTCTCTTACCCACCAACTATGGTGTAAGACGTGTGTCAGTAAATCATTCTTATCTCCAAAAATTCATACAATCCAAAAAATATTTTATGGTTTTTAAATAAGCCGTTAAAGCCATATTCACAACTTTTCAGCCGTTGAACGATCCGGCATTCTTCAGGTGATTGGAATTTCGAACCAAACACTTTATTTCTTCCACCGGGGTAGAGTGGTTGGTGGACGAAATACAGGGTTCGATTCGAAATTCCAATCACCTGAAGAAAGTCGGAGCGTACAATGGCCGTAACGTTGTGAATATGGCAAAGAAATTGAGGATAACAGTCCGAATAATGTAAATAATGCAAGTAATCATAATACCTCACCTCAGAGATCTAATCCCCTGATGAAGGTCGGAGCGTACAACGGCCTTAACGTTGTGAATATGACAATGAAGTTGAGGATAACAGTCCGAAGAGTGTAAATAATGCAAATAATCATAATACCTCATCTCAGAGATATCGACAGATACTGAAGAAAAATTCTAATCAACTGAAGAAAGCCGGAGCGTACAACGACCGAAACGTTGTGAATATGGCAATGAAGATGAGGATAACAGTCCAAATAATGTAAATAATTACAGTAATCATAATACCTCATCTCAGAGAACAATCACCTGAAGAAGGCCGGGGTGTACAACGGCCATAACGTTGTGAATATGACAATGAAATTGAGGATAACAGTCCGAATAATGCAAATAATTCATGTAATAATACCTCATCTGAGAGATCCAATCACCTGAAGAAGGCCGGGGCGTACTACAGCCGAGACGTTATGAATATGGCAATGAAGACGAGGATAACAGTCCGAATAATCTAAATAATCCAAGTAATCATAACACATCTGAGATATAGATAGAAGATGTTAAAGGTTGATAAGCCGTAAAAAACAAATCGATTAATCTAATTATTCTTTTGTGAATATGTAGCGCCAGCTGACAATGTTCAAATAAGGACCATCTTTGTCAAAATCATAAGACTCCACTCGCTGTAATCATATATTAACAATTGATCTAAAGAGGAGTGACTGAAAATTAACGTTTACAAGTTCATCGTTTTGTGAGGATGGTACGAAATATCACAAAACGATTTACAAAATCCACCCTGCTTCTTAATTAGTCACTCATTATTCTAATCAACAAACACTTTTTTTTTTTTTAGGTAAGTAGAATACTGAGTGATATATAGATTTCACTAAAACTGGTTTTATTTATATCAGTTGAAATTAATAGCTTAGTTGCTCGAGGTGAAATATCAGGCCGGAGTTGCTGGCCTTGTCTAGGTCGTCCCGCTGTTAATCCACAATCCAACATTTACGGTTCAGTGCACAATAGACAGTAAGTCAGATTCAAGGCTGCTTTACAACAAATAAAAACCGACAAAATAAGCATTCCTTTGATATCTGAATTATAAGAATATATTTTTATTATTGTTTTCACGGCTCTAATCAGAGGTTCATTCAGTTAAAACACATTTGACGAGTTAGAGTCTGACGTAGCTCCAGTCAGCATTGTACGAATAAGTTATTTATCACCGTAACGATATACAGACAAGACTTCTTTACGAGCCGGAAGAAGGTTTGAGATCATCGTTCGAAACGTCATCCCAAAAAAAAAAAAAAAAAAATAATGCAAATGAAGATAAAGAATTAAAGGGGAAAAGGGCTTATAGCCATACCAAGTTTAAACACCGATACTAGTCCGATCACCGAAGTTAAGCAACGTCAAACGTCATGCCCAGTCAGTACCTAGATGGGTAACTGCTTGGGAATATCAGGTGCTGTAAGCTTAGATGTGCTGGCTGTGTACGTGATAACGCCTAGGAACTGGAAATCGGAGAGCTGAGTTCGAAATTCAGTCGAGTTTATTATATTCACTTTCGCGCGGATGCACTTGGGAAAGCTATGAATCCACATCTTCTCCAAATAGCTATCGGTTAAATGCTAACATTTGAATCGGATAATCGTTAACTCCAAGAAATTGTTAATACAATATTCACTCACAAAAGGAAAAGAAGAATTATTCTTACCACACCAAAAATATTTTTCGGCTTTAAACAACCTACAAAAGGTTGATAAGCCGTAAAAAACAGAGGAAAAACTTCCAGAATCTATTACATAAAACAAAAGGCGATGCAATCTAATTTATTAGTGAGAAGAAGTTTTTCTTTTTTTGTTTATATATATATATATATATTGTGTAATATCAACAAATACTCGTTGTCACTTTTGTAATGCTCGTTGTAGTAGAGACTATAGTAACGCCGTTGAACAATACTGGTGTCAGACGCCTTCGAATAACACTCGCACTAATAGTACTTGATAATACGCGGTCGAAAATTAACCACTGAATAGTAATCCGTGTAGTGATCAGTATAGAGAAATATTATAGTGAATTGGATAGAAAATAGTGATCCGTGTAGTAATAGAGTATAGTGTAGAAATGGTGATAGCTTAGACATCACGCTAATTCCCATATATACATTTCCTCTATGGTCACATGATCCTACTTATTTTATATGGGATCGCCCGTGTTTAATCTCTGGAGATCTATGTTCAATCTCGTATGTCGACAGCGAGACTTTACTTTACTCATATATATATATATATATACATATATATATATATATTATTATTATTATTGTTATTATTATTATTATATATTTATCTCAATATTTTACATCACTACACAAAAATTTCCGTGTTTCGGAACATAGAAAATTTGTCACTCGTCAAGTGATGTTAGATATCTTATGATGAAAATGTTTTACTTGGCAAATCGAAAAACAAAATCGGTATGTAATTTGGGAGTAAAAAGTTTCATTTGATCTAGACTTGAGGAAATAACTCCCACAAGTTTTGACCACATTTTTCCATTTTATTATATTTGAATTGATCCGTGTTTTGATTGGTTAACCAAGATATGCCCACATTTTTTTTTTTTTTTTTTTTTATGTTGGATGTTTGGTTCGCTCCCCAACTTTTTAACCCCCAGCTGCCGATTTGTTTTCTGATTTCTCAAGTAAATCATTTTCATCATAACTTATCTAACATCGCCTGACGATGGACATGGCGATGTAAAATATGATAATAATATTTCGCTCTACTTTGTATTGAGCACTTAAAAAAATGCTAACAACCGCGGATCCTTAATCAGTCTTTTCTTTATCTTTATATATATATATATATATATATATATATATATATATGTGACACCATTTAGGGCTGCAAGGAAAAGGAAGAAAAGAAGGGAAAGAAAAAGAGAGGCGAAAGTTAAAAAAAAACTTAGATGATAAAGGAAAGCCATCACAAAAGGGACATTTAGCGTTGTTATTTTGATAATGAAAAATGGTGAAGGGTTTCATTGTCATTATCGAGAATTCTAGATAGATAAAAAATAACTGTGTCGTGGTGGCGAACTTATATTATCAGAAAAATGGCGAAGTCGTTCCATCGTATCAGTGGTTGGCACCGAGAAGTGAATGCGTCTGTTTGGACCAGCCACTTGGTGCTAGCGAAAAGCTAATTGACGAATTCCAGATCGGCTAGCTAACCTCCGGGACAGAATAGATAAACATTTAACTGTGTCACGGGAATGCCATTTGGGGCTTCCACAGAATTCTAAAGAGCTAAAAATTTAATAAGAAGGTCCTGACCACACACAGAGAGAACCCAAACTTAGGTTAAGTATTTGACGATGAAAGGGTGTCATTGAGAGAAAAGACATCTGCGTTGTATTGGAATCTAACGGTGACAGCGAAACTATTTTATCAGAAACCGGCACCAAGAGTGCAAATACGGCTAGGATAGCGAAACTACCTTATCGGGACGAAAATTTGGCTGTGTTTCGCTAGATGACCACCCACTTGATAATTGGCGAAAACCTGGTTGACGAAGTTCAGATGAAAGTGACTTTGGGATAAGAATTGAGGTTATCACACTACGGGTCGTATTGTTCTGTTGGCGGCCAGAGAAGAAGAGAGAAAAGAAAAGAAAGAAAGGAAATAGAAAAAAGAAAAAGAGGGGATAATTTTTTTTCTTTGAGCAGGATATATATTTTTTTTTAAAAAACAAGGCTAGTCTGGTCACACCCACACTGTTGATCGCCCATTGGTTGAATGTTAACGAGAGCCAGGCGGAGGGGATCATGTGATGCAGGGGGGAGGCCTGCCACCACCCATTAAGGGGATAGGATGAGATGTTACTGCGAGGGAGTAGGAAGACCGTTGACGCCCTCTGAGGATATGGTAAGAGACCCATATGAGAACGAAAGAAGGTGGGGGTAAGAGAAGACTTCCAAAAATGGAAATAATAATTTTTTCCTGACCGAAAACAAAAGAAGGGGATTGTGGATTTGGAATTATCAGGGAACCTCAAACGCCGACAAAGCCCACCCCGGTTTTGGTCGGCGTCCATATAAGCAAAGTCGCAGCGAGCGAAAATCAGTTCAGTTCAGTTGAGTTCCCAGTGAGTTCGAGTTAAGTTGAGTGCTCTGAAGACCCACCACGCAGATAGCTGACTTGAAAGATTCACGCAATTCCGAACTCATCTTCAATCCAAGAACAATTTATTTTTGAAGAGCGACTCATACCACCAAAACAAGTTTTACGACTATCGCCTGAAGACACACCAAGAACTAGTTTCTTAAAGAACAGACAACTTAAGATGTTAAGACTCGCCTAACAAAAACAACGTGTCACGAATTCATATAGCGGGTCGGGAGATTGACGCAGTCCTATGTATCCAGCAACCAGATATAAAGTATTGTTATCCTTTTTTTGATACCTTTGAACTTTTTGAGTTATTATTTTATTTTCTTTTACACATACTTGTGCGATATCACCCCTATTCGAACTCAGCTTGCAGTACGGCCCAGCGACTGATTGATTTCGTCTGCCTAGATCAATTCACAATGTGGGTTGGTTAGACTAGAAATCAAAGCAGTTACTGCGGTAACCAGACGTTGGAAGCGAGCTGGGAACAACGAGGCTGATACCGAATCTAACCAGATTCCGATCCGAATCTAACAAGATTCCCATCCGAATCACCAAAAGGTTAGAACGTCACATTTGGGTGCCGCAACCAATACCAAGCCAGCTGGTCGTCACAGGACGGGATAGCACGACTGACGCAGACAGGCGGACGTCACGTTTGGAGCGGCGACATCCGAACGAAGCAGCGAGGAACGAAGCAGCGAGGAATGAGCAGGGCTGGGGACGTCATATATATATATATATAGGAACGCTGAGTCAGTGCCTGATTGCTGACACCGTTTAAGGGTAACTAAGAATGGTGGTGGAGGGATTTTACGAAATAACTAGTAATAAAAAAAACTATATTCAAACTATCTATTGTACACATTTTAAAATATTTGTGGAGTATTCATAATTAATTAAATTAAGCTTAGGTTCCTTTGTTTTTAAGTAGATATCTTCGAGAATTTTGGGTTTATGTTTATTCTTTTGTTTATTCCTCACTCCACACCTAATATATTTCCCTCTCAGGTGAACACAAAAATTTTGTCTTCAACAATAATGAACTTTATCTTGTAATAAACAATATTCTGATGATGACACTGAGCTATGTCGAAAGTACTCGGAAAAAAAGTCATATATATCAGCATAGCGATTTTCTCTCGCCATTCAATAACGGACATCAAAAAGCTTATCCGTGAATAAACTGAAAATAAATAGACAGAATCTGTCTAAAGTACTCAACGAAATATGCCTCAATGAAAACATGCTGCTAAAATATACGCATATATATATATATATATATATATATATATATATTTGAAAATATTTTTAAAGGTACAAAATCTAATTAAAGAAATGAAAGTGTGTAGCTTAATATTACATTACATTTTTAAAGTGAAGCAACCGGTTTCGCTTCGGCTCTTCAGGCCTCTACGGGATATATTCATATATATATAATAGATTCTAGCGTGAAAAATGGTCCAGCATGACAATGATTTCGTTTAGCGGCATATCAACACCACTATGGGTTATTCAATGGTGAAATGTAAATATTTTGGACGCAATTTATATATTAATGGAGAAAATAATAGTTAGTGGGTGGGGGGAATTCAAACGTTTCTTAGGGGTACTTACACGTAAGTAAATATAAAAAAAAAAACGAACGGGAATTAGAACTCAGCTTCGGTGATCGTACGGGAAACGGTGCTTCAACCTGATGTGGCTGCAAGCTCATTACACTACCCTCACATTCCAGGCTTACAGCACTTGTTATTCCCAAGCGGTCACCCATCTAGGTACTGAGCAGGCTCGACGTTGCTTAATTAAATCAGATTAGCTAGGTATAAGATAGATAGTGTTGACCAGTCTCAACCCCTCCTCTTTTTGGCCTTGTGCCCTAATTATATATTTTTATCTCTATCTATAAAAAGCAGGATGCCTGTGTGTGTGTGCGTAACGAATGCACAGCCGCAATTTTCGACGGATTTGCACCAAAATTTACATGCACATGCTCCGAGTTAGCGGTAAGGACAAGACCGACTTTGCATTTCCCAACTCCCATCGATAGTAGAAATAATCGATTTTTTCATGCTTCTACGGCAGTTTTCATGTAATTTGCGGCCATTTTGTACTGGCCAGAGTGAGTGCCTATAGCTGGCTGCTACGAATAGGCAGGAAGATTCTAGTGGCCAGCCTGAGAGCCAACAGCTGACTGACACGAATATTAACTAGCATGCTAACATGTAAAAAAAATCGATAGCTGCATTCGTGGCAAGTGGGAAAAATTTAAATCTGCATGGCACTTTACTCCAATTGGCTCATTCGCTTGCTTAAACTCAACGTTGATTCTGATTCCGCAGAACTGGGTTGCGTGTGAAAAAGTATTTGTTGTTAACATTCTTTTTTCATTCGGTTTTTCCAGTTACGAGTCCTTTTTTAAAGCTGATCGTTTTGTGTTCATTTTGTTTAGTTCTTTTTTCGTAACAGATTTAACGTTTAGTATAGAGCTTAGAAAAATTCGCAGTGTGAGATAGGCAAGAAGTAAGGCATATAGCAACATCAGTACGGCAAAGGGCACTCCTTTAAAGGCAAGGAAGGGCAAACATATTTTAAGTCAAGTCATAGCGTTTGCTGTATGAGTCGTACGATTTTTGAATCAAGCACGGGCAACGCCGGGCCATGCTGCTGGTACATAATAAATAACAATAGCTAGACAGCAGAGTAATGCTATTTTCAAGGAGCAAAATTACCTATGTCACGTACCACACGTTAGGGGTAAGATGGTTATTTTTCCGTTGCACCAGATACAAGCCACTCTGGATCGATTGCTCCTACGGGACTGTTCGCTACACTAGACAACCTTCACGCGAATCACTGTTCCGTAGACCCGACATCCAAGAGTATATTTCCCCGATCACTACAAGCTTAACCTGTTCAAGTCTAGGGCTAGCCGTTATCTTCCTTTCTTACCACGTAAACATCCCTTTAATGTAACACTCTTCCTTGGGTGCCACCATCTCGGCGTCTAGTTAAATTTCTGTTCCGGCTTGATTTTACCATCCCCGATATGTAACTCGCAACTTGAACCGTCTCTTTTACTAACAGCCTTAAATTCTCTCTTCTTATAGTTAATAGTTTAGCTCTTGATTTACTTTAAAAGCTTTTGGCAATATGTAAATCTAGTTCTGGGTGGGCAGTAAATTAATTTCAGCTTCAACTGGAGTGTAAGATTCTTTAAAGCCAAGGGCAGTAACTCCATAATATCTGGGTCACCTAGCGGACCTTAGGGATGTGAAGCGTATGAAAGGTGAAGTTAGAGACGACGGCTCGTCTTGACCAGTCAATCCAGTTTTATCCAAATTAGAAGCGACACATTTATAGTGAGTGCAAAATGGCGAGGACGACATCTCGTGCTGAGATAATGAGGATAAAATGTCTTCACTGAAACCTTACGCTAATTACATAATGGCGGACGCAATGACAATCTCGTCAAAACCGCCCATTCATTAACTTTGTAAGTAACAAACTAGCAATCACGCACCCACACGCACCTACACACACACACACACACACACACACACACATATATATATATATATATATATATATAGTTTATGCAAAACTAGGTAATCCGTATGGGTAGACCCAAGGAGGATGATATCCGGAGAGCTCAATGTAAATTCAGAGCAAATATGTTTGAATAAAAAACAGACCACTTTAAGGTTCCATGTAATACGTTATTTCACCACAGCCCTTTTAAAGGGCTCTGGATCATCAGACTTTACTTCCAAAGGTTGAAATGAAATTTTCATTTCAACCTTTGGAAGTAAAGTCTGATAAAGGATATAAACAAATTTTTACTACGTTAATAAAAACACCGATTAAAAAAATTAAAATAAATAAATATATAAGATAAGAAATAAAAAAATAAAATAAAAAAAATAAAAACAAGCAAAATAATTTAACCCCAATAAATAAACAAATAAACATCTTCCGGTAAAATAACCGCCAAAATAGACTACCCACAATGCACCACTGACCCGTATATATATAAATAGCCGAGAAAAATAACAGCACTCGGGGCCTGACGATTGCATCTATCATGAAACAGACTGTTTGTTCTACGTGATGACTTCAATGTTCCCTTTTATATTTACACACGCTCTATCTCTGATATTGAGCACTTTGTGACATAAATATAGCACATCTTAAGACTATATTTCTTCATATATATATATATATATATATATATATATATATATATATATATATATATATATATATATATATCTTTCAAGAAGTAATGAATAGTTTTATTTAATAATCCGGGAGATTTTATTACATTCTTTATATGCATATAAATAAAAAAATAATAGATATTATTTAAACGGTTTTTTTTTTAGTGAATACCCATATTTGAGGTAGATTTTAGAAGCGTGGTATTGCACTATGTCTGAAAGTTGGAGTTTAATAGGATAAATGACAACACAAAATATTTTTTCTCAATCGTTACCGTTTTTTGAGTAACTGAGTTTAATGATTAAGTTCAGAATCGTAGCGTTGGAATTTCATTCCGTCCATCAATGAAAGCCTCACAGCACAGACTTATAAAATTTATTATAATTTCCTGAAGACTATTTACATTATTCGGACAATTTTCCTCATCTTTGACACCATATTTATTACAACGTTTCGGCCGTTGTACGCTACGGTCGTCTTCAGTATCTGTCTATATTTCAGAGATGAGGTATTATATACATTATTTACATTATTCGGACTATTGTCCTAATCTTTGTCACCATATTTATTACAACGTTTCAGCCGTTGTACACTCCGGCCTTCTTCAGTATCTGTCTATATTTTTGAGATGAGGTATTACGTACATTATTTACATTATTCGGACTATTGTCCTCATCTTTGTCGCCATGTTTATTACAACGTTTCGGCCGTTGTACGCTCCGGCCTTCTTCAGTATCTGTCTATATTTCTAAGATGAGGTATTATGTACATTATTTACATTATTCGGACTATTGTTCTCATCTTTGTCACCATATTTATTACAAAGTTTCGGTCGTTGTACGCTCCGGCCTTCTTCAGTATCTGTCTGTATTTCTGAGATGAGGTATTATGTACATTATTTACATTATTCGGACTATTGTCCTCATCTTTGTCGCCATATTTATTACAACGTTTCGGCCGTTGTACACTCTGGTCTTCTTCAGTATCTGTCTCTCTTTTTGAGATGCAGTATTATGTACATTATTCGGTCTATTGTCCTCATCTTTGTCGCCATATTTATTACAACGTTTCGGCCGTTGTACACTCTGGCCTTCTTCAGTATCTCTCTCTCTTTCTGAGATGCGGTATTATGTACATTATTTACATTATTCGGACTATTGTCCTCATCTTTGTCGTCATATTTATTACAACCTTTCGGCCGTTGTACGCTCCGGCCTTCTTCAGTATCTGTCTGTATTTCTGAGATGAGGTATTATGTACATTATTTACATTATACGGACTATTGTCCTAATCTTTGTCGCCATATTTATTACAACGTTTCGGCCGTTGTACACACTGGCCTTCTTCAGTATCTATCTGTATTTCTGAGATGAGTTTTTATATATATTATTTACATTATTCGGAGTATTGTCCTCATCTTTGCCGCCATATTTATTACAACGTTTCGGCCGTTGTGTGTTCCAGCCTTCTTCAGGTGGTTGGAATAATGTAAATAGTGTACATAATGCCTCATCTCAGAAATATAGACAGATACTGATATTTCCTGAAACTTTACAACGATAAATAGACAAGATGCATGGCACAAGCACATTATTACTAAATCACTGTGCCATCAAACAATACCCTCATTTACTTCAAAGGGAAATTATACTGATGTATTTAGCTATATTATGATGTAATATGTTATATAGTGCAGTAGTGTTGGTGTGATTTTCAATAAACAATGCAAATTTTTAAAAAAATGTCTTATAATTTGTATCCAGCAGTCATATTATGTATCACAGGAGTCGGCAACGTATGGCACGCGTGCCACACATAGCACGCTAAACAATTTCCAATGGCACCCAGTCGCACTTGACATCATTAAGTCTGAACCAATAGCTACTACAACGCAAAGAAGATATTTAGCTGTTTCAATTTTAATATATACTAAAGTATATAAACTATATATTACTATATAAAATATAGAATAGGTATATTGACCTTGACTTGAATAAAAATACGTATGCTGTTGGCACATTGATTGATTTAACATTTCTAGAGTTTACCAACATTTGAGCATTTAGGTTTAAATCTTGTGTGATAGATATGCAGAAATGCCTAAATTCCGCAGGTTGTTGCTTACAAACTTACTTCAGAATTTTACTATTTCAAGAATAAATTCAAATAAATTTTATATCTTTTGAATTAGATATATTGAGTGGGAAATTTTTATTCAAATCAGAATTCTGATTATGAATCACCGCAAGCAAATCGGCATTTGGTTTGCAAAAGGTTGCCGATCGCTGATGTAATATACATTTCTATCTATATTTTCAGTTTTTATTAATTATGATCTAACAAATAATCTGATAAATCTTACACATTGTGAAGCCTTTTTTTTTTTTGGCATCTTTCACAATTTTTTATACAGTTTGTTCTCATCGAATACAGTAAGAAAAAAATGCATATTTTGTGTTAATTCACAATTAGAATTCTTGTTTGAATATATTTTCCATTCAATTTATCTAATACAAAATATATCAACTTTATTTGGATTTATTCTTGAAATAGTAAAATTTTGTTTCTGGGGTTTGTAGCCACATTGAAAATTATGCCTTTCTTTAAAAAAGGTTTTATAGCGTTTATGCGTTCATTACACGTGACTTTAATTATACGATTTCAAATTGGTTGTTTTTATTGGAAAAGAGAGTTCATTATGGGCGGGAGGAGAACATAATGTGAAACTGATCCTTATAAATCTTGTAAAGACAGGTATGTCCCCACCCAGTCGACCATTGCACATTGAACACCTGGATAAGTAACTGACTCTCGCCTTCTTTACAGCGAGACACAAGTTTTTGTTAATCACAATGCACTTTACAACATAATTTACGTATGAATAATTGTCTTCATTTTTGTTCTCATCATCATATTTCAGACATTGTAATCTCCAGCCTTCATCAGGTGTATTATGGCCACACTTCACTGAAACACCAATCCCTGTACAATCGCCAAAGTTAAGCAACGTTTAACTTGGTCTATACCTAAATGGGTGACCGCTTGGGAATTACCAGGTGCGGTGAGATTAGATGTGCAGGTGGTATAATGGATAATGGCTCAGAATTGTTAATCAGAGAGCCAAGTTCCAATTCCAGTTGGACTGGTTATATTCACTTACATTCAAAAGGTTTGATTCTACCTACATTTTATTTTAAATTATTTTTAACGGCTGACTATGGATAAAGACATTGGTTAGATCCAATGACTAGACCCAAAGAGTTGTAAGTTCAATACCAGGTCACAGCAGTGGTAAACCAAAACTTAGAGAGTTGAGTTAAAGGGGGGGGGGCTAAGATATCCGAAAGAGGCATGGCACGTGGAACTAGAACAATCTACCCCGGTGGACGAAATAAAGGGCTCGGTTTGAAATCCCCACCACCTGAAGAAGGCAAGAGCCTACAACAGCCGAAACGTTGTGAATATAGCAATGAAGATGAGGATAACAGTCCATATAATGTAAATAATGCAAGTAACATCTGATTATTGCTAATAAATGGTACAGACTTGAATGTTGAATGCTGTTTATTGATGCGTGTCCAGAATATTTGCATTGTGTATCTTTTGGGGAAATTTTCCAATAAATTTGCACACAGACAAAAAATTCATTATTTCTGCTTATATATAAGATATTTTAGGTATTTACTATGTCCAACTCATTTCTGGGGTTTGTAGCCACATTGAAAATTATACTTTATATGATTGGTTATTTTTATTGTAAAAGAAAGCTCATTACGGGGCGACATAGTGTGAAACAAAATGTGTTCCAAATCGTTACAGATTTTTAGGAAAATAGTTTAAATATTAAACTTAGGTCCAAAATCCTAGCGCTAGAATTTCATTCCGGTGAAAGTCTTATATCAGAGACTTGCAAAATTTATAATTTACTGTAGCTTTACCAATTGTATATATGGAAAAGAAGCAATACCCACGCGCATTATTGCCAAATCATTTACTTCAAAGGAAAAAAATATACTTGAACCATTTAGCTAATAGTTTTAGTATGATTTTCAATTAACAATGTAAATCTAAAACATTTTGTCAAATAATTTATGTTCAGCAGTATTATGGTGTTATATACACTAATCTATTTTTTTTGTTTTGATTAATTATGACCTAACATATGGTGTAAGATCTTATCAACTGAGTAGCTAATCTTTTAAAGTTTTCACACAATTGTTACTTATCAAATACGATAAAAATAATCTTGTGGTGATTCATAATTAGAATTTTGGTATAAATGTATTTTCCACTTAATGTATCTAATACAAAAGATATAAACTTTATTTGGATTTATTCTTGAAATAGTAAGATTCTGAAGTCAGTTTTGTAAACAACAACCTCTGGAAATTAGGCATTACTGTATATCTATCAGGCAAGTTTTAAAACTAAATGCTCAAAAGTAGGTAAAAGCTATGAATCTAATTGTTGATGTTAGTACTTAGTACAGCAAACACCAGATTCTTTCATCGAGTGCCATTTTGATTTTCTAAAAACAGTGGAAAATCAACCTGGTCTAATATTTGAGTAGATGTTTCCTTTAATTTTAAGCAACATTTATATTCACGGCCTAAATATATGAAAAATCTTATAAAAGAAAAATATGCGCAGGGTGAGACAGGTTCGAATCGTTCCGGAGGGAGCATATCTTCATTTTAATATTCAGGCCACTAAATAAAAATAAATAAATACACTGTTCATTAAATGAACGGAACGTCTACTCAAATTAGAGTATCCACAAAAAAAAACGTGTAAGTAATATTTTTTTAAATTGTGTTTTATATGTATCAGTCCTAACGATTGCGTTGAAGCCCGAAACAGATTATCGCTGCTTGGTGTTGACTTCAATGTCCACTTTTATATTTATATATACTCTATCCCTCCCTGATATTGAGTACATGATTCCATAAATATCGCATGCCATCGCTTATATATATATATATATATATATATATATATATTATGAAATCGACAAAGGCCGACAAATTTTTTAAGCCATTTTTATGTTTATATATTCTTTTTTATAAATACAAATATTTAAGTAAATGCTCTGTTTATAATATTTGCATCTATAAGAAAAATAATGTATAAACATAAAAAATCTCATCATTTTTATTCTAACATTAAATTGCCTATGGTGTGTGTATGTCACCACGAAATGTATCTTTATACATCCGACAACATTCATTTTTTCTCTTACTTAAACCCCTTCCACCCACCTCCCCTAATATTCTCTCTGTTAAGGTTTAATCTCCCTCCCCCTCATACTTACACTCTCTCTAAATTCTGTTTTTATTTCCGGAGTTTTTTTTTTCTGTTTTCCTTTGAATTTGTAGGTCTGATGAATTGGATCGTACTTACGATTCCAATGGAATAAATTATGACCGTGGAATATTAGTGTTTAAGCCTTTTTATTATATCCTTACTCTGTCCTGGACATTGAGTTCTACATGGATTCTTCCTCTTGGAATTTTTTTCTGAAAATATATATGTATGGGTATTTATATATTTTGCATATGTATGTATATTTACCATTAATATTATCTCTCTCTCTCTCTCTCTCTCTATATATATATATATATATATATATATATATATATATATATATATATATATATATATATATATATATATTCATCCTATATATCCTACACCAAGTTTCCGATTATTTCTTGGCGCTCTTGATATTTTAGCAACCTGCTCTTACTTTTGCAATATGAATTTTTTGCAAGTCATATTCTCTTTTAAGAGTGTCTAAGAATTTTCATATTGTGGGGTGATGGGATAACGCTTTCTGCCAAAAAGCCCTGTGCCATCCTTCAAGAGCGTTATTAATTCTAGGTAAATCAGCATTGATACTTTTAAAACAAGACAACATACGTAATAATTATGATTTAGTCTAATTGTCCTTTCGATTAATTTTCATTCAAACAATTTACAATTCGAATAAAAGTTTTTCGAATAATTGTTTCCGAACAATGTTCACATAATCGAAATTTTCACCATTCCGTTGTGGAGGCACAAATGCTCTTTTTGAATCCGACCGAATATTAAACATGAGAATTTGACAATTTTTCTTATCTTTTATTTTGTTTTATTAGCTCTAGGTAAATCAGCATTGCCTCTCTCTCTCTCTCTCTCTCTCTCTCTCTCTCTCTCTCTCTCTCTCTCTCTCTCTCTCTCTCTCTCTCAAAGATAGGTATTTCGAATAATTATTATTCTGTATAAGTGTCCTTCGCGTGCGGTATCATCTAACGTAAGGCTTTAAGAATTTTTTCTTTCAAAATTTTATTAACGATATTTGCATTTCGAATAATTATCATTTGTGTATTTCCTCTTTTAATATCTGATATTTTTATTGCAATAAAGAATTTTGCTTTTCGAATAATTATCATTTAGTCTAATTGTCCTTACGATTCATTTTCATTCAAACCATTTACGATTCGAATAAATGTTTTTCAAATAATTGTTTTTGAATAATGTTCACATAATTTTAAATTCATGCCGTCAAGCCACTAAGCAAAAAAGCCGATCAGAACAGTTGCCATGTAAATATTTGATGAGAATACGTTGACAAGAAAGTGTCTGAAGCCGAGATACATAACAAAACCTTCTTTACATTATTTACATTATTCGGACTATTGTTCTCATCTTTGTCGCCATATTTATTACAACGTTTCGGCCGCCGTACGCTCCTCAAGGACACCTGGCACAGTGGATAAAGGCGTTAGTTAGATCCAGTGACAGGACCCAAAGAGTGTGAGTTCAATACCTGGTTAAGACAGTGGAGAAAACTTTCAGAGAGAAATTAACAGGAGATAACTGATAATTGACATCCATTAAACATGTCACGTGGAAGTAGAACCCTCTACCTCAGTGATCGAAATAAAGGGTTCAGTTCGACATTCCAACCACCAAGAAGGGCAGAGTGTACAACGGTCGAAACGTTGTAATAAATATGGCGACAAAGATGAGGACAATAGTCCGAATAATGTAAATAGTGTAGATATAAGTACGCATAATTATAATCAGCGCTGATATAGGAATCAACATTGCATCGTTAATACTATTTTCACGACTAGAGCGATCTTAAAACACACTGTTTATTTCTGTATACTGTTATACGAATATCAACTAAAGTCATTTTTAAAGTGATAAAAATATGTTGGATTATTAAAAATCTATTTAGAAAAATTCGCATATATATATATATATATATATATATATATATATATATATATATATATGAAGAAAAATATACGGAAAAAAACAAACAAAAATCCTTATATGCAATTATGCTGCTTTAATGTTAATATGTCAACGTCGGACGTTTCGGTCTAATAAACCATCTTCAGGACATATTCATAAAATATAATTAACATTATCAATTCAACATGACAAAGACGATGTACATAAGAACAAGACTTATCCAAACAGATAACTGAAAGTTTTATAAGATCAGCGTTCCGTTTAAACATTTATTAGACCGAAACGTCCGACGTTGACATTATATTAACATTAATACAGTATAATTGCATATTAGGATTTTTTGTTTTTTTTTTTTCGTATATTTTTCTTCATACTGTCGGATCTATATCCATATATTTGCTTACATATATATATATATATATATATATATATATATATATATATATATATATATATATATATACCCGAGTATATATATACGCCACAACAAATATATATATATATATATATATATATATATATATATATATATATTTTAAATAAAAAGAATATTTTAAATAAAAAGAAATAATAAAATCTATCGGATTAATAAATAAAAAAATCATCATGTCCTTAGAAATTTCATATATATATATATATATATATATATATATATATATATATATATATATATATATTACATGCGAAACGAAATATGTTTTTTTTTAGAAATGTGTTATTGTTAACGGATAAGAAATTTTGGAGCGTGCAGTCGCAACGCTAAGCTTGAATTTTTTGATAATTTAAGAGAGTGCGTTTTTTACTAATATGGTAGTTTGAGAATTTTTTGTTGTAGGAGTTTTTCAGTCGATGTGGCATGAACTAAATTCTTCAATAAACAGAATAATTTCGATTCGCATTTAATTTTCGTGTCCCGCTACTACCCGGATTTACTAAAAAACAAAATAATTTCCATGCCTGAGGATGGCTGTATGTAGAGCTGAAAGTACTAGCAGAATAAAAACAGACCTTATACCACTTGAAGTTATTAACAACAAGTATCATAACATTCATCGAGAGGTTCGTAGGTTAATGTAACTTTAATAAATTTGTTTGCGAAGATGTTTGTCGGCATTTATATCATTAACTTTATTAATCTACTTTTTGTATGAATGATTCATGCAATATAACTTGAACTAAAACCACATATTTGAGATATATATATATATTCAAAGGACGAATATTTTCTATGAAAATTTCTCGGACATTCAGGCCGGTAAATGTTATTTAATACTGTTTATTATAAACAGAGCATTTACTTAAATACTTGTATCTATAAAAAGAACGTTAAACATAAAAATGTCTTTAATAAATATATATATATATATATATATATATATTATTATTATTATTATTATTATTATTATTATTATTATTATTAAGGACAACAGACATTTTGTGCCGATTAATTTTATTGATCGTCTATTCCAAATTACAAATAATCCTTCTCGTAGAACTATGAAAATCACCATTTAACACTAACTACTCTGATGTTAACTAAAGAAAGCCGAAAGCTTGAACTATATTCTGATATTATTCGAAATTTGGAAAAGACGATCATTAAAATAAGTGCAGCGACAACAAATGTAATACTTCTACCCAATGCTTCATTTTACATAAAAATACTTATTTTATATATATATATATATATATATATATATATATATATATATATATATATTTATTTATATGATTCAAATATGCGACATAAGATACTAAGTGTCTTTGGATTATTTACCTAATCAGTTCCTTCCTATTTTCTATATATTTTCACGTATATATATATATATATATATATATATATATATATATATATATATATATATATATATATATATAGGAAGTAAACAGTTCCATCAAATGTGCAATTTTCCATATATTGCTAAATATATTTTTAGTAAAAGCAGTAAATTACCTCAATAATTCGCTAAAAGATCAGTATAGGATGCAGGTTCGAAATGTCAAAGAAAAACTAAAATAAAAACAAAATTCATTGTCAAAATGTGTATGTTATTATTAAGAGGAAAGAACAAATTATTTTTTAATTATTTTTGAAAATATTTTCCTTCTTTCTAACACGTTCTAAATTTGGATAAAAATCTTTTTTCATTTGATCGTCAAAATATGTATGTTATTATTAAGAGGAAAGAACAAATTATTTTTTAATTATTTTTGTAAATATTTTCCTTTTTTCTAACACGTTCTAAATTTGGATAAAAATCTTTTTCATTTGTTTTTTTTTCCTTCTAGTTTGTGGTAATGGCCATTTTAATGTAGCAGTTTCAGGGGGAAAAACCCATTAATTTGGAAAATTCTGTCCAAAATCAAATAATTGTCTGACTTTTATGAAACTTCCAGGATTTCTTCAAATGTGAATGAATATATTTTTGAAATTATTATTTTTAGAAAATCTTGGTAAAAATATTTTTTTTACATCTGTTACCCCCTATAATTTAATTTCATGAATTTTTTCTAGAATTTCAAACAGTTCGCAAATTGTTTTATATTATTAATTATAAGCAGGTCTCCTCGGAAAAAATTAATTAATCATTTTTTTCACAGCTACTGCCAGCTTTTTAAAAATCTGCACCAATTCGTAAAATAAAAACTAGAATAAAATCTAATTATCTAATGAGATAAGTTGCTTTTATATATAATATAAATTAAGGACATTATTATCTCAAGAAAAAAAAATTCGATGAATAAAGAATTTTTACAAAAATCGTTTGCTTTTTTCTTTTCGTTTTTTTTATTAAAATGTTTTAAAATTCTTCTAAACAGTGTATGGGGTAGGTTATTAAGTTTTTAAGTGATGACTATATTTACTAAGCGAAAATTAAAAGCTTAATACAAATAATGAAACCAAAAATTTTACCATAATTAATTTGTACGTCAAAATGTGATATCATTTTTAGTATGATATCTCATAAGAGACATTTTGGTTAAAAGGTCACGTGTTTCAAGGCTTTTCTCCTTATTGGGGAAAGCCCCTTGGCATATGAAGGCCTTATCTCACTCTGTTATTAAATTAAAAATTAAATTGAGATAATAAAATTTAAAAAAAATAATAACTGAGATATTTTAATTATTAATATAATAATGATTTTACTAGATATTATCTCAGTTATTAAATTAAAAATGTAATAACTTATGTAATATTAATTATTAATAAGATTATTTATCATTATCCTAGCTATTAAATAACGAAAGAGGGTAACCCAATAATGTAAGAAATTTTTATAGTAATTTAAATTATTATAAGAAACAAAAAAAAAACGTTTTTCAATTTTTAGTTTCAGAACAGATTAATTTAACTTTAAATTTGCTAATTTTATGAAAGTAACGTTTCAGAAATTTATATTTGATTTTAGCGGGTTTCTCAAAAAGGAAAAGAATAAGTTTTGTCTAAATTTCTCTAAAAAGTAAAAAAAATGACCGTTTCGATTTGTTTTTTCGGAAGAATCGACTAAAATTCATTCAAATTTCTATTTGAAATACTCCACGTTATTTAATTCTTTAGCTTTCAATTGAAGTTTCGTTTATGAAAAATACATTTAAACCTTAGGTATACCTTAGATAAATGAATTTTTAGAGGCAACTATTTTTTAAATAATAATAATAAAATAAAATATAAAATTATTATTAATTATATTAGAATATATTATTATTATTATTGTTATTATTATTATTATCATTATTATTATTATTATTTCCTTTGATTTCTGGCGTGTATACATTTCTTTCCTGGTCCCTTAGAGACCTAAGGTTAGAAATGGCATCATGACACTTTCCACAAAAATATATATATATATATATATATATATATATATATATATATATATATATATATATATATATATATATATATATATATATTACATAGATAAAGCCTTTCGTAAAAGTGTGGGCTGTACTTCTGAGAACATTTTTGTAGTTGTTTGAGGCATGGGCTTCCAGGAATCCCTTCAATTAGTCTACTGGAATCTTTTCCAACCAATCCTAGGGCTCCAACTACAACAGGGATTGTTGATGTTCTTATGTGCCATTATTATTATTATTATTATTATTATTATTATTATTATTATTATTATTGTTGTTGTTGTTGTTATTATTACTGTTGCTATTTTTAAATAGTTGAAAGATAAATAATAAAAACAAATTGACTAGTAGTAAGCGAAACAAATGGTTATAATTGAAAACGCTTTTCCAACAAATTTGAAATACATTACTTTACAATTAATAAATAAGAAAGTGTAAAAGAATTTTAAAAAAACCACACAAAATGTTATTAAAAGAATCTTTAAATGTAAATAAACCAGTGATAATTGAGCAAATAGTCAAAGAAAGTTAAACAAAATAATCATTACAACACGAAAAGCTTCCCTCCAGTTTCGCAAATTACAAACAAATCGTAAAAACAGAGAAATATTACGTTTCAATTGAAATAGATTCAAATATAGAATTATTCATGCCACTACATAAATAAAACAAATAAAATGCATTATGTTAACTCTTAGCGAGATATTCTTAATAAATTACCCTTGCTAAACAACACTTATTTTAAAAGAAAAATCGTTGTATGCCATAACTTATCTTAAAAATAAACAAATACAGCGTAACCCGGATGTAAGAGAGTTGTCGGGACCGGAGAAGAAGTCTCTTATATCCGGGTTTCTCTTATATCCGGATTTGGTCTATTTTGTTTAGGTAAATATAGAACACTTTAAGGACCAGAAAATCTCTCTTATATCCGGGTTTCTCTTATATCCGGGTCTCTTATATCCAGGTTACACTGTAAAAGATTTTAATAATATATTAAATAAAATAAATGCATAAGAATGTAAATATTATAATATTAATATAAGAAACAAAGAAAAATAAAAGAAAAATGGATAATTATAAAAATCAAGACTTTCCTTTTAAAAAAATTATATACACATATATATATATATATATATATATATATATATATATATATATATATATATATATATATGAGCGTTCCATTTTATATACTAATATTTTGTGGGGTTAGCAATCAGCTATATTTAGAAACATCTCATCATGAACTGCCAAGTATTGTCATCGGCCATTCTTAAGACTTGTCATTTCAAAGCTGTGTTGGCGGGAAAAAAAGAGGTCATATCTGTTGGCGCCAATTCGGACATGTTATATTGACGGATTACACTTTGAAGCAACGTGTCCCGTAAATAATAGCGGATAATAGAGATGGAACGTTGTCTGCCTTTCATCTAAGTCTATCTTTACCTCCCAATTTTTCTCTCTCATTCTCTCTCTCTCGCTCGCTGCCTCTTTCGTCTTGTTCGTTTTCTCTCTTATTTGCTTCCTGTCTGCAACTCACACATAATCGTTCTTTTCTTTTTTTTCTGGTTTGCAATCTCTGGTGTATAATTGGTACATTATGTGTAATGCCTCACCTTCTTTGTTACCCTCTTTGTTACTTTGTTTATAGTTTCTATCTTTCTCCCACCACACATACACACACGCAGACCCCACCTAAATAATTCCATATCTTCTGTTGTGTATAGTATCTGATTATCTCTAAAGCCTTTGTGTATAATATTTCATTAACTATCTTCAGGCCGAACATTTCTTCCTATCTTTGTTTTGCCATTCTCCT
>CAHIKZ030002655.1:1642500-1695000 GCA_903632075.3 Acanthosepion pharaonis
ATGTCCTTTTCTCAGTTCTCTCTCTCCTTCGTAGCTCTTTTAATTTTACTTTTCCTCTCTCTCTCTAGTTTATTGAAAGTCCTTTTCTAGCTCTTTCTCTCTCACTCGTATTTTTTTTCTCCCCTATTTCCTTTGTCTCTCTCTCTCTTTCTCCTTTATAGTTTATTTAATCTCTCTCTCTCTCTCTCTCTCTCTCTCTCTCTCTCTCTCTCTCATAGTTTATTCACTATGTCCTTTTCTCGGTTTCTCTCTCCTTCGTAGTTTAATCACCATCTCCTTTTCCCTCTCTCATAGTTTTTGAAAGTCCTTTTTCTAGCTCTTTCTCTCTCACTCCCACGTATTTTACCCCTATTTCCTTTTCTCTCTCTCTCTCTCTCTCCTTTATAGTTTATTTAATATGTCCTTCTCTCTCTCTCTCTCTCTCTCTCTCTCTCTCTCTCTCTTTAGTTTATTCTCTGTCCCTTTTCTCAGTTTCTCTCTCCTTTAGTTTATCTCATCTCCTTTTCCCTCTCTCATAGTTTATTGAAGTCCTTTTTAGCTCTTTCTCTCTCACTCACGTATTTTCCTATTTCCTTTTCTCTCTCTCTCTCTCTCCTTTATAGTTTATTTAGTATGTCCTTTTCTCTCTCTCTCTCTCTCTCTCTCTCATAGTTTATTCACTATGTCCTTTTCTCAGTTTCTCTCTCCTTCGTAGTTTAATCACCATCTCCTTTTCCCTCTCTCATAGTTTTGAAAGTCCCCTTTTCTAGCTCTTTTCTCTCTCACTCCGTATTTTACCCTATTTCCTTTCTCTCTGTCTCTCTCTCTCTCCTTTATAGTTTATTCTCTCTCTCTCTCTCTCTCTCTCGTTTATTCACTATTTCCTTTTTCTCCCCTCTATTTCCTTTCTCTCTCTAGATCTTTCTCTCTCTCTCTTTTTTATAGTCTCTTCCTTTTAATATGTCCTCCTCTCTCTCTCTCTCTCTCTCTCTTTCTCTCTCTGTCTCTCTCTCTCTTTATAATCCTTTTTATTCACTATGTCCTTCTCCTTTATAATTTATTCCTGTGTCCTTTTCTTCTTTTATCTCTCTTATTTTTATGTCTTTTCTCTATCTTTTCACTACTTTACTTTATTCACTATGTCTTTGTCTTTCTCTTTCTCTAAGTTTTATTCATTATGTCCTTCTCTCTCCCCTCATAGTTTGTTCACTATCTCCTTTTCTCTCTTTCTCTTCCTCTCTCTCTCTTTAGTTTATTCACTGTTTTTTCTCTCTCTCTCTCATAGTTTTTTCTGTCTTTTTCTCTCTTTCTGTCACTTATAGTTTAGTCACTATGTTCTTTTCTCTCTCTTTCTCTTTTTCTCTCTTTCCCATAATTTAATTACCATGTAACTTTTCTCTTTCTCTCATATTTTATTAACTACTTTTTCTTTTTTTTCTCTCTCTCTCTCTCTGCCTCTCTCTCTGCCTCCTTTAGTTTTATTCAATGTCCTTTTATCCCTTTCTCATATTAGTTTATTTACTATGTCCTTTTCTCGGTTTCTCTCTCCTTCGTAGTTTAATCACCATCTCCTTTTCCCTCTCTCATAGTTTATTGAAAGTCCTTTTCTAGCTCTTTCTCTCTCACTCACGTATTTTACCCACTATTTCCTTTCTCTCTGTCTCTCTCTCTCTTCCTTTATAGTTTTTTTTGGTATGTCCTTCTCTCTCTCTCTCTCTCTCTCTCTCTCATAGTTTATTCACTATGTCTTTTTTCTCAGTTTCCCTCTCCTTCGTAGTTTAATCACCATCTTCTTTTCCTTCTCTCATAGTTTATTGAAAGTCCTTTTCTAGATCTTTCTCTCTCACTCACGTATTTTACCCACTATTTCCTTTCTCTCTGTCTCTCTCTCTCCTTTATAGTTTATTTAGTATGTCCTTCTCTCTCTCTCTCTCTCTCTCTCTCTCATAGTTTATTCACTATGTCCTTTTCTCGGTTTCCCTCTCCTTCGTAGTTTAATCACCATCTCCTTTTCCCTCTCTCATAGTTTATTGAAAGTCCTTTTCTAGATCTTTCTCTCTCACTCACGTATTTTACTCACTATTTCCTTTCTCTCTGTCTCTCTCTCCTTTATAATTTATTCACTGTGTCCTTTTCTTGCTTTATCTCTCTTATATTTTATGTCCTTTTCTCTATCTTTTACACTCGCTCACTCATACTTTATTCACTATGTCTTTGTCTTTCTCTTTCTCTCTCATAGTTTATTCATTATGTCCTTCTCTCTCCCTCATAGTTTGTTCACTATCTCCTTTTCTCTCTTTCTCTTCCTCTCTCTCTCTTAGTTTATTCACTGTTTTTTCTCTCTCACTCGCATAGTTTTTTTCTGTCTTTTTCTCTCTTTCTGTCACTTATAGTTTAGTCACTATGTTCTTTTCTCTCTCTTTCTCTTTTTCTCTCTTTCCCATAATTTAATTACCATGTAACTTTCTCTCTTTCTCTCATATTTTATTAACTACTTTTTTCTTTTTTCTTTTCTCTCTCTCTCTCTCTCTGCCTCTCTCTCTGCCTCCCATAGTTTATTCAATGTCCTTTTATCCCGCTTTCTCATAGTTTATTTACTATGTCCTTTTCTCTCTTTCACTTTCACAGTTTATTCAATATGTCCTCTCTTTCTCACGGTTTATTTTTTCTTTATTTTCTTTCTTTCTTTTTTCCTTTCTTTCATTCTTTCTTTGTTTTTTCTTTTTTTTAACTTTTTCTCAGTTTTTGCCTTAATCATTTTTGTTCTTTATTTTTTCTTCTCACCCCTCTGTCTGTTTTCTTTACTCTTTCTTTCACTTTCACTCTTTTTTCTTTTTTCCATCCACTATTTCTTTCTTTCTTTCTTTCTTTCTTTCTTTCTTTCTTTCTTTCTTTCTTTCTTTCACATTTTACTCTTTGTCATTCTTTTTTTTTTCCTTTCTATCAGCTTTTCCCTATTTCTTCTCATCATTTTTCACTTATTCTTTCTTTTTTTCTAAACGTTTCTCTTTCTTATTCTTTTTGTTTCTTTCATTTTCATTCTGTTTCTTTCTTTCTTTCTTTCTTTTTTTCTTTCTTTCTTTCTTCTTTCGTTTGCATTTTCTTCTCTTTTCTTTCTTCTTTTTTTGCCTTTACCATTTTCTTTATTTGTTTGCTTTCTCCTTCTTTGAGTTTAACACTTTTTCTTTCTTTCATCCTCTTTTCCATTTTCAGTCTTTCCTTCACATTTGACGCTTCATCTTTTCTTCTCATATTTTCACCGTTTATTTTTTCATACATTCTTTTTTCTTTCTTTCTTTTCTTTTCATCAACTTTTCCCTCTTTCCTTTTTAATTTTTCACGTTTTCTGTCTCTCTTTCTTTCATCATCACTTCTTTTATTTTATATTTCACTGTATTTTTTATTCTTTGTCTTTTCTTCTCCCATTCTCTCTTTCTTTCTTTTTTTTTGTCATTACGTTTTTCTTTATTTTCTTCCTTTTCGTCTTTTTCTTTTTTTTCTTTCCCTTTTCACTCTTTCTATTTCTTTCGTTCTCTTTTCTTTTTTCTTTCTTTCTTTCTTTCTTTCTTTCTTCCTTTCTTTCTTTCTCTAAGATATCACATCTTAACAGTCTTTCCATCTTCATATTTTCACCTTTTTTTCTTTTTTCGTTCTTTCTTTCATTCATTCTTTCTTTCTTTTTTTTCTTTATTTCTGTCTTTTTTCTTTCTGTCAGCTTTTTCCTTTTCTCGTCTTCATTTTCACTCATTCTTTCTTTCTTTCTCTGTCTTTCTTTCCGTCTTTCTTTTTCCTATCATTCAAGTTCCACCCTTTCTTCTTTTTCTCTTACTTATTCTTATTTCATTCTTTCAGTTTTCAACCTTTTCCTTTCTTTCTTTTACTTTCTGTCTCGTTCTTTCTTTTTCTTTCTGTCTTTATTTATTTCTGTCCTTTTTATTTGTCATTTTTTTTCCTTTTCGCGTTTTCATTTTCATTCATTGTTTCTTTCTTTTTCTGTCTTTCTTTCCTTCCTTCTTTTCCTCTCATTCAATTTTCACCCTTTTTTCCATTTCTTCTTTTTCTCTTACTTATTCTTATTTCGTTCTTTCACTTTTCAACTTTTTCCTTTCTTTCTTTTTCTTTCTGTCTCTTTTCTTTCTTTCTTTCTTTCTTTATTTATTTCTGTTCTTTTTCTTTGTTACTTTTTTTCCTTTTCTCGTTTTCATTGTCACTCTTTGTTTCTTTCTTTTCCTGTCTTTCTTTCCTTTGTTCTTTTTTCTCTCATTCAATTTTCACTCTTTCTTTCATTTCTTTCTCTTTCTTTTTGTTTCTTTTTCTATCTTTCTTTCTTTTTTTCTTTGTTGTCTTTGGGATTTTTGTTGGGAGAATGTCTGTAATATCTTATACTTAAAACTTTTTCCTCGTTTTTCTTCCTAAGTTTTCCTACCCGCCATTACACTTTGTCGATCTAACGCTTTCCATTAACATGATTTGGAAAATTTATTTTTAATCAATTCCTCGGTCTTCTGCAAGGGAATTTGGTTAACTGTGTCGTGCCTGTCAGAAGCTATTTTACACATTTATAATTCTACCATTCATTCATACATTGAATATTGCTATCATATCTCGTGTGATACCTCTGCTATGTGTTTAAAGATTCTTAATAAAATTTAAAAAAATAGAATGTGCAATGTTATTGGTTCTGACCTGGCATCTAAGCTTAAGTCATTTTTCCCCGGCGTTATCGCAATATACCTGTGCCTTTATAAATATTTTCTTGACAATTGTTCTGGAGAGCTTTCCTAGACATAACCGTATGTTCTACTCTAACCTTTTCTTCTCTCGGACTTCTCAACTTCCCCTCCTCTCAGATACGATCTTCAAAAATCAAATTCACTGTTAATTGCCATCTTCGGTCATCCTATTCTTTCATTGCTCTCTCACTCTCTCTCTCTCTCTCTCACACTTTCTATCTATCTGTTTCTCTTTCACTCACACTCTTTCTTTCTCTTTTTTGTCTCGCCATTTCTCTTGCTTTCTCTCTCTCTACCTTTCTCTATTTTTTCTCTTTCTATTTCTCTCTCTTTCTCTCACTGTCTTTCTCTTTTTCTCTCTATTTCTCTCACTCTCTTTCTCATTCTCTCTTTCTCATTCTCTCTTTCTCTGTCTTCTTCTTTCACTCTCACTCCTTTTCTTTTTCTCTTTCTCACTTTCTTTCAAACTCTTTCTCTCTATTTTTATCTCTCCCTCTTTCTCATGCTCTCTTTCTCTATCTCTTTCTTTCTCTCTTTCTCTATCTCTTTCTTTCTCTCTTTCTCTTTCTTTCTTTCTCTCTCTCTCTTTCTCTTTCTTTCTCTCTCTTTCGCTTTCTTTTTCTCTCTCTCTTTTTCTTTCTTACTCTCTATTTTCATCTAACTCTTTCTGTCTCTTTCTCGCTATATTCCTCTCTCTTTCTCATGCTCTTTTTCTCCCTTTTTTCTCTCTCTCTCTTTCTCTCTCTTTTTCTCTCTATCTCTCTCTCTTTTTCTCTATCTCTCGCTTCAGTAATGTTTTACTCATTTTCTTTTATTCATTTTCTGTAATTTCTTGCGTCTTAGTGACTTTATCACCTTGGAGTGAAATAACTAAAAAAAAAAGTAGGAAATAAAAACGTTGCATTTCTCGTCTACTTAACTTGGGGAACAATGTTTTTGAACAATGTCTATGATCAAAACCAATTTCTTGCAAGACTGCCAATTGAATATGACAAACGTATATGCCTCTTTGATTTGCTTCCCGGAATCGATTTAGTTGCTGAAAAGCGACAAGATCATCTATCATAATGTGTAACAATATACTGAATAAAATTCTAATAAAAGAACGACTTGCCTGTTATCTATTCCAAGTTATCAGTACATTTGATGCAATATTCTTCTGTCATCGATTCCTGCAAATTCTTCATAACTTTTTATGTTGCCTTTCCAAAATTGATTAATTTCGATTATTGTGTGTATTGGTTTTATTCCAATGAGTATGGTTTCAATTTAGAATAATCAAAGAACTTTACTTATTTATAGTACGCAATTGTGTATAATACGCACCTCTAACTTTGGGATGCCAAAATCTAGAAAGAAATCTCTTTGTGTAATACGCATTGACATTTTTAAAATTAGAAGCTATATTTAACTTAAATGAAATATTTGTTCAACTTCTTATCTGGTTTATAGTGAATAAAATAAGAATTTTATAGTTTATAGTCACTTCTTAAATGGTTTTCATCGTAAAAACAAGGGCTTTTTTTTGTAGGGAATATTTTTTGTGTATCATATTTTTAAAAGCCTTCTCAAGGCACAACATTTGTCAATCGAAAAATATAGATGTTTTTATTAATTTTGAAGATGGGGGTCTGGTCCATAATTGTTATATGACGTATTTATGAACATTAATGGGTATGTCCTTATCCTCATAAATACGCTGGACACTATTGTAAGTGGAGGTAATATGGTGTCTATGTAGTTCACCACTAGCAGTGGTTTACCTACTTCTCGCCGCTGGCGAGTATTGTATTTTGTTGATGTTATAAAGATTACCATTTCATTTCCAACTTCCGTTTTGGTTATTTCTTATTCAGTAACCCTTCCTAGGTTGCAACAATGCATTATAAGATCGATCTTTGACTTTTTACATAGTTATTAGATATATCTGTTATCTACAAATTTCAATTTTGAAGTGTGGTCGCATCATTGATGTCGGCGTAGATTATTGTTAGTTTTCTGAATTTTTTAAAACTTTAAAATTAATTGTAGATTTTTTCGGAAGCTTGTACACAAAAACTTAGGGGGTAATAATTATTTATCTATGGAAACTAAGAACATATATACTTTTATTAATATATAAATAATTATACTTAAGATATCCCGCCACAATAAGGCGTCCTTGGTAATACGATAAACTACATTCAACAGCAAGGCCTCTGAGCAGAAGGTTTTGAGATGCGCGGAACCACCTCTTAATTGCTGGTGCTCCCAGGTCCATACAGACCCGGGTTGGTAGCATCTGTTAGGGACCCAGCTATGGGTAAATAGTTAACCCCTAAATTGGGGTCAAAACACTAAGAAAATATAAAAATGATTTTAATACCATCAATACAAGTTGTAAAAAAATATTACCAGCAATGAAATTTTGATGAAAAAAATATTACCAGCAACATATTTTTGAAAAAAAATTACCAGCAATAAATTTTTGAAGGAAAAAAAAATATTACCAGCAATACATTATTGAAGGAAAAAGATATTACCAGCAATACATTATTGAAGGAAAAAATATTACCAGAAATACATTATTGAAAGAAAAAATATTACCAGCAATACATTATTGAAAGAAAAAATATTACCAGCAATACATTATTGAAGGAAAAAATATTACCAGCAATACATTACTGAAAGAAAAAAATATTACCAGAAATACATTATTGAAGGAAAAAAATATTACCAGCAATGCATTTTTGAAGGAAAAGTATTAGCGGCAATACATTTTTGAAGGAAAAGAAATGACCGGCAATATATTTTTGGGGAAAAATATTACCAGCAATACAATTTTGAAAAAAAGAAAATTACCAGCAATACATTATTGAAGGAAAAAATATTACAAAGAATAAAAATCTTGTCGGCATTAAATAACCCATAGAGGTTGATATGACGTAAAAAAAAAAAAAAAAAAAAATTTAATTAAGAATATAGTCAATCCGTCTGAAGTTATGGAAATCACATAAAGCTCGATAATTCGAATTTGCATTGAACAATTTTTGTTAAATTTTAAATGATCTATACGAACGTCAAACCAAATTTTCAGTTAATTTTCTCATGTAGTTTCAATATGTTTTATTAAAGTTTATGGGTTTATTATAAAAAGCTACCCTCTGAACTTATTAGTTAAACCAAAAAATCAATTTTCACTTTACTACCAAGTTAATAAAATCATCAGCAATTGAGCAACATCTATAATAGACCAAATAACATATATACACCGTTGTGCAAATGAATTAAAATAAAACGAATAATTCCGTTATTTATTTTTCGTATTTTTCCTATGAAACATAACCCAGTGCCCATGTTAGTACTTCGTATGTGCATTCCACGAAGCCTTTCCTTGCAGATTGACCACCGATTCTCGATTAAATTTAAGCCAGGAGGGTTTCCTGGCCAGTTTATAGTATTTTGATTTGCTCACTGGTAAGGCTTGCCAGTGTGTTCGTATGTCCATTCCACGAAGTCAACCCTTGCAGATTGACCACAGATTCTCGATTGGATTTAAATCAAGAGAGTTTCCGGGCCAGACTTTAGTACTTTACTTTGCTCACTGGTAAGGCTTGCCTCTGTGTTCGTATGTCCATTCCACGAAGTAGTTCCTTGCAGATTTACCACCAATTCTCGATTGGATTTAAATCAAAATGGTTTCCGGGCCAGTTTATAGTATTTTGATTTGCTCACTGGTAAAGGCTTGCCAGTGTGTCCGTGCAACGTTACAATTTTCGTACGCTTCCTTGGAGTAACGTCCATCGCCGATAAAAAAAATACCGTAGGACAACTAATCGACAGTCAGGACAATAGTGTCTGGGCATGATAAAACTCTAATGCAATCACGTATGACGCAATATTTTTCAAGGCCAAAAAAATTTCATCATGCACTCCGAAAACGTTCATATTACTGCACACCGCTGCAAATGACTTAAACAGAGGAAAAAATAGAAATCGATAACACGATGTCACTCCAGTGGGTCTAAAGCTGACCATATGCGAAAGGAAGGAAACTAAAATGGTTGTTTCAATTAATTTGTACAAGGGTGTATATGTTTTATATACTGTACATATAAACATTAATGGGTATATCCCAATCCTAATAAATACGTTCGACACTATTGTAAGTGGGGGTAATATGCTGCCTAAGCTGTCAGCGTGGGAAGATCTTGCCGTGTCGAACTTCCTGACTTTGAGCAGAGAGGAACTCGTCCGGGAAGGTAGACAGATACCCGATCCCGCGTATGCGGTGTCTACCGGCAATTTTTTGCCCGAGCACACGGGCTCGGATTTCGCCACATTAAATTTGTCCTTGTGTCGCATCCTACCTCGTGGGGAGGCAGTTAAATATCGTAATATGCCGTCTAAGTAGTCCACCACTAGAAGTGGTTTACCTACTTCACGTCGCTGGCGAGTATTGTATTTTGTTGATGTTATAAAGATTACCATTTCATTTCCAACCTCCGTTTTGATTATTCCTCATTCATTAACCTTTTCTACGTTAGAACACTATCTATGAACCCCTTTTCATTATCTATCTATCTATCTATCTATCTATCTGTTATATACTGTACCTATGAACACTAATGGGTATGTCCCTGATGAATAAATCTATCTATCTCTGTTCATTATCTATCTATCTATCTATCTATCTATCTATCTATCTATCTATCTAATGGTTATGTCCCAATCCTTATAAATACTTTCGAGACTATTGTAAGTGAGGGTAATAGACTGTCTAATTAGTCCACCACTGTCAGTGGTTTACCTACCTCACGCCGCTGGCGAGTATTTTATTTTGTTGATGTTATAAACATTGCTATTCCAACCTCCGATTTGTTTAATCCTCATTCAGTGACCATTTCTAGGTTACAACAATATCACAAGTCATTAAATTATTTCCACCTCAATATAGTGATCATTCTCAATAACAGCAATCAATCTGTTATCCATTTATTTTGTTATTTTCTTTTTAGTACAGCAGGTTCAATTTCCAACATGGTGGTTTTAATTGTTTACCATAGGTCTGCTTTGCTGTCATATTGTTTGTCACCTTCATATAATTTCATCTTCACAATTGACCATAGATTTTCGATCGGATTCAGATCGGGACTTGATGGTAGCCATTCGATTATCTTCTGTCATTTTACACTCAATATATTTACAGTTATTATTAGATACATGAGAAGAAGCATTGTCGTGCATAGATACACATTACACTTTCAAACTACAATCTTGTCCATGAAATGGCAATAATGAGCTTTGTTCAGTTAAATCCTTCATCGACTTTGAATGATTCAATAATGGATTGGTCTAACACTGTCCTACCCAGGGATTGAACCCGCAATCACTATGCCACCAAATTTACAAACCAATGCTTTTATCAAGTAGGCTAAGGTTTCTCAACCTTTTCATGCAAAGGCACACTTAAGAGCAAATAAAAATATCACGTCACACTGAGCAAAATTTTTAAAGGGTATAAATTTAGATGTTATGAAATAAAACCAGATAATTTTTAATTAAACAATTTTTGGTGCGGATAATACTATGCGGTCTACCGCGCTATGAATTATACCGTGACCTCATCTCACCTCACGTGCTATCCACCTGCGGTCTACCATGATGAATTCTACCATCACCTCACCTCATCTCATCTCACCTCTCGCGTGTCCTGTCCACATAAAAGGAAGAATATCTCTAGGTCTGTAACCGTTAGAGGATAGCTGGATAACCTCCTTTAGATTAAAATGTTAATGAAAGACATTTTATAGAGGTGTCATCTTGGCTGACGAAACATCAGTCGCATTTAGAAGCGAGAACTATCTGCCAGATACTCTATAGTGTTAGATAGTATTGGAGACAGCATACTATAGTAATACATTAGGTAGATTGTATACTATAGTGTTTGATACCGGGGTTGACTTCATTTTGTAGTGTTTGATAGCGGGGTAGACCACCTGCTATAGGGTTTGATACCGGGGTGACCACATGCTATAGGGTTTGATACTGGGGTAGACTGCATACTGTAGTGTTTGATACCGGGGTAGACAGCATGCTATAATGTTTGATACCGGGGTAGACCAAATGCTATAGGCTTTGACTTCGGGGGTAGACCACATGCTATAGGGTTTGATACAGGGGTAGACTGAATAGTGTAGTGTTTGATACCGGGGTAGATCACATGCTCTAGTGTTTGATACCGGGGTAGATAGCATGCTATAATGTTTGATACCAGGGTAGACCACATGCTTTATAATTGTGTGATACCGATTGTGAACAGCATGCTATAATGTTTGATACCGGGGTTGACCACATGTTATAGGGTTTGATACTGGGGTAGACTGCATACTGTAGTGTTTGATACCGGGATAGACCGCATGTTATAGTAACGATATTTGTATAAAATTATATAAAAAAATTAATATTCCTTTATTCAACTAAACACACACACACACACACACACACACACACACACACACACACACACACACACACATATATATATATATATATATATATATATATATATATATATATATATATATATATATATACACTACGTGCCAAATTATTATCGAGATAACTTTTTTTCTAATATTTCAAAAACCGTCCAATTAATTCATACACAATTTTCACACAATGTTGGCAACACTGAACTGCGTAATCACTGACATTTTCGTACTGATCTGCGCAATGTAAACAAACTGGTGCCATATTTGTTATCAGCACGGTGATTTGAGCGTGCCAAATTATTTGAAAGGTTTAGTAAAATTCCCAGAATTAACCAAACAAAACGTTTATTAATGTTGCACGTGGATATTTATGATCAAAGAAGCTAATAAGATAATCAAACAAATAATAACAGATACAAACAAAAGCACAGTTTTTAAAAAAAATAATAGGGAATGTGCTTTCCCTGTTTTGAAATTACTTGAAAAAGTCGACGATCCATAGAATTTGTTAATTGTAGGATGTCATCTGCTGTAATGCCGCGAGATATGTCAAAAATTGCTTCCCACAACTCAGCGTTGCTCCTGAATTGTCGTCCGTTGGCCTACAGTCTTCGCTTCATGATGCTCCAAAGGTTTTCGATTGGGTTCAAATCCGGAGAATTTGCTGGCCGCTTCATTTTTCGAGGTCCATCGAAGCCTGTTTCAAATATTCAGTAGTCTTGTGAGCAGCGTGTGAGGGAGCATTATCTTGCATAAAAAACAATGGCCCTTCTGAAGGCAACACTTTGCCTTTTCATCCACGGTTCAAGATGCTCCTTCATAATCGCTATGTATGCATCAGCATTCATTTTGACGCCATCTGGTACTCTCCATGGGCCCACTAATGTGTTTCTAATAATACCACCCCAGATCATTATGCCTTCACCGCCTTGTTGGGGTCTCAAACACTGATGGCGATTCTGTCCGTTCATTACCCAGCCTTTGCACCATCTATCTGGCCCATCAAGTGTTGCTCGAGATTCGTCTGTGAATAAAACTTTAGAGAAGTCAATCAGTATTGTCCTCGGCCCATTTCAATCGATTTTGAATGTGATTTCTCGTCAACGGAAGCTTCGATACAGGTTTGACTGTTGTTGCTATTTCCCTCAGATACAGACACCGAGTACTTTAAGACACAGTAGGATCTACAGTGCGACTGAAAAGCTCTTGGCTGGTAAGTTCAGGGTTCTTCGTGGCCTCTCGTTTAAGTCGTGATATGAGACGACGTGAAATAACCCTCGGCTTGCCTTTTATATGCCTTTTGCGTACTTGGGTAGGGTCGGCGGTGAATTTTTCACTGTTTTGATGACACTTCCTATCATTTTAAAATTTCTAGGTAGATTTACTTTTTGAGAGTTCTGAGGTAATGGGTTTTTTTCAGCATCATAAACTGCTTTTACGACCCATCTTTTCACTAAATTCTTATACATTTCAAATAATTTGGCACCTCAAATCACTGTGCTGATAACAAATATGGCGCCAGTTTGTTTTACATTGCGCAGATCGGTACAAAATTTCAGCGATTGTGCAGTTCAGTGTTGCCAACATTGTGAAAATATTTTAGAATTAATTGGACGGTTTTGAAATATTAGAAAAAAAGTTGTCTCGATAATAATTTGGCAGGCAGTGTGTATGTATATATATATATATATATATATATATATATATATATATATATATATATATATATATATATTGAGATATGAAATTTAATATTACAAGACATATTAAACACAAAAATAAAAAATAAGTTCCACCATACACGAACATCTTTTAAACATCTTTAAGATTGTGCAGCAAATTTAGTGTTAAACTTTGGTTCACCGTGTTGGGATTGTCTCCTCTGTATTTCATCTGAAGGTTCTGGAGGCACTTTACATCAGGTCCTGTCAAGCCTTCTTTGTGCAAACAACGTGAGTGTTTGCTTGGACTCCTTGTCATCTGTCTCTAGTTCCTTCTGCATATATTTATTTATATTTTTCCCAATTCTTATTTACATTGTTCTGTATTAATTTTGAATCTCCCGTTGAAGCCTGAATAGTGGGAGCAAACCGGTCCTTCCCCCCGTTGTTGTGTCTTTATTTTTTTTTTTTATTTTTGCGTTTAATATGCCTGTAATATTAAATTTTATACTTTTATTTCGATCATTAAATTTTTGTACCTACAAAAATATCTTTTATATATATATATATATATATATATATATATATATATATATATATATATATATGCCATGAGAATATTTCCCGTCAAATTTATTGCAAAGTGGCGGTTGACAATCACTCTTAACAGGGCCATTTCCCATAGGACAAGTTGACAAGTGAAAATGGGACTGAAAAATTTTAATGGAGAGGAACAATGGTGTTATTAATAAGAAGACTTGAAATTAATGCATGCAAGATTTCGCAGTTGTCTCATCATCTCTTCATAGTCAGTTGATTAACCTTTGACCTGAGCTTCGTATTCTTTATTATTAAATTAATCAACAATTTTCTTTAATTTCAAATGTATATATCTGTTTGTTACTTAAAAGAATTATTTTTATAGACTTCTTCTTCATCTTCCTTTTTTTTTATCTTCTATTTTTCTTCATTTTTTCTACTTTTTCTTCTTTATTCTCTTTTTTCTTCTTTCTTTCTTTTTTTCTTCTATTTTTCTTTTTTCTTCTATTTTTTCTTTTCTTTTTTCTTCTTTTTCTTCTTATTTTTTCTTTTTTTCTACTTCTTCTGATAGTTACTGATCTGGCATCTCGTCTACAGTCACTTTTTCACTGACGAGCTATTTTCACTACATGAATTCAAGTATCATGACATCTCGGTCTCTCTCATTCACTGCCGAAACAGTTAAATATAACCGCATCTTCTACTCTAACAGCTTCTTATCTCGCACTTCCCGTCTGTGGAGTTCTCTTCCTTTTACTTGCTTCGCCGATACCTATAATCTTCAAATGTAATGTCGATCGACATCTTCTGAAGCCTTGATCCTGATCCCAATCCATCTTGATATCCTTTAATCAAACACCCTTATTTACTCATTACTCTTGCTCTCACTCACTGTAACCCCTTATGTGCTAGTGGCACCCTCGCCTTGCTTGGGGTGAAATAATTAAGAAAATATATAGTTTTTTTTCCTGGTACCTCAATTGTATGAATTTAAGCGTGATACAAGGTTGGATTTCGGTCACACCCTTTCACTGTCGAAACAGTTAAATGTAACCCTCTTTTCTACCCAAACAGCTTCTTCTCTCGCACTTCCGGACAGTAGAATTCCCTTCCTCTTAGTTGCCTCCCTGATAGCCATAATCTTCAAATATTCAAATGTAATGTCAATTGACATCCTCTGAAGACTTGATCCTGATCCCCGCCATTCTCTCTATCCTTTCCTCAAACAACAGTCTTTACTCTTGCTCTCACTCCCTGTAACTCCTTGCGTGCTAATGGCACTCCCGCCTTGTTTGGGATGAAATGCTTAAAAAAAAGAGAGTTTGCCGTGTCCGTTCAGGATGTTAATGATCATGGCTCTCCATAATTTCCTCTCAGTTTGTAGCTCTTAATAATTTTTTCTCTTTTTGTTATCGCTCCTAAACCTTACTCCGCCATCCATTAGCGTTAAGATGGATTTAAAATTTTTACCTCCGACGAATCTTGAAATCGCACTTTACATCTCGTAAACTCATCTGTCATGGACGTCGTCCTTATCATTTCGGTTATGGAAGAATCGACATTTTATTTTGGATGGGGGCATCCTACCACTCTTTTCTTTTTGATTATCAACGCCATCTTTTTTTCTTCTTTTTTTGCAATCAAATAATTCCTATGCATTCACTGCGAACTTTATTTTCATTTTATTTCATTTTTCGCCCAATTCATGTCTGCGAAGAATAAACGACTCTGTGCCGCATGGTGAACAGTTCAACTCCCTTCATTCTATCGACCGAGCCTGAATAGACAAGACCAAAAGCGGAAAAATCCCCACCACCCCCCCCGGGTTTTCAGGCCGACATGTCAAGCTGCGATATCCCAGCGATTAAGTTGAAGAATTTGCAAATGAAGATCGAATGAAACTTTATTGATTAAAGCCGACCACGATACACCATCTTTACCCTTCGACCATCTGCGCTGGTCTGATTGGATAACTATCTATGCATAAAAGTCAATGGTCTGCTTGACTCTGAATTAGACGTCTTCTTGCGATCAATTGTCTCCAAGCGTTGAGTCTGACTTGATATCGCTCCACATCCGACTCAATAAGAGCACAAGATTCGATTACTCGTTCTTATTCTCTGTATTTATTTGTCGTTTTTTATTATAATTTGTTTTTGTTTTTTTTATGCAATTATTATTATTATTATTATTATTATTATTATCATAACGTCTAGGGATTGTTCTTTCTTCTCTTGGAATTCATTCAGTTACTCAACTATTTTTTCTTTTTCGTCTCAGGAATATTGGACATTTCGTTCGTTCAATTTTCTTTCTTTCTTTATTTTCCTTCCTTTGTTTTTTTCTACCTCCATATTTTACACAAATTTTGTTTCTTTCTTGCATAAACATTCATCTTTCTTTTATTCTTTCTTTTTTTCTTGTTTTTACTCATTTTCTTATCACTCATTTTTCTTTCTATTCTGTGAATATTTCTTTTTTTCTGTCTCTTTCTTTTTTTCTTTCTTTCTATCTTCTTTTCTTTCTCTCTTCTTTTCTTTCTTTCTTCTTTTCTTTCTATCTTCTTTTCTTTCTCTCTTCTTTTCTTTCTTTCTTCTTTTCTTTCTCTCTTCTTTTCTTTCTATCTTCTTTTCTTTCTCTCTTCTTTTCTTTCTTTCTTCTTTTCTTTCTATCTTCTTTTCTTTCTCTCTTCTTTCTTTTTTCTTTTTTTTCTTCTCTTCTTTTCTTTCTATCTTTTTTTTCTCTCTTCTTTTCTTTCTCTCTTCTTTTTCTTTCTCATTTTCTTTTCTTTCTTTCTTCTTTCTTTCTTTCTTTCTCTTTCTTTTCTCTTTTTCTTTCTTTCTTCTATTCTTTTTTTCTTCTTTTCTTTTTTCTCTTCTTTTCTTTCTTCTTTTTCTTTCTCTCTTCTTTTTCTTTTTCTCTCTTCTTTTCTTTTCTCTTCTTTCTTTTCTTTCTTTTCTTCTCTCTTCTTTTCTTTCTCTCTTCTTTTCTTTCTCACTTCTTTTCTTTCTATCTTCTTTTCTTTCTCTCTTCTTTTCTTTCTATCTTCTTTTCTTTCTATCTTCTTTTCTTTCTTTCTTCTTTTCTTTCTCTCTTCTTTTCCTTCTTTTCTTTCTCTCTTCTTTTCTTTCTCTCTTCTTTTCAATTTCTTTCTTTTTCTTTCTTTTCTTTCTTTTTCTTTCTCTCTTCTTTTCTTTCTCTCTTCTTTTCTTTCTATCTTCTTTTCTTTCTCTCTTCTTTTCCTTCTTTTCTTTCTCTCTTCTTCTTCTTCTATTCATTCTGCTTCTTTCTTCTTCTTCTTCTTCTTCTTCTCATTCTCCTCCATTTCATTTTTTCTTCTTTTTCTTTTAACCTGCTTCTTTTCTTTCTATCTTTTTTTTCTTTCTATCTCTTCATTTTCTTTTCTTTCTTCTTTCTTTCTTTTTATTCATATTTTTCATTTTTTTTTTTTTCTTTTCTTTCTCTCTTCTTTTTCTTTTTCTATCTTCTTTTTCTTTACATTCTTTTCAACATTTCTTCTTTTCTTTTCTTTCTTTCTTCTTTTTTTCATATAAATTTTCTTTTTTTCTTTTCAGGTTTTCTTTTTTTTTTCTGGTGTCTTTCGTTTCCATTTTCATTTTCTTTCTCTCTTTATTTGATTTCTTTTCTTCTTTCTTTTTTCTCTCTTCTTTTTTCTTTTTTTTTTTCTCTCTTTTTTTCTCTTTCTTCTTTTCTTTCTTTCTTCATTTTGCTTTTTTCTCTTTTTTCATTTTTCTTTTCTTTATATCTTCTTTTCTTTTTTCTTTTTTCTTCTTTTCTTTTTTTCTTTTCTTCTTTTCTTTTAATCTCATTTCTTATTTCTTTTTCTTTTATTCCTTTTTTTTCTTTTTTTTTTTCATAGTTTTTTCTTCTTTTCTTTTTTTCTCTTCTTTCTTCTTCTATTCATTCTGCTTTAAATTTCTTCTTCTTCTTCTTCTTCTTCTCATTCTCCTCCATTTCATTTTTTCTTCTTTTTCTTTGCCTACTTCTTCTCATTCTGTTTGTTCTTTTTCTCATTCTTCTTCTTCTTTGCCTACTTCTTCTTCTAATTTTTCTTGTTTTTTCTCATACTGCTTCTTTCCTTCTTCTTCTTCTTCTTCTTCTTCTCAGTCTGCTTCTTTTCTTCTTCTCGTTCTACCTTTCTTCTTCTTTCGTTCTACTTTTCTTCTTCTTCTTCTTGTCATCATCATCCTCCCATTCTAAATATATCCTTTCCTTACCTTTATATTTTTATCAAACGTTCTTTTTGCTATTTACTTCTCATAAAATAAGTTCATATCTGAAAAGAGAAGATAAACTTCGACAAAATGATGAAAAAATAAATAAAAAGCCATATTTTTTACAAAAAAAATATCCAAACAATGGATTCTTCTAAAAAAAAAATCCAGTCACAGACTCAACACATGGGCAATACAAGTACATTCATGATCGTATGCTCAGCACATAATAAAAATCTTATTAGCCCTGATTGGATATTTGTTCAGGTTCGGTAAGTGGGTGGGGACGCAGGGTTTGTGCAGAAAGATAGAAATCAGTGAAATCAATAGCTGCTTATTTACGAAAAACTGAAGATCTGTTTTTGACCAGCAGAATGTAACAATGAAAATATCATGGAGTCACAACCACTCCCCATTTAGTTCTTCTTTTTTGTAGCAATATAGTATATATATATATATATATATATATATATATATGCAAGACTCTTCGGTAAATCGACTCGAGTTCTCTCAGTCACTGTGTGTTTATCTAGAAATAAATACGCCTAAATTCAACTTCATCCTTCCTGTGCGCCAAAGGCTTAGTGGTAGAATCCCCGACTGATGCCAGTTCAGTCGGGTTTCATGTGCACGATATAACGATGTATAACTTTATATATCAAAAAACAGTAATTAGAATGTATGACAAACTGAAAAGTGTTTTTGTGTATATGTTCGATGAAATCCTAACGGATGAAAATGTCACAAAATCAGTTTTCAGTATATATATATATATATATATATATATATATATATATATATATATATATGAAGAAATATAGTCTTAATGTGTGCTATATTTATGGGATATAGTGCTCAATATCAGAGATAGACGGTGTGTAAATAGAAAAGTGAACATTGAAGTCCAAAGTTAGAGGCAACAGGCTGTTTCATGTTAAACGCTGTTGTCAGACCATATATATATATATATATATATATATATATATATATATATATATATATAATTATTTATTTAAAAATTATAACATAAATATGTTATAAAATCACTACAAAAAATAGCTATTTTGTTTCAACACCTCCGGTGTCTTACTGAGTGATGATATTGAATGTAAAATAAATGGTTTTAAAAGTTTCAAATTAATTAACCATCCTTCGCAAGGGGAAAACGCTTTTAGAAAAGCTAGAATTACCAATCAAAACACAAGTATAGGAGAATTCAAAAAACTTGACAACGAAGTAAGGCTGTAATAGCTATTAAGAGCTTTAAAGTTGGGGTTATACTCAAATAGAATTTATTCTAACCAATAAGTATTAAATTATATGATAAAATTTGATATTAAAATTAAAAGTAAAAAATTACCCATTCTAAAATCTATTAAGTTTAAAATTAAAAAATTACTGAGGAGAAAAATTACATATGTTATTCAATTTATTTCTTCATTGAAATTACGTTAGAATAGACGCTAAAATCAGGTGGTCTTCCCGATAAAATGTATACATTTTAATCCCGAGTGTGTGAGTAGGGTGCTAACCTCTCGCGTAAAACAATACAAATACATCCGACAAAACGGCTAACTTTTATTAATTATCCCCTAAGGATTATGATACATTAGTTAAAATAGTCTGACCAGAAGCTAGAATAAAACATTGATAACAATAACTTTAACCAGATAGATAAGATTAACTGTATCAGTAAATCAATTACTGATAAACTACATATTAGTGACCGGGTCAGTAAACTACAAACAAAGGAAGCGTATGTCTTGTTAAAAGACCATAAACCCGAATTCAGAACTAAGCCATCTACTAGGCTTATAAACCCTACTAGACCAGAAATTAGTAGAATTAGTAAGACTATCTTGAAAAGAACCAGCCACTCCATAAAAAACACCCTTGGACTACTACAGTGGATTAATACAGCTGATGTTATCGGTCGCGGCACCCAAATGTGACGTTCTAACCTTTTGGTGATTCGAATGGGAATCTGGTTAGATTAGATATCAGCCTCGTCGTTCCCAACTCGCTTCCAACGTCTGGTTACCAAAGTAACTGCATTGATCTCCAGTCTCCTACCCACGTCGTGAATTGATCTTAGGCAGTCGAAATCAATCAGTAGTTGGGGCCGTAATGCAAATCGGGTTCAAACGGAGGTGGCACCGCACAAATATGCATACAAGAAAATAAAATGATAACTCAAAAGTTCAAGGTATCAAAAAAAAAAGGATAGCAAACTTTATGTCTAGTTGTTGGATACATAGGACTGCGTCTATCTCCCGACCAGTTCTATGGATTGTGACACGTTGTTTTCCGTTAGGCGAGTTTTAACACTTCAAGTTGTTTGCTCTTTAAGAAATTGGTTTTTCGGTGTGTCTTCGGGCGAAAGTCGAAAAAAACTTATTTTGGTGGTCTGGATCTAAGTCGCTCTTCAAAATAATTGTTCTTGGATTGAAGATGAGTCCGGAATTTGCGCGAATCTTGGTCAGCCGATGCGAGGCTTGTTTCAACTGAGCACTGGAGACTGACTCTGGGAACTGTCTCTCCCGAACTCAACTCTGGAACTGTCTGCTGGAATTGTCTGCTGGAACTTTGCTCATATGGACGCCGACCAAAACCGGGGTGGGTTTGTCGGCGCCAGGGGTTCCTCAATAATTCTAAATACATATCCACTTCTTTTATTTTTGGTTAGGAATTTTCCACCTCTTCCATTTTGGGAGCCTTCTCTTACTCCCACCTTCTCACCATACTTCAGAGGGGCGTGAACTGCCCTCCCCACTTCCTCGTAGCGACCTCTCATACCCATCCTCTAAAAGGGCGGTGACAGCTCCCTCCTTGCGTCACGTGATCACCACTCGGCCAATGATGACCATCCGGCGTGTACGATCCCGCGGGCTTTGTTTCAGGAAAAAATATATATATCTCGCTAAAAAAAAAATTATTTTACCCCGGTCTCATCTGGACATCGTCAGTCAGATTATCGCTAATTATCAGAATGGGTGGTCTATTTGACACAACACAATCGTCCGTCGCCTCGAAAAGAAACATTTCTAGGTTTCCAGTCACTCTCTGGTGAACATTACTGATAACATAGTTTTATTATCGCAGCTAAGGATGTCTTGTCAAAAGAAAAACGGTCAGTCGCCACCTCGTGTGCGGCTTTGACACAATTCATTTTTCATATCTATCCAAAGCCCTGTAGTTCACCTGTTTTTGTCAATTATCAAAATAACATTTTCAATTGGATTTTTCTTTGGCTAGTCGGTCTGTGGTTTGCTTAATCAGATGTTTTCTCGCATTAGCGGTTTGGTTATGTATCCCCGATAACACAGCTCGTCGCCAGAACACAACGATTCCTTTATCCACTTAGAAATTTTTCTGCCATTGTAATGACAGTTTTTGCCATTTGTTACTTATCAAAATATCCTTTATCCATTGTCTCTTAGTCTTGGGTGTCCTACTTATCATCCACGTTTGGGCCTCGCCTCTCTTTTCCTTTCTTTCCTTCCTCTCTTTCCTTTCTTTTCTTTTTGCCTTGGAAAAAAATGCCACACACACACACACATATATATATATATATACATATATACTTTTTCACTGAATATATATATATATATATATATATATATATATATATATATATATATATATATATATTCTGCGGCCAAATTGTATAGCAAGTCAGATCAAATGATGGATTCCGGATAAGAATACTGGTTCGATTCTTGTCTGAAAATTGAAATTTTATTCGAAATTTCTCGAATATTCGAGTCGGTAAGTGTAATTAATACTGTTTAATTAAATACAGAGCATTTACTTAAATAAATTGTAACTAAAACAATGACGTATAAACAGAAAATATGAGAATTAATTGAGCGACTTAACCCATTATATATATATATATATATATATATATATATATATATATATGTAAATGTGAACATTGACAGACTGTTTCATGATAAACGCAACCATCAAGCCAAATTGTTTTTTTCTTGACTATTTAAAATAAAAATAAATAAGCAAAATCAAGTAATCAAATAATCCAAATAAATTAATTAAATAATAAACCAATTGACAAACCGCTCCCGCCAAAATAACCGTTAGGACAGACTACACACAATGCACCAATTCCCTGTAAATATAAGTAGTCGAGAAAAAAACATAACGCATATGGCGCCACTGAGTATTGACTTCAGTGTTTACTTTTATAATTACATACGCTCTATCCCTGATAATGAACATTTTATACCATAAATATAGCATTCCTCAGAACTATATTTCTTCATATATATATATATATATATATATATATATATATATATATATATATATATATTTTGAAGATATTGTAAGACTAAATGGAAATGGTTTATTTGTGACGCGTTTCATTCGTTGACATTGTTGTGACTAGACATACGCAGAAACGAGTGATGCTGGTAATTTAAAAATTATTTTTGAAATTTAAAAAAAATAATTTTTGCAGTCTAATCAAATTCATCTATGTTCTATTTCTTTTTCTTTCCCTCATCTTTGTCTTTAAACATCCCACATTGTGACAACAGAAAATCTTGCAAGGATGGTGATGCGTTGTAAGGACGTGGACGTAAATTTGCTGTCTGCATTAGCGATTATATCTCTTTCTAGACATTTTCCTTTCAGTGAATTAGTTTCTCTTTCAATTAGAGTAGCATTGGTTTATGTCAAAATTGCGGCCAGTTTCCTTACCAATGCGTTTTGTGTGTGCGTTTTTAAATATCTCTTTTGTGTTTATATAGTCATTTTTTAAAACTTTTTGGGGTTTCTCCAATACATTATTTCTAGCAATCCATGCAGCTGATAGAATAAATTCCTCTTTGCAAACTTTAGATTGTCGTTTTGTTTTGTATTGATTAAGTCTTTTAAATGCAGTTGTGACAAATCTAATGTTGAGTTTAGATAAATTCTTTTCGTGATAATGTTAGTGGGGGATAGTATTTTTTTGATTGGGTTTGTCAAGAAGGGAACTATATTTTATCTTTCTTAGACATCATGTTATACCAAGTTGACCACAGCCTAAAACTTAGTGTCTGCCAAATATCAACTAATAAAAATGACCTAATAAAATTCTATTCCCATCATAACAAAAAAAAAAAAAAAATCCGGAATAGTCATTGGGTTCCGTTTAAGAGTACTCTAAATATGCAGCCCTCAATATTTACACGAAGAGGAGTGATTTATTGAAAATACATTCAAGACCCTTTAAGACGCAAACTATTTCATGTTCAACGCGAAACAAAATGCTCATAAAATATTCATAAAATATAGAAAACGATAACGAAAAAAAATTTCCTGAATAGTGTTATTGATATACAAAAATATATATCGTGATCTCGTGTATATATATATATATATATATATATATATATATATATATAGTGTTATTGATATACAAAAATATATATCGTGATCTCGTCAAAGGACAGAGAGGCAACTGAGAAAATTATACTGAGTGCTGCCCAGCTGCCCAGCCATGGGGAAAATCTGTCCGAGGCCGCGTCCTCCCATTGCACCAGAGGGAGGGAGGAGGAGGAGGAGGAGGGATCGGTGCTTACACCGGTGCCAGCGCCAACTGAGGGTATTTTTTGTCCTTGTCCCGTGCGTACACGTTCGGGTCCCCACCTAAAAAAGACCTTGTGTTACATCTCGTCCAAGCGGGGGGAAGGAGTTAACAACGCGTGCCATTGGAAATTGCACGGCGTGCCACGCGTGGCACGCGTGTCGTAATTTTCCGACCCCTGCTTTAGTATATATTAAAACTGAAACATCTAAATATCTTTTTGTTGTAATAGTTATTGTTTCGGACATCGTGATGTCATTTGCGGCTGCGAGCCATTGGAAATTGCTTGGCCTTGCACGTGTGACACGCGTGCCATAAGTGGCTGACCTTTGCACTACAGCATGCGGTCAAACTCATTTCCTACTATAGTATGCTGTCTACCCCGGTATCAAACACTATAGAATGCTGTCTACCACGGTATCAAACACTATAGCATGCGTTCTACCCCGGTATCACACACTATAGCATGTTGTCTACCCCGGTATCAAAGACTATAGAATGCGGCCTACCCTGGTATCAAACATTATAGCATGTTGTCTACTCCGGTATCAAACACTATAGCATGTTGTCTACCCCGGTATCAAACACTATAGCATGTTCTTTACCTCGGTAGCAAACACTATAGAATGCGTTCTACCCCGGTATCAAACACTATAGCATGCCGTCTATCTTATTTATTACTATAATGTGTGGTCTACCTCGTTAGATATCAAACACTATAGAATTCGGTCGACCTAATTAACTACTGTATATAGTATGCTGTCTACCTCGGTATAATACGCTACAACATGCTGGATCCTAATTTACTACGATAGTATGCTGTCTCCAATACTATCTAACACTATAGAGTATCTGGCAGATAGTTCTCTCTTCTAAATGCGACTGATGTTTCGTCAGCCAAGATGACACATCTATAAAAAAACTCTTTCATTAACATTTTAATCTGAAGGAGGTTATCCAGCTATCCTCTAACGGTTTCAGACCTAGAGATATTCTTCCTTTTATGTGAACAGGACACGCGAGAGGTGAGATGAGGTGAGGTGAGGTGATGGTAGAATTCATCGTGGTAGACCGCAGATGGACGGCACGTGAGGTGAGATGAGGCCACGGCATAATTCATAGCGCGTTAGACTGCATACTATAGTAACATCGAAATACCAATCTCAGTGTTTAAAAAACAAAACTCATACCGGTTGGGGCAACACTCGCGTCAACAAGGGACGCGTCCCTCATAGAAACCAGTCTTGGGTCGAAAAATATGTCACTGGAAGAAACAATTTCATTAACAATGAGACAACTGTTTACCAAAACCGATTTAACTCTAACATTGGACCTAGCGACTTAATGGTTTGGTTTGGTTTACGGAATAAATACCTCAATAGCTTATTTAATGATGACAAAAATTTTATTACTGGTAATATTTTTTTTCCTTCAAAAATCTATTTCTGGTTATATTTTTTCTTCGAAAATAAATTGCTAGTATTTTTTTTCAAAAATGTATTGCTGAAAATATTTTTGTTTCTCGAAACTGTATTGTTGGTAATAATGTATTGCTGGTAATTTTTTAACAACGTATTTCTGTTATTAGAACCTATTTATTCAAAATTTCATAGTGTTTTGAACCCAATTTGGAATTTAACTATTTACCCATAGCTGCGACGATAACAGGTGCTACATCCCCGGGTGAGAGTGGACCTGGGAACACCAGCAATTAAGCGGTGGTTCCACGCTCTTCAAAACCTCCTGATTCGAGGCCTTGCTGCTGGATGTTGTTTATCGTCTTACCCAGGACGCGGACGTAGTTTATCGTTATACTCAGGACGGTGGTGACTTAATGCCAAAGCAATTAGTAAAAACGAAAGCAGACGAAATGAAATCGTGAATAGTATCAACAAGTCATGTCATTTTTTTCAGTACACTCGAAAAACCACAAAAGGAACAACACAGATCAGACATACCAAATATGGAGAGATATGGTAGGACGTAAATTAATAATCTCGACCCAAATATGCTTACCAATATCCTTAGGGACATCATGCGAAATAAAATGGAATTTAATTGGGGTATTTTAATTAGTATTGATTTACGCCAAAGTTTTGTGGATTGATGACAAATGGGTACCTTTTCTTTTCCTGGGGATTTCTATTTTTGGGATTTCGTTATTACATTAAATTATTCTTGGTTATATTTTTCATTCTTGCATAGATTTATATTTCCTTCTTTCTTGCTCTCGTTTGATTCACACTGCATTGGGATTTTATTTCATTTAGGCTGCTCCAAATATTCGCCCAAATGTTTTGCACATCTCAAGAGATGCTGGCTTTTTGACTTCTATAACTTCTTTTCCAGTTCCCTATAAAACGTCTTGAGGTCTGTTTGAAATATCATCTTTTGTCGATAGAACCTACAACGCTTTTTATATCGTCTTGTTCTCCGTGCATTTAATTGCAGTTTCTGTTTAAGTATTTACTTGATTGTTAGAATTTCATCTACTGCTTTTATTTTATATTTTCGATTAATCATCTTGCTTTTGAAATATTTGTATTTTTTTGAAATCTCGTCTAGTATCGATAATTCGGATTAACTCAATTTCTCGATTTAATTTTACTTTACAAAAAGCACTTTTTTATTTTGTTTAATCTTTTGAGTTGACATGATGTTTTTCAATAACTGCTATATCTGTTGCATATATGATATTATTTATTTCTGTAATGTTTTCCATTGGTCTGTCTGTAAATAATGTTTGCAATGCAGCGTTATATGTTTGCCAGTCCCTTTCTAACATTTGTGTGCAAGTTACTTTTCTGTTGTGGGACAAGGCCGAATTTAATGTGGGGTATCCGAGCCCGTAGGCTCGGCTAAAAATTCCCCGTAGACACCGTATAAAACGGGGTCGGGTAACTGTTTTCCGAGATGAGACTCTGCCCTTCGACATAGCTTCGTCTGGGGATCCTCTCTGCCCGGAGGCAGAGATTTTGACCAGTACAGCTGGAGACAAATCTCCAACTGAAGGATAATTACCAACTACCCCACGCGGTCAGACGTGGCACAAGGCCGAATTTAACGTGGGTATCCGAGCCCGTAGGCTCGGGCAAAAATTCCCCGTAGACTCCGTAAAAAACGGGGTAGGGTAGTTGTCTACCACCCCAGACGAGACTCTGTCCTTCGGCATAGCCTCGTCCGGGTTCCTCACCGGCCAAAGGCAGAGAGTTCGACGAGCTTAGCTGGAGACGAATCTACAAATGCAGACCAACATACAGTATTTATGTGAATGGAGAGAAACCCATTATCGTCCGTAGGTATGCAACAACAGATAGCGTTCCGCACATTTGGTTCCTTAAGTCTTCGGAAATGTACAAAGTCTCCTTGGTGTTACTAAATGTCCTTAAATATAGCATTTATATTTTACCTAAATCACACCAAAGATATTTTCATTTCCAATTATTTAAATATACGACGAAAGAGACTCCCTGTCGACCCTTCTGTTCTTACTGTCCGCAATCCCCGTTTCACGTGAGCAAAACAGTCATAGTTATAGATACAAAGTAAACAAGAAAGTGTTTAATTACCTGTTCTACATGTATGATATCAAACTCTGTGTCAAAGACGACAGTGAGTTGAAATGTCTTCTCAATACTGTAAAATGTTACAGTATCGGTATGTATTTCGGATAAGATAAATCTGCAAAAGTAACATTCAAGAAAGGCAGAATTAGAGAAACACATATAAGAGATATTGATTTTTCACGGAGATTAGGGAAATGAAACAAAATGCTTATAAATACCTAGGAGTCAGCAAAGGAGATAGAATACAATATACCACAATGAAGGAAAAATAAGAAAAGAATACTACAGACGTGTGCGTCTGGTGTTAAATATCGATTTGTATCTACAAAACAGAATGTATGTGCGAATCACTAGTTACAGACTCCGTTCTAGGAGTAAAATCAGGTAAACATACCCCTGATGAATCAAGTGTAGAGTTGGAAAAGAATTTTCGAGCAAAGCATTCTGCTTTATCTGCAGTAGATGACAATACTTTAAACCGATCAACAACGGCGGGCGGTGGGGGGGCTGAGGATTTGCTGTTGATCAGCCAATTCCTACAGAGCCACCAGTAATCTCTATAACCGAAGTTATGAGACGATATAAGATGTCTCATTCTATAGGTGACTTTGACACTTTGATGTTAAGCTTATGGAAATACAAACAAAAGGAATAGATTCCTTTACCGATGCGTTTCGTCCTCTGATAGACATTATCAAGGAAAACGTAAGGATTTTATATATATATATATATATATTTATATATATATATATATATATATATATAAAGTATATACCAAGTAAAAGTATATATACACACACACACACACACACACACACACACACACACACACACACACACACACATATATATATATATATATATATATATATATATATATATATATTTATATATATATGTATATATATATATATATATATATATATATATATATATAATATATATATATATATATATAAATGTGCGCGTCGAGTGGTTAGAAGGTTCGCATTCTGACCATGAGACCCCATGGTCGATTTATCAGGAAGGAAACTTCCTGATGTTATCGGAATGGATCGCGGTGGATAAAACGTTCTATCCCCGAAACTGTAACTAAGGTCTGCTCAGCATAGTTGCAGTATAAACCCCAGGTGGGCCCTGTAGGTGTTGAGCAAATAAAAAAAATGTGCCTGGGCGAGCTTCTACAAAGGGATTGGCTAGCCGCCTTAGTATACGGTATCCTCAAATACGATTGGCCAGCTATTTTTATATATATATATATATATATATATATATATATATATATATTAAATTAATTGATTTAAAATATGTTTTTTTTTTCGCTTAAATCAATTAATTTATAATATTAATGCTCTGTAAATTTACATTGAGCACTATTTTGTAAAAATAAAAATATCTATAAGAACCCCGGATTTTATATCTTACTGTTTTTCTTTATTTATATATATATATATATATATATATATATATATATAATGTAATGTAATTTATCAGCATTATTCGGACTGTTATTCTCATCTTCATTGTCATATTCACAGCGTTTCAGCAGTTGTATGCTTCGCCCTCCTTCAGATGACTGGAATTTCGAACTGAACTCTTTATCTCGTCCACCGGGGTAGATTGATCTAGTTCCACGTGTCATGCCTCTTCCGGATGTTTCAGTTATTTTCATTTAACTCAACTCTCCACGTTACACCACTGCGGTGGGCTGGTATTGAACTAACAACTTTTCCATGATTCTCTCACGTATATTCATATCTGCTCATTGCGTATCCAAATGTAAACAAATGACATCACACATTATGAAATGGACAAAGTCCGACAATTATTTTAAGACATTTTTGTGTTTATACATTGTTTTTATAGATACAAATATTTAAGTAAATGCTCTGTTTATAATAAACAGTATTAAACAACATTTACCGACCCGAATGTCTAAGAAATTTTCACAGAAAATATTCGTCCTCCGACAGGATTCGAACCTGTATCCTATACGGAACCGTCCGGAACCGTCATTGACGTGCCTTTAAACGATTTGGCCACAGAGTCGATTTTACTGTCTTTAAACTGCAATCTTCCATGATTCTCTCACGTACATTCATATCTGCTCATGGCGTATCCAAATGTAAACAAATGACGTCATACATTATGACATAAATGCCTTTAATTGAATTTAATACACGATAAGAATCCTTTATCCGAAATTTTTGGGACCGGAAGTGCTTAGGTTTTCAAATTTCTTTTCGGATTTTTGAATACAGTCTATTTCATTTATATATAGCATCTATAAAATGGACCAGCTTGCGAATGGAACCCAAACATATATATATATATATATATATATATATATAAACACAATATCCCTATAAATGTAATAAGTGGTAAAATTTAGATTTTACGTAAATATAAATTTTTGAACTTTATGTACGTGTACAAAAACATGATCACTACTTATAAAACAAATATAAATGCGGGACTTTTTGACATTTTGAATAATATCTTTACTGAGCACGAAATACCTGGTAAATAATCCACGAATGAAGGTGTTGCTATAACAATTGCAAACAAAAACTGGCGCCAATGTAGGCTTTGTAACTTGACTGGGGAACCCCCACCCAGGGGAATTGAGGTCACTTACAACATCTGCACATCATCGAGACACCTTTCCTGTGCTTTCTAAAATATCCATTTCTGGCAAATCATGGCATAACCTGAAAAATGTTCGGATATTGGAGGGTTTCAGATTTTGGAATTTCAGATAAAGGGTACTCAATTTCTATTTAGTTTAAACAGTTAATCTTCTTTGGAAATCAATTAAACATTAATATTTCTTAATTTTAAGCATTAATCTTGTTTGCTAATACGCATCGTATGACTTTATTTTATTCTTATTGAAAATATTTCTTTTTTTAAATAATTGTCTTTGTCCATTTTAGCTTGGTTTTATTTTACTTCCAAACGAATCTGTTTTAGTTATTTCTTCAAAACTCCGCTTCCCGCCAAAATAGGCACAATTCTTGAAAGAGGCCAGACATCTGCTGCTGTCATTTTGCCCAAATAATACATGCAAATATATATATATATATATATATATATATATATATATATATATATATATATAAGCGAGGAGATTTTTTCGGGCTTGATTTTGGCATTGTGGCTGTCAGGGCATTGGCGGCCATGTCAAATTCATGATAAGCTAGAGTAAAAAAAAAAAATTCGAAAGCAGAGATAATGAAACGTAAACAAGATAATAAAAAACAGGGCTTGAACGTTCCTTTTTCAATCCAGCGCCTCCATTATCGTTCAATTCCTGACGATCGATTTGGCTTCCATTTTCCACCATTTTTGTTTTCGTTTGTTTGTTCTTTCCCCTCATCAATGTCATCATTATTAATAGATCCAATTCACAATGAGATTACACTAAATATGTCCATGATCTATCTATCTATCTATCTATCTATCTATCTATATATGTATCTATATCTATGTATCTATCTATATCTATCTATCTATATCTATATCTATCTATATATATCTATGTCTATATCTTTCTATATCTATCTATCTATCTATCTCTCTCTCTATATATATATATATATAGCTCACAGTATAGTTTCAGCTCATCAGTGTGGCTAGACATCCGATTGCCTCAAGACGTGATTGAAACCCGACTGATATCAGTCGGAGATTTTACCCCATAGCCATTGGCGCACGGCAGGCATGATGGTGAATTTAGACTTATTTATTTTTAGACAAACACGCCAGTGACCGGAGAAATCCATTCGTCTTAACGAAGAGTCTTACATCAGCAGCAGTAATAGTCACTGCTTACAAATTCACTTTTCTCCCCGAAGAATTTTTTTTTTCAGGAGCATTCATATATATTGTCATCCACAATACAATACAAACGGATTTGTTAGCTTTTTATATATATATATATATATATATATATATATATATATATATATATATATATAATTATGTGATTTGCTTTTAAAATCAAATTAATCGTTCACTCGCCAGTAATTTGCAATCGCCTGCTCCAATCTCTCGTTTGTATACCTACCTATATTTATTTACCCATTCGGTTATCTATCTATCTATCTATCTATCTATCTATCTGCAAGACTCTCCCAACGGATTGAGTCCTCTAGGCCACTGGTGTGTTTCCAGTTGGATCCTTTCATATTCACGGACAAGTTTTTGGTGTCATTATTTAAGGAAGAGAGAAAATTACTTCATTGATACATATTGTTTATTCCCAGTAATTTCAACAATACCACAATATCATCATCAGGGTGGTGTTATTTATTTCAAAACAAGTATTTCAATGACAAAATTGCTGTTGCCATCTAAAAGTTATTTTTTTTCTTGTGAAATGAAACCTGGTATTATAATACACCTTATAAAAACACAAAAACAAAACTATCTTCTCCGTCCTACAATATCGCAAATACTCACTCCTGTGTATCAATTAATAATCATAAAGCAACTTATCACACTATACATTCCCAGTAAATGTATCATAAAATCTTCTCTTAAAGTAATTAAAACTCTAAACAAAAAAAAAATGAAAAACCTAATAATGAAACCATAATCTTACATGACGTCGAAGATTTACTCATCTGTTAACGAAACTATTGATATTATAACTTAAAATTAGGCCTAGTATATTAGAGAAATTACTGCCACTTTTCACAGTCGAAGTCCCATTCTACGATCACAGAAATAACATATATATGTAGATATATAGAGACAGGATGGCGTATATATGTATTCAGTTCTGGGTCCAACATTTAGTAATTTTATGTCTAATCTTGAAAATAATGTATTTAACAATTTTGAAAAACCTCCATCTATCCAAGATACGTCCATGATATTTTTATATTAGTCAAGAATATGGAAGAAATGCATAAAATCCAAAAACAATTCCAAAAAAATTCTGTCCTTAATTTTACATTCGAACTTAATAATAGCCAAAAAAATTCCTTTTCTATATATATTTATAAACACTAATAACAATAAAATCACTATCTCCCCATATAAAAACCTACCAGCTGAAATTCGTGCTGCCTTAACTATAAGAGAGAATGTCCAAATTACTATAAATTAGCAATTATGAAACTGTTATACTGGAACACACCTATTCTATAGTTAATAGACTCTCCCACCTATAATAAGTAGTAGTAGGAGTCGCTGAGTGGCTCAGTAAGTTGGTCAGTCAGCCGATGTCGGACGACCGTTAGTCGGATATTAACGTATCAGCCATCACAACTAGATTGCTGCATCATTAACTCTTATATCAAGTTCCTAACGTTTCGTACGTCGAACCTATTTTAGGACCGACTTCGTGAAATGCAAGCCTCTACTGTGAAACTACTCTATAACAGAAACACCGTACAAACTTAATTCATCCACAAAACAGATTTTCTACAGTGAACTAAAAAATATAAAACAAACTCTTATAGCATTTAATAAACTATTCCTACTTTCCCTTATGTTTTTGATGAACAAAAAAGATGTTCGATCAGAAATTCTAATACAATGCAAATAAGCAAGAATAATACTTTTTCAACTGACCCCAAACATATTAGATTCTTATATCGCAACTAGATTCATTATAATTATAAATAAGACGAAAATATCCTTAAAAAAGTAATAAATACTAACATATTAGTTTCCCATAATTCAAACTTGGTTTCGTCTCCATTAAAATACAATCGTAACCTGGGCTCATAACCATTGTTATTCATGATGACGGTCGTCTTCGAGTATAGAATCCAGAGGTTAGCAGTGAATATTTCGAAGACAGTAGTAAAGAGTTGTTCAGGTTAGCAGTGGATATTTTGGTAAAAGTAGCAGAGCGTAGTTCGTCGTTCTGTTTCTCTTCGCCTGATAAGCTGGACTGCACATTCAGGTAGAGTAGTCAAAAATGGCCGCCTTTATACACGATGGATTGAATATTCTACGTCTTCTGATTGGTTAACCTTCTATTCGTGGACTATAAAATGAGTCAAGTCATTTGGATTTGCTCACTAGTTAAATATATACACAAAAAAAACTGCAACATATCCAACATACCCAACAAAGAAAAATAAAATTAATTATGCACTACACTAAATCTAGTATATCCAATTTAATCATTCACAATAACTCCTCCCCACCAACTAACGTGTTGCAAAAAATCAACATTGCATAAAAAAATTTATTTTTTTCATAATATAGGTTTAACTTAATCTCCATCTCTATAAGCTCTGAAAAGATAATATTTATTTTGGCCAAACTACGACTACGTTTCTCGGCGGCTGAGTTTTCATTTGAATGATACGTCCAACATTTCTAAACAGTTATAACAGCATACCTACCTACGTTCGCAATTAAGAAAAATTCTTGTAGAAAATGCATCTATACATCTATACATTTTCTTGAAAATAATAAACATAAACTAAAATTTCTGGAAGCTATCTATATTAAAAATTGAAACCAAACCTTAATAGAATTAATTATGAATATTGCACAAATGTTTTAAAAAGTTTACAGTAGATAGTTTAAAATATCGAAGTTTGTACTAATATTTTAATATTTATTCTTTAAAAAAAAACTCTCGACAAACTCATTACTCAGTTACATCCCTTGAAGTGTTACTCATGTCATTGTACAGCATTCAACTCAGCGTTCTTCATTTCACAAGTAAAAAAAAAAAAACAACTATTAGATGGCAACAGTAATTTTGTGCTGAAAATACCTGTTTTGTAATAAATAACACCACACTGATGATAACATTGTGGTAATGTCGAAAGTACTCGGAATAAAAAATATGTATCAACGCAGTAATTTTCTGTCTTCCTTTAATAAATTTTGACACCAGAAACTTGTCCGTGAATATGAAAGGATCCAACTGAAAATAAGTAGACAAAACTTGTCTAAATTATTTAATGAAACTGTCTGACCTCTCTCTCTCTCTCTCTCTTTATATATATATATATATATATATATATATATGGTCATAGAAATATATATATATATATAGCTCATTAGTGTGGCTAGACATCCGATTGCCTCAAGCCAAGATCGAAACCCAACTGATTTGTCATCAGCCGGAGATTTTTTCCTAAGCTGTCATCTCCTGGTAGAGAAGGTGAATATTAACATATTTATTTTGGAATAGACACCCCAGTGACTCAGGCTCGTTTCATAGAAGTGCTTTGCAATATCAGCAGTAGCAGAGACTGCTTACAAATTCTCCTTTCCCTCTAAAGTGCTCAACCGAATTTTATATTTATATTTTATATTTTTGTACATATATATATATATATATATATATATATATATATATATATATATATATATATATTCCTCTGCTATATCAGTCTCTGTGGGATCATATATAATAACTATCACTACGTTCATACAATTTTTAGGTATTTGGAAATAAATGAAGCTAATGGAGTAAAAGGGGCGGCTACTTTTAACCGTTTCGACAGTGAAAGCGTGGGACTGAGATGTTAACCTAGTACCACGTTTAAATTCATGCAGTTTGGGGACTAGCGAAAGTAGATCGTCGGAGCAGTTTCCGTGAAAATATTTGTAGAAAAAGACAGAGGGAGGCGACGGCACGTCTGTGAGAAAGCCATTGTAAACGAGATGCCAGATCAAGGCCAACAATATTGCAGATCCGTACGGTGCATTAATTTAATAATTACGTATTAAAACAGATATATTAAACAACAGGAAACAGAAGGAACGAAGAAAAACATTTAGATTAACATAAAATCCTCATATGAAAAAGCAAATAAATTAGAAAAAAAGAATAAAAAGTTTAATCGGTGCGTCGTACCTATCACATCGAACTTCAACCAGGAATTTTATAAAATGGATAATTTGATATTAAAGAAATAACATGAAAGAAATATTTGAAAAGTGAATAATAATAGACAATGCTTCATCTAAGAAGGCTAACCAGCATGAGTCATTCAAATTTAACCATATATATATTCTCTACTATACTTCTTATGGATATGTTCCAATAAAAGCAAGAGAAATGAAGATGAAATATGAAAAAATGAATAATAATTGACAATGCTTCATCTAAGAAGGCTAACCAGCAGGAGTCATTATATATATATTTATCCTCTACTTCTTATGGATGGTGGATCAACAAAAAGCAAGAGAAACTTTTGAAAGAAATACTGTAAAAATGAATAATAATTGACAATAACTTCATCTAAGAAAAAAATTTAACCTAGCATGGATGAGTCATTCAAGAGGAAATGAAGATGATAAAATTTAACCATATAGCTGCAGCTTCACTTGGCTCCGGAGTCATTTGAATGGAATTCAATAAAAAAAAGCAAGAGAAATGAAGATGAAAAATAAAAAAATAATAATTGACAATGCTTCAGTTAAGATGGCTAACCAGCAGGAGTCATTCATGGGCGCCATATCTATATGAACTTCTACTTCTTATGGATGGCAGTTGCAATAAAAAGCAAGATAAATGAAGATGAAAGCTGAAAAAATTTAATTGACAATGTTTCATCTAAGAAGGCTAACCAGCAGGAGTCATTCAAATTTAGCCATATAGCTATATTCTCTACTTCTACTTCTTATGGATGGCAGTTGCAATAAAAAGCAAGATAAATGAAGATGAAAGAAATATTAGTGAAAAATGAATAATAATTGACAATGTTTTCATCTAAGAAGGCTAACCAGCAGGAGTCATTCAAATTTAGCCATATAATATATTCTCTACTTCTACTTCTTATGGATGGAGATAAAAAAGCAAGAGAAATGAAGATGAAAGAAATATTAGTGAAAAATGAATAAGTGACAATGTTTCATCTAAGAAGTTTAACCAGCAGGAGTCATTCAAATTTAGCCATATAATATATTCTCTACTTCTACTTCTTGTGAATGGCATCGTAAAAAAAAGAAGATTTGAAGATGAAAGAAATACTAGGTGAAAAATGAATAATAATTGACAATGCTTCATCTAAGAAGGTTAACCAGCAGGAGTCATTCAAATTTTAGCCATATAGCTATATTCTCCTTCTACTTCTGGCAGTTGCAATAAAAAAGCAAGAGAAATTGAAAAGAAACCAGATACAAATACTTCCAAGGCCAACTTCATCTAGAAATATTCAAATTTAGCCATATATATTCTCTACTTCTACTTTTTATGGATGGCAGTTGCAATAAAAGCAAGATTTGAAGATGAAAAGAAATACTAGTGAAAAAATGAATAATAAACAATGCTTCATCTATTTTAACCCATAGAATCATTCAAATTTAGCCATATAGCTACACTTTTTTATGGACAGTTGCAATAAAAAGCAAGAGAAAGAAGGAAATAAAAAAAAATGAATAATAATTGACATCATCTAAGAATTAACCAGCAAGAATCATTCAAATTTAGCCATATATATTCTCTACTTCTACTTCTTATGGATGGCAGTTGCAATAAAAAGCAAGAGAAATGAAGATGAAAGAAATACTAGTGAAAAAATGAATAATAATTGAAATGCTTCATCTAAGAAGGTTAACCAGCAAATTCAAATTTAGCCATATAGCTATTTCTCTACTTTTTATGGAAAAAATATGTTTGCAGTTGCAATAAAAAGCAAGAGAAATGAAGAAAAAAAGAAAACTAGTTTGATCGGTTCATCTAAGAAGGTTAACCTTTTCATTCAAATTTAGCCATATAGCTCGATTCTTCTTCTACTTCTTATGGAACAAGAGAAATGAAGATGAAAGAAATACTAGTGAAAAATGAATAATAAAAAAGCAAGAGTTTTTTCTTATGGATTAGAAATGAAGATGAAAGAAATACTAGTAAAAATGAATAATAATTGACAATGCTTCATCTAAGAAGGTTAACCAGCAAGAACATTCAAAATAAATATTCTCTACTTCTACTTCTTATGGATGGCAGTGCAATAAAAAAAAGAAATGAAGATGAAAGAAATACTAGTGAAAAATGAATAATAATTGACAATGCTTCATCTAAGAAGGCTAACCAGCAGGAGTCATTCAAATTTAGCCATATAGCTATATTCTCTACTTCTACTTCTTATGGATGGCAGTTGCAATAAAAAAGCAAAAAAGCAAGAGAAAATGTGAAAGATGAAAGAAAACCACTAGTGAAAAAGGAATAATAATTGAATTCTTAATGTTTCATCTTTTACTAGTAAAAAAATGAATAACCAGCAATGAATCATTCAAATTTATTCATATAGCTATATTCTCTACTTCTACTTCTTTGGATGGCAGTTCTTATGGATGGAAACCTAGTAAAAATGAATAAAATTGACAAGAGCAAAGTCATTCAAAATGAACTTCTTATGGAAAGTTGCAAAAAAAGCAAATACTGAAGATGAAAAATAAAAAATAATAATAATTGACAATGCTTCATCTAAAAGGCTAACCAGCAGGAGTCATTCAAATTTAGCCATATAGCTATATTCTCTACTTCTGGACTTCTTATGGAATGAAGTTGAAAGATAAAAATAAAAATGAAAAATGAAGACCATAATACTTCATTGAAATAAAAGGAAGAGAAATGAAGAAACCAGAAATATTTATTTTAGCATTTAGTAAAAAAAAATGAATAATGAAAATTGACAATGCTTCATCTAAAAGGCTAACCAAGGAGTCATTCAAATTTAGCCATATAGCTATATTCTCTACTTCTACTTCTTATACTTCTAAATGGATGGCAGTTAGTAAAAAATGAATAATAAAAAATAAGAAATATATAAGATGAAAAAATACTAGAAATGAAAATGAATAAAAAATAATTGACAATGCTTCATCTAAAAGGTTAACCAGCAGGAGTCATTCAAATTTAGCCATATAGCTATATTCTCTACTTCTACTTCTTATGGAGGGCAGTTGCAATAAAAGCAAGAGAAATTAAGATGAAAGAAATACTAGTAAAAAATGAATAATAATTGACAATGCTTCATCTAAAAGGCTAACCAGCAGGAGTCATTCAAATTTAGCCATATAGCTATATTCTCTACTTCTACTTCTTATGGATGGCAGTTGCAAAAAAAAGCAAGAGAAATTAAGATGAAAGAAATACTAGTGAAAAATGAATAATAATTGACAATGCTTCATCTCTAACCAGCAGGAGTCATTCAAATTTAGCTATATAGCTATAACTTCTACTTCTTATGGATGGTGCAATAAAAGCAAGATAAATGAAGATGAAAAAAAATACTAGTGAAAATGAATAATAATTGACAATGCTTCATCTAAGAAGGCTAACCAGCAGGAGTCATTCAAATTTAGCCATATAGCTATATTCTCTACTTCTACTTCTTATGGATGGCAGTTGCAATAAAAGCAAGAGAAATGAAGATGAAAGAAATACTAGTGAAAAATGAATAATAATTGACAATGCTTCATCTAAAAAGGCTAACCAGCAGGAGTCATTCAAATTTAGCCATATAGCTATATTCTCTACTTCTACTTCTTATGGATGGGAGTTGCAATAAAAAAGCAAGAGAAATGAAGATGAAAGAAATACTAGTGAAAAAATGAATAATAATTGACAGCTAGTGAATGCTTCATCTAAGAAGGCTAACCAGCAGGAGTCATTCAAATTTAGCCATATAGCTATATTCTCTACTTTCTACTTCAATAAAAAGCAAGATAAATGGATGGGAAAAATAATAATTGTTCATCAGCAGGAGAAAAAGCATATAGATAAATGAAGATGAAATGAAAGAACTAGTGAAAAATGAATAATAATTGACAATGCTTCATCTAAGAAGGCTAACCAGCAGGAGTCATTCAAATTTAGCCATATAGCTATATTCTCTACTTCTACTTCTTATGGATGGCAGTTGCAATAAAAAGCAAGAGAAATGAAGATGAAAAAAAATACTAGTGAAAAATGAATAATAATTGACAATGCTTCATCTAAGAAGGCTAACCAGCAGGAGTCATTCAAATTTAGCCATATAGCTATTCTCTACTTCTACTTCTTATGGATGGTGTTGCAATAAAAGCAAAAGAGAAATGAAGATGAAAGAAATACTAGTGAAAAATGAATAATAATTGACAATGCTTCATCTAAGGCTAAAGGCATTCAACCAGCCATATAGCTATAGTCACTTTACTTCTTATGGATGGCAGTTGCAATAAAAGCAAGATAAATGAAGATGAAAGAAATATTAGTGAAAAATGAATAATAATTCTCTCATCTTCTACTTCTTCAAATTTAGGATACTTCTTATGGATGGGTGTTAAATAAAAAGCAAGAGAAATGAAGATGAAAAGAAATATTAGTGAAAAAATGAATAATAATTGACAATGCTTCATCTAAGAAGGCTAACCAGCAGGAGACATTCAAATTTAGCCATATAGCTATATTCTCTACTTCTACTTCTTATGGATGGGTGTTGCAATAAAAAGCAAGATAAATGAAGATGAAAGAAATATTAGTGAAAATGAATAATAATTGAAAAATCTAAAAAATCATGAGAATTAGCCATATAGCTATATTCTTACTTCTTCTGGATGATGGGTGTTGCAAAAAAGCAAGAGAAATGAAGATGAAAGAAATATTAGTGAAAAATGAATAATAATTGACAATGCTTCATCTAAGAAGGCTAACCAGCAGGAGTCATTCAAATTTAGCCATATAGCTATATTCTCTACTTCTACTTCTTATGGATGGGTGTTGCAATAAAAAAAAGAAATGAAGATGAAAGAAATATTAGTGAAAATGAATAATAATTGGGTTCATCTAAGAAGGCTAACCAGCAGGAGTCATTCAAATTTATATATAGCTATATTCTCTACTTCTACTTCTTATCATTTTGCAATAAAAAGCAAGATAAATGAAGATGAAAGAAATATTAGTGAAAAATGAATAATAATTGACAATTATCTGAAGGCTAACCAACAGGATTTCAAATTTATACATTACTTCTACTTCTTATGGACAATAAAAGCAAGAGAAATGAAGATGAAAGAAATATTTTTTCCCTTCATCTTCTCGACCCAATATAGCTATATCTTCTTTTATGGACCAATAAAAGCAAGAGAAATGAAGATGAAAGAAATATTAGTGAAAAAAATGAATAATAATTGACAATGCTTCATCTAAGAAGGCAGCAGGAGTCATTCAAATTTAGCCATATAGCTATAACTTCTTCTTTTATGGATGGCAGTTGCAATAAAAAGCAAGAGAAATGAAGATGAAAAAAATATTATGAAAAATGAATAATAATTGACCTTCATCTAAGAAGGTTAACCAGCAGGAGTCATTCTTCATATAGCTATATTCTCTCTCCTCTGATAGATGATAGATGTTACCGTAAAAGTCTAATATGGAAAAAATTCTTCTTCAATCATGGTTTCATTTCTAGAAAAAATTAGTGGTCAAAGAATTTATAAAATATAGCTTCTGGTTTGTCTAGAACAATATTTTTACAATCATCCTCCATTCATTTGTAACATTTTTATTATTATCATTATTGATCTACAACATTTATTTATACATTATTCCTACACACTTCATTTTTTCCCTTTCTTCTCGACCCAACAATATATATTTCCATTATTCTTTCATTTTTTGTCTTTCTTCTTCTTTCTTTTTCTTCTTTCTTCTTCTGATTCCTTTTTCTTCTTCATCTTCTTCTCCTCCTCCTTCAGATTCTTCTTCATCTTTTTTTCTCAGCCTCCTCCTCCTCCTTCTTCTCCTCCTTCTACATCATCTTCATCTTCACCTCCTCCCTTTATCTTCTCCTCCTTCTTCATCTTCCTCCTCCTTTATCTTCTTCTCGTCATTCTTCATCTTCACCTCCTCCTTCTTCATCTTCACCTCCTCCTTCTTCATCTTCACCCCTCCTTCTTCATCTTCACCTCCTCCTTCTTCATCTTCACCTCCTCCTTCTTTATCTTCACCTCCTCCTTCTTCATCTTCACCTCCTCCTTCTTCATCTTCTTCTCCTCATTCTTCTTCTTGTGACTCTACTTCCGCTATTCTTTCCTTCCTTTCCGAAAATATTTATGAATCTATAAATCAATATATATATATATATATATATATATATATATATATATATATATATATAGTCAATCAATAAGTACGATATGTTTTCACGTGAGGGTACTGGTGATAGTAGAGTTCAACGAAAAAAAAAAAAAAAGAAGACAAAAACGAACTTACTCAATTGCTTACACAACTTCACAGCCCACGCCCTTCTTCTTTTTCTATCCCACATGTCAAGCCAAAAAATCTCTCTGGAAGATCTCTCGTTTCTAAATGGTTATCCCATCAATTTTTGTGAACCTGCAAACCATCCCCAACTCAGTGCGCTGTCATTCACGATGACGTCATGTTTTTTTTTTCTTTTCTAACCCCCACCCCCCGCCACTTAATCGTCATCGCTTTTCTCCGACCCCTCACTTACCTACTTTGGGGATATAAAACTCTGTGGTTTGGTTGTCAGCCGTGGGACCTTGCTGTTCAGGGAGCGAATCTCGAACGATGGCGATGAAAAGAGGATCACTTTGTCAACGAAAAATGCTTGACAGGTCGACGGCTGTCCATTTGAAAGCATCAAAAGGCCTTGTCCAGCAATCTTGGGAATTTCGTGTTGTCATATATATATATATATATATATATATATATGAGAGAAAGAGAGAGAAAGAGAGAGATGAGTGCGTGTGTGTGTCTTTGTGTACGTTTGTTTGTATGTATATATGTATGTATATTGGAGTAATGCATGTCCAAGTACTATAAGTAGATATAAATATATAAATATATTTAAATTCAGAAGAGCGGAATAAAGTAGGAAAGACAATAATGCAAAAAATACAGAGAAATAAAACTGTAAGGAAAGCATCACATGAAAAGAAAGAAAGATATACAGAAGGAAGGGATGAAAGAAAGAAAGAAAAGAAAGAAAGAAAGATGCATAGAAGGGAAGGAAGAATGACACAAAAAAAAAGAGAGAAGAAACAAAGAAGGACATATAGAAGGGAAGAAAGAAAAATGAAGGATGAGAAGAAAAAGACATATAGAAAAGAGGGAAGAAAGAACGAAGGACCTATATAAAAGAAAGAAAGAAAGAAAGAAAGAAAAGAAAGAAAAAAGAAAGAAAGAAATTACTAAAGGGAAAGAATGATTAGGGAAGGGGGGAAAGAATGACATAGATGGGAAGAAAAGAAAGAAAGAAAAATGTATAGAAGATGGGAAGAAAGAAAGAAAGAAAAAAATGTAAAGAAGGAAAGAAAAAAAAGAAAGAAAGAAAGAAAGAAAAGAAAGAAAAGAAAGAAAGAAAGAAAGAAAAGAAAAAAAGAAAGAAACATATGGGAAGAAAGAAGGAAGAAAAAAGAATGAAGGCAATAAAGGGAAAGAAAAGAAAAAAAGGAAAGAAAAAGAAAAAGGACAAAGATATTACTAGAAGGGGGGGAAAGAAAGAAAGAAAAGAAAAATGATGGGAAGGCAAGAAAAAAAAAGAAAGAAAGAAAGAAAGAAAGAAAGAAAGAAAGAAAGAAAGAAAGAAAAGAAAGAAAGAAAAGAAAGAAAAGAAAGAAAGAAACATATTACTAGAAGGGAGGAAAGAATGACATATAGGGAAGAGGAAAGAAAGAAAGAAGGACATAGATGGGAAGAAAGAAAGAAAGAAAAATGTATAGAAGGCAAGAAAGAAAGAAAGAAAGAAAGAAAGAAAGAACGAAAGAAAGAAAGAAAGAAAGAAAGAAGAATGTATAGAAGGGAGGAAAAAAGACGTAGAAAAGAGGGAAGAAAGAAAGAAAGAACCTAAGGCATATAGAAAGAAAGAAAGAAAGAAAAGATACACAGAAGGGACGGAAGAAACACATATAGAAAAGAGTGAAGAAATAAAGAAAGGCATATAGAAGGTGAGAAATAAAGAAAAAGAAAGAAAGAAAAATGTATAGAAGTCAGGAAAGAAAGAAAGGAAAAGATGTACAGAAGGGAGGAAAGAAAGGCATAGAGAAAAGAGGTAAGGGAGAAAGAAAGCCGTATAAAAGGGAAGGAAGAAAAAATGTATAGAAAGAAAGAAAGAAAGAAAGAAAGAAAGAAAGAAAGAAAGAAAGAAAGAAAGAAAAAGAAAGAAAGATGTATGAAAGGGAGGGAAAAAGGAACACAGCCATATAGAAAGAAAGAAAGAAAAAAGAAAGAAAGAAAAAAGAAAAAAGGAAAGGAAGAAAGAAAGATGTATAGAAGGGAGAAGAGAAAGGAAGAAAAACATATAGAAAGAAAGAAAGAAATGTAGAAGTGAAGGACAAAAAAGAAGAAAAATACAAGTGAGGTAGAAAAAAAGAAAGAAATGTAGAAAGGAGAGACAAACAAAGAATGAAAAGTAGAAGGGTGAGAGAAAGAATGAAAGAAAATTAGAGGGGAAAGACAAAAAAGAAAGAAATGTGGACTAGATCGACAAAGAAAGAAAGAAAATGAGTAGATAGAGACAAATATATAAAGAAAATTGCAATAGAGAAAGAGGGAGAGAGATAGAGAAAGTAAAGAAGAAAAGAAAAGAAAGAGTGAAAGAAATAAGGGCCCTAGCCGGGGCTGCATAACATCGGACCCAAGTCTCGACAAATTCTGGTTCACCCAAGCGATTTGATCATCCTATTGGTGACGCCATATTTAGATTACAATAAAATTTGTATTTTATATTACCTGATGAAAATTGTCGTAGAATGGTGTGGCCGTATCATAGATTTTGCGTATATCATAGATTCACGCAAAATCTATGATACGACCACGAACACGAAACCCTTGTACCGACGCTATAGTGAATATATGACTATCGACTTCCGTATTTTTGTGATGTTAGCTTTAGACGTTCGTATTTTTAAGATAATCGCTTTCGACTTTGGTTTATTTTTTCCACTGTGGTGGCTTTCGACATTGGCATTTTTCGCGAAACAATGGCGGTTTAAAACGTTGGTATTTTGACGCTGTTGGTATTAGATATTTACATTTTTGCAGTTGTGGCTATCGACGGTGATATTTTAACAATGGTGACCTATGATATTGGCAATTAGCCCGAGGGTTGCTTTCGACGTTGATATGTTACAATGTTGGCGTTTGTTGTTTGTATTATCCAATATGGCAGCTTTCGACGTTCGTATTTTTACGATGGGGACATTCGATTCTGGTTTTTTCACTGTGGTAGATTTCGACGTTTGAATTTTTACAATGTCCACCACATTTTCGTGATGGTATTTTTCGACGTTGGTATTTTGATGACAGTGCATTTCGTCGATGGTAATCTTACGATGATAGTTTTCAACGTTGGTATTTTATCGATGGTAGCTTTCGACGCAGGTATTTTACGATGGTAGCTTTCATCTTTTGCATTTTCACGTTCGTGATTTTAGACGTTAGTATTTTAAAGATGGTGGCTTTCTATGTCAGCATTTCCACGATGCCGGCTTTCAACGTAGGTCTTTTCCCGAGCGTTGTTTTCTCCCTTCGTATTTTAAAGATGAAGGTATTTCGCCCTTTTAGTATAGTAAGCAAGAATTTAGTCAGTTACATCACTATCCTGATCTAACCCACTTCATAAAAAATGGTTACCATTGTCGAAAGTACTTGAATATAATAGAAAACTGAGCTTTGGGTAATTTCTTTACAACCGATCTACAAAAACTAATTCGGAAATGGGGAAAGCTATAAAAAAATGAAGAAAGAAGACATTATGTGTTGAATTTCATCAAACTTAATTGGAATAACTGCCTAGATATACTTTTTATATATTTATATGTATATCATATATATATATATATATATATATATATATATATATATATATATATATATATATATATATATAAGCAAATATATGGATATAGATCCGCCAGTATGAAGAAAAATATACGGAAAAATCAAACAAAAATCCTAATACGCAATTATGCTGTTTTAATGTTAGTATAATGTCAACGTCGGACGTTTCGGTCTAATAGACCATCTTCAGGACATATTCATAAAACATAATTAACATAGACCATATACAATTCAACATGAAAAAGACGATAGACATAAAAGCAATACCAATCCAAACAGATAACTGAAATCTTTTATAAGATCAGCGTTCCGTTTAAATATGAGCACGTCATCGTCACGTGGGCGATGTTGTGAAAACGTATTCCTAAAATTTTGAATGAAAAACGAAAAGAATTTTATTTTGATCTAAAACTTATATGTACGTTTGTCGAGCATTAATCTTGCTAGAAAAGGGGAAATATTAAAGAAGCCAGGTCTAGTGTTCACCGTGCGTGAGATAGATATTATGCCTGCTTCATAAATCCGCCTAAGATTTTTATTATGAATATATTTTAAAATCTTCACAGAAGCAAAATCGAAATTATGATCATATTTAAACGGAACGCTGATCTTATAAAAGATTTCAGTTATCTGTTTTTTTTTCTCTCATATTGCCTCTCACTCTGTAACCCCCTTACGTCTTGGTGGCTTTAAAAGAAACAAAATTAAAAAAAAACTTCCGGTTTCTTGGTTTCCTGCAACTTACAATCTTCCAAAATATGACTAAACTATCAAAAACTTAAATGTCACATCAATCCCTAGTTTATGAATCCTTTAGGTTTTACAGAAGACAATAATATATCAGATATTATAGGCAGGCGGCACAAAACAACATATAACAGAAGCCGTGTCACCTGAAGACTTTCAACAGCAGTAACAGATAAAATGGACAGCACATGTAACACTAAGGGAAAATAATCGAAATGCTGTTCGGTTGCACAGGAAGATGATTTTTTTAAAATTATTACATTATAATTATTTTATACGTATATTTAATATTTTATATATATTTCAAAATGCCATTTCTTATGGTAAGATATATTTTAATTAATGAGGGTGATTTTCTTTTGCAAATGATATTTTTGCGGACTTTGTGTCTTTCAATGTGGTGGCTATATTTTGTTAGTATTAAGTAGTAGTGGACAAGAGTGTGTATCAGTTTCCTCGATAGCAAGTGGTCATCTTGAGCCCCCTATATCAAATAAAAATCCAATAAAGAAATAAATACAAGACGTCTAAACAATATCAGTTGCAACATATTATGCGTTATATTTCTTGGACTTGGAAATGTCTTTCAGATTTTAAATTGAAGACATCCATTGCATCATATTATGTGTTGAATCCATTTTTAATAACTGATCAGAGGAGATCATTGCATTTAGCTGAGAGACTCCACATTTCTGAACATGTTGAACGCTATGGACGAAATCCGTGTCAGCATTTAGATGTAACCAGGCTATGGAGAAATATGACTCGGGTTCATGTTAGACTCTTCGTTTTATCACATCTTGGGCTGTTGAACAAGATGACCCGTGGCGCAATACATTATGTGTTGCATTTCTTTATCTCTTGTGCTAAATACATTTGAACCTGGAAATGTCTTTCAGATTTTAAAGTAAGTAGACACTTCCGTTTGTTCAAATACTTGGCGGAGTTTTAATCAATAGAGGTTTTTCCTTGTTTCCTGTTTAGGAATTGGTTTCCGATTCCTTCTAAAGTCTTTTCATTCTCAATAGCCCCTTGCAGGATAATGACACTATCGCCTTGCTTGCTGTAAAAGGAATATATATATATATATATATATATATATATATATATATATATATATATATATATATATATATATATATTAGTTGTCAATATTGAGCGCTTAGCCTTGAAGCGAGTAGAATGGAGATCAACGTGTTTTTGTGGACTCAGCACTTTTTTAATCTGCTTGTCTGAATCGTCTTCAAGAAGCGAGAGCAAGATCTAAAAAGGCCAGCCAATCTAACAGTGGTCTCATCCCACAATCCTCACTCTTGCTCCATACGTGGCCTCCTTTGTAAACCACTAGCGGGTCCTAAGTGCCACTTAAGATTATCGCACAGAATTTCATAACTGAACCAATTAAGCTGTCAGATCCTCATACTTCGAAACCGACGGAAGAGTCCGTTATACAAACATACATACATATCTATCTATCTATCTATCTATCTATCTATCTATATATATATATATATATATATTCGTTCCTCTTTCTGGCCATTTTTATTTCAATAAATGATCATCCTTGTCTGGTTTGAAAGTCTTTTAAATTATCTCAATTTGCAAGGTGATTATTAGCATCACCTATATGTAATCTTAATTCCTACTGTATGAGATATATATTACGGCAATCTTAATTCCTACTGTATATATATATATATATATATATATATATATATATATATGTGTGTGTGTGTGTGTGTGTGTGTGTGTGTGTGTGTGTGTGTGTGTGTGAATGTCATGATCCAACCAAGCATAGAAATTAATACAATATGGGAACCAGTAATAAGGAGTGCCAGAGAAAAGCGATAATAACAACGAAAATTGCAATATCTGTTCTGGTAAAATACAAGCAATGATAACAGCAAAAATTGCAATACGAGCACTGGTAAAAATGGATGCTGAAGACATTAGGTTTATAAATTCAGACAGAGATGTCCTGAAGGACACATGACACCGTGAATAAAGGCGCTTGATAGATCCAGTGAAAGGACCCAAAGAGTGTGAGTTCAATACCTGGTTAAGGCAGTGGAGAACTTGGAAATGGGGAAATAACCAGAGATAACAGATAACTGTCATCCATTAGACATGGCACGCGGAACTAGAACAGTCTACCCCAGCGAGCGAATTAAAGGGTTCAGTTCGACATTCTGAAGAAGGACAGCGTACAACGGTGAAACGTTGTGATAAATATGGCAACAAACATGAGCATGGTAGTCCGAACAATATAAATAATGTACATAATACCTCATCTCAGAAATATAGACAGATACTGGAGAATCTCCTCTAATAATAGTAATTGAAATAGCACATACATTGTTTAAACAACTACTACATTATCACGCGGATTAACATGTCATTTATCCGGTAATAATTCAATAATATCGTGTATCACCAACCAACACAATAAAACGCAGCAAGAAATCTGTCAATTTTAGAAACCAAGGAATATCAGAAAGATATTTTTTATTTTATTTTTGTTATTCAGCTACGTTTAAGATATATTGGGAGTTTATATATAATATTTTACGGTCAGAGTGGAAAGTTGACGTGGAAAAGATTCTTATGGAGTTCGTGTACATGCTTACAAAATCATCTTTCAAAGTTCGGTCTCGAACTCCGGATTTTGCACCATTTTGCATCATTTTGGAAATGTCGCTAGTTTTCCCGCCAACAGGCAGACTACAAATCGCCTTTCCCTTCTTAGAGTCTGTACAAATCAAAAATTGTTTTTTTTTTTAAGTCATCTGCGTTGTCAAGTTTTCAATATAGAGGAAATACACGTAAAGAGAGATATGTGTAGAGACATATTTCTAGATTACAAAAAGTAAATGAAATGAAATAAAAAATATATATAAAACCGGCTGCTTTACGACTGACTTGTTCGTAACGTGTATATCCCACGGCGAAGACCGGCTTTTCTATTGAAAAGATATTTATTTGAAGAGTCATTTTGAACGCAAGCATTCATATAAGTATAGCTTTATATATATATATATATATATATATATATATATATATATGTGTGTGTGTGTGTGTGTGTGTGTGTGTGTGTGTGTGTCTGTGGTTGAACATACATATAAAGTGCCTACAGATAGAGCCATAAAAACACAGACACATATATATATGGCAATTGTGAGAATGACAGTACATGTATATATATATATATATATATATATATATATATATGTATATATACTCACGTACTATGTGTGTGTGTTTGAACATACATGTAAAATACCTACACATATACGGATATATATACAGGAGAATATATATATATATATATATATATATATATATATATATATATATATATATATATATATATATATATATATATATATATATATATATATGAGTGTGTGTGTATGGACGTGTAAACATATATTTTATAAAAAATCTTTATATGTTTTTATATATATATATATATATATATATATATATATATATATATATATATATATATATATATATATATAATTAACATACTCCTAAGTATAGTTTCATCGGATGGCACACAGAATGTTTGAAGTATATCTACACATATATATGTATATCTGTCTCATGCATCCACATACACGAACATGAATGCACACATACATATAAATATATAAATGTGTATATAAATGTTAACACAGTCGTGTTGATCTGCTTTTCAGATTATCCCAGTTTTGATGTTAGTACAGATTTTGACAGATATTTTTTTTTCCGGTAAGTCAAGTGCAGTCCAGTTATGTTTAAGCATAGGGCATGTATTCTAAAATATATATATATATATATATATATATATATATATATATATATATATATATATATATATATCAAAAACACTTTTACAAGCTTTGGCAGCGAATTCCTCAAACCAAAACAAGGCCAAAAATCCATACAAGCCCATGACCGCAAATTTTTATTTTTTAAATTTACCGCAGACGCTATAAAATGTAGTCCAAGATACAACCCGAATTTTTTTTTTTAATTTTAGGGGGCGTCTTCCTGACACCAAAACAAGGGAAAAATTTTCATATAAACATATGTCCAAAAGGACATCGTTTTACCTCAACACACATGTTCAGAATTTCCTACGCTTTCTGCTACAACCGTACGCATCCGTCTGATCAATGACTGGCGGACCCTTTCAAATACTCCCACATGCTGTCGAATGATTTCGCAGTCATCTATGACACGTTGATGAAACACCTCTGCAGTATTCATGCCTGCTGCATAAACTAATTGTTTTAGATGCCATGGTACCGGTGCGCCTATCCATCTTTCATGATCGATGTCAGCCAGTGCATCGCGAACAATGACTAAAACCTGCTGGAGCCCTATCATGCTTGAACCTCATGCGTCTTCGTCTTAGCAGGGGTACACCCCCTAGCAGGTCTGAAAGCCTGATTAAAATAAAGGCCCTGTAAGACGTGCTGGGAGGACATATGGACCTACAATTACAGCCCAGGCTTTAATCGTAAACTGATACTGGTGTCTAGCCTGTATTTTACCATGGCGATTCTGATACGAACACAAATATTGATTGTGTAATTTGTTTATTCCATCGCTTCCAAATGTTACCTTATCCATAAACATGAATGAAGAGACAAACAAATTTTAGGCAGTTTATTCAATATGTTCATGTAGTCTTTTGTTTGTCTTTTTGTGAGGAACACCCCCCCACCACCTAAAATTTGTAAATGAATTTTTGAAACCCCTTGTGTTTCCGTGTATCGGGTTTCGATCCTAGCTAGAGGCAACCGGACGTCTAGCCACACTGATGAGCTGTGATACAGCGAAACAGTTTGTCTGTGGATGACAATATATATGCTCCTGAAAAAATTATTTCGGTTGAGCTCTCTGGTGTGACACTATTTAGGGTTGCGTGAAAAAAAAGGCGAGAATTAATTTAGGTGTTAAGAAGCTATCACGAAAAGACACTGAGCGATGTTATTTTTTCTAACAAAGAAAAGTAGTAAAGATTTTATTTGATTTATATTACGACGGAGCGATAAAAGATAGCCGTCTACCCATGGCAATAATGAAAATTTCAAATTGGTCAAGTGGCCTACAAAACAGAATGCTAAGAGATAATATTAATTAGGTCACGCACTGACCGACAAAAATGTCTGCTGGACCACCCACAAGTTACAAAGAAAGAAATATTAAACCATTAACTATCTGCGGAGATATCATTTGGGAAAAACACCTGTTTTATGTCAGAGCTGGCCATGATAGAAAAATTATTTTTTCGGAACAGATAATTGGCGACAAAGTGCGGAATATCATTGACCAACCTCAATGATTATTTGACGAAAATCTCGTTGACGAATTCCAGACGACGTTCGGTTAAGATAAGAATCGTAAAGGTTTGTTGTCGGGAAGAAGAAAGAAAGAAAAAAAAACGGAAGATAATTTTTTTTTCCTTTGAGCGATAATTGCAAACACCCACGCTGCTGAGCGTTCATTGGCTGAAGGGTGGCTTGAGCGGTAGGCGAAGGTAGGCTATGAAGAAGGAGGGGAGGCCTGTTGATGCCCCCTGAAGGGAATGGTGTGAGATGCCACTGTCAGAGAACCTGTTGACGCCCTCTGAGGGGAATGGTGTGAGATACCAATATGAGAAAGGAAGAATTTGGGAGGACGATTCCCTTAAAGTAGAAAGTAAGGACTTCCAAAAATGGAAAGTAATAAATTTTTCTGACCGAGAACAAAGAAGATCCTTATTGTGGATTTAGAATTATCAAGGAACCTCAAAGTCCGACAAGCCCACCCCGGTTTTGGTCGGCGTCCATATGAGCAGAGTGGCTGACGAGGGGACGGTAGTAGAGTTTGAGTCACAGACAGGCAAGCAGTTGCAGAGTGAGCAACACAGACACAGTTGGCAGACACAGACAGAGTTGAGCTGTGAGCCCTGAGACCCACCTCGCAGAAAGCTGTCTGAAAGATTCACGCATCACTACCTCAACTTCTAACCAAGAACAATTTATTTTTGAAGAACGACTTAGACTCACACCACCAAAACAAGTTTTGCGAATATCGCCTGAAGACACCAAAAACCAGTTATCGAAAAACAACTTAAGATGTTGAGACTCGCCTAACAAACGCAAAGTGTCACGTATCCATATAAGCGGGTTGGGAGAAAGACGCAGTCCTGTATTCAGCAACCAGATATAAAATATTGTTATTCCTTTTTAACACATTGGAACTTTTCGAGTTATTACTTTATTTATCTTTTACATATACTTGTACGGTATTACCCTTGTTCGGACTCGACTTGCATTTCTCGACTGATTGATTTCGTCTACCTAAGATCAAATCACAACGTGGGTAGGTTAGACTAGAAATCAAAGCAGTTACTTCGGTAACCAGACGTTGGAGACGAGCTGGGAACGACAAAGCTGATACCGAATCTAACCAGATTCCCATCCGAATCAGCAAAAGGTTAGAACGTCACATTTGCTGCCGCGACCAATACCAAGTCAGTTGGTCGTCACAGGTCAGGACGGCAACGGGGCAGACAGGCACGGGGTGACGTCACATATTTGATAATGGCTTATGTAAGCCGAAAGCTTAGATTGGATTTAAACATGTATCAATATGGCGATTTCCTTTCGTCCTTCAATGATAATGTTATTAAGCTCATCAGACAATATGAAAGGAACTTACTTAAAATAAATAGACAAAACTTGTCTATATTATTTAATGAAACATGCATCATATATATATATATATATATATATATATATATATATATATATATATATATATATCCAAATGTAAAAGAACGAAAAGAATATAAATTCAAACGGTTCAAAACAAGAGTAGAGCTATAGTATTTATTATAAACTGTTACTTTGGAACATGAAATACATATAAGGTGTTGCAATGAGTAGTCCTTTGGGCCCATACTGAAGGTTTTCATAGGAGACTTTTGTTTGACAATTTCCGTAAACTTTGTGTTTATATGAGGTGCGTTGATGACACCTTTCTTTTTTTCTCTTTTTTTCTTTTTGATTCTGCTGGAGACGCCACTGAATTTTTTGCGCAACTTTTTTCTCCCCAACTATCTCTTCAATTTACTATGGAAGTTGAGTAATGGTAATTTCCCCAATTTCAATGATCCTGAAAAATTTATCTCAGTTGAGCTCTCTGGGGAGGAACTGT
>CAHIKZ030002655.1:1700000-1705000 GCA_903632075.3 Acanthosepion pharaonis
GTTTTAAAGATGAAAGAGCATTCTTGAAGTTTTTATTTTAGCTTTAATTGAACGCTCAATGATTAAATTTACTATTTCCAATCAGTAAAATATTCTGGTGTATTTCAAATAGAAAGGATTTAAACCGGAATCTCCATGTTTTGGCTGATTGAAGAATTTTTTTCTTAAAAGCGGTCATTTTCTTAATTTTAAGAAATTTGTAAACGAAACGGAATTATCCATTTTAAAAATTTTCCAAAAATAAAATATACATTTGTGACACGTTATTTGAGTAAAATTAGGAAATTTAAAGTTAAGTTAATCTGATTTCAAATAAACATTACTTACAGCATAAAAAAAAAACTAAGACACAAGCATTTTTTACCGACGGGTTCTGTTCTTTCATCCTTATTGACGTATCGATAAGTTCCAAGGTGATGACTGTTAGTATGGATGACCCAGAAGTGACATAAATTTACGAGATCAAAGTGAAAGCATGACTTTTGTTTTTTTAAATATCTGATAATTTTTACAAATTAACATATTTTCAGCACGTTTGAAGATGCTTCATGAAAAAAAATAAAAAAATTTAAGTAATGGTAAATGATTAAATTAATTTTAAAATTTAAAACTATTTAAAGATAAGTAAAGAAAACACATTGTTCTATATTGTTTAATCATTAATGAAGTTTAATCTTTTTAACATTAAACAAAAACATTTTTCTAAACCACCTTTCCATGTTTAGGCTTTAGACCGGAACAATTAAAATTAAAAAAGATAAAAAAATATTTTAAAAAATTAAAACGATGTTTATCAATCTTTTTTCTTAGATCGTAAATTTCGTTCCATTTAATTTATGGCAAGGATACAGGAAACCTATCATACGGATTTTAAACAATTTTAAACTATTATAAATTAATATAATTAAAATTTAAAAATAATTAAAAAAATTTAATTTTTCCGACAATGGTTGTAAAACGACTCATGGCCTGGCGTTATGCTTGATTCAAAAATCGTACGATTCATACAAATTTTCCTTAAAATATTTATGCCCTTCCTTTTGGGTTTTAAAGGAAATTTAATCTTTTCTAAGCTCTATACTAAACATTAAAAATGAAAAATTGAAAAAAGAATGTTAACAATAAAACTTTTTTCACACCCAACACAGTTCTGCGGGAATCAGAATTTTAAAGATTTGAATGAGCCAATTGAGTAAATTTTAGATTTAAAACGCTCAATGATAAAATTTCTATTTCAATCAGTAAAAATTCTAGAAGCATGACAAAATCGATTTTTATCGATGGCAAATGCAAATTTTAACCGGAAGCTCCAAAAAACCATGATTGAACCCTGCCTTTTTTTATATATTTTTCCAATTGAAAAGTCATAATTTCTGATTTTAGTTTAGTATACAATGATAAAACTTGAAAGAAAAATTAGATGACGGATTCTTCAAGGAGTTTTAAAATTAAATTTCCAAATGAAAATAAAAATAAACATTTGATTTTTTGACCAAATCAATACGTTTTCACCGTTATTTGACGTAAAATTACCAAAATTTAAAGATTAAAATTTCATTACTTTGGTCTTTTCTTAACTAAATTATAAAACAAATAAACATTTTTATGCTATTAAAAAAAAACTTAGACATCCAAGGATGGCTTTTTTTATCCAGCTTGCATGGATTTAATCGCTGTCATCCAGCTTCAGATGTTTCATCCAGATTCAGATGGTTTGAATGATGTTTCACCCGATAAGTTCCAAGGTCAGATGTTCATTAAAGCCAACCAGCTTCAGATGGCTTTATTTGCGTTATCCAGCTTCACATGGCTTCTAATGTAAACTTTTACGAGATTATCAACAGATGACTTTTGTTTTTTCATCCAGCTTAATTTTTACAAATCAACATATTGAAGTTTTATCTGAATCAATTCTTCACATGTCATCCATTTTGGCATTATTGAAATTTTATTCACATGTTACGTTCCAAAATCCAGCTTCTATAACATGTCATCTATAAAAAATTTAAGAAATGTGTCACTCAGAAATAACGCTGTGTTCACGTTCTAAAATTTGTGTCATAAAATTAAAATGTGCCATCATGGTTTGAAACTATTTGGACAGGGCGTTGTGACTATCATCCAACTTCACATGTCTTTAACTGTGTCATGTGTCATCCACATGTCTTTAACTGTGTCATCCAGCTTCACATGATTTTTTGCCATTTATAATTTTTCTGTGTCATCCAGCTTCACATGTCTTCATCCCAGCTTCACATGTCATTTATGTCTTTTTGTGTCATCCAGCTTCACATGACTTTATCTGTGTCATCCAGCTTCACATGTCTTTAACTGTGTCATCCAGCTTCACATGTCTTTATTTGTGTCATCCAGCTTCACATGTCTTTAACTGTGTCATCCAGCTTCACATGACTTTATCTGTGTCATCCAGCTTCACATGTCTTTAACTGTGTCAACCAGCTTCACATGTCTTTATTTGTGTCATCCAGCTTCACATGTCTTTAACTGTGTCAACCAGCTTCACATGTCTTTAACTGTCATCCAGCTTCAGATAGCTTTATCTTTACCATCCATGTTCTGATTCTTTTAACTCACACATGTCTATCCCATCTTCACATGGCTTTAAAGTCATGTCAGATAGCTTTATCTTTTCATCCATGTTCTGATTCTTTTTAAGCTTCACGTTGCTTTAACTATGTCTTCCATCTTCACATGACTTTAACCGTATCATTCAGCTTCATATGACTTAATCCTTCTCATTCAGATTTAGACGGCTTTAACTGTGTCATCCAGATTCGCAGGGCTTTAATGCTGTCATATAGCTTAAGATGGATTATACAGTGTCGTCCTGCTTCAGATGGCTTAAACAGTGTCATCTATCTTTAAATAGCTATACCATTGTCATCCAGCTTCAGGTGGCTGTAATTTACGACCCAAGCGATCATCGCAGATTGTTACCAAGTATCGCTTCTCGGCCCAACCCTCTTTCTAATTTAAGTAAATAATTTCAAGTCATTCGTGAATATCTATTCTGAAGAAACAACGGTATTTGGTTGCACCTCTGATGCTCTAGATAACCAAATCTTGGCTGCTGATCCCTCCTCTAATCAAACTCAGTGACGGGAAAACAGGCAGGTTACATTCAATGCCTCGAATACCAAACTAGTGACGTTCTATCATCATCGAGCGAACACAGAACTTTCACCGATCGCGATGAACGGTTGTCCTCACAGGGCACCTACTGGAACTTAAATTCGACCCAGATCTCAAATGGAAGCCTTACATACGATTCTTCGATAAAGAGCCTGGGAAAATGAGCGTTTCCCGGTACTACTCCAGTAAAACAAAAGTGCGCCAAGCAGCTTCACATGACTATAACTATGTCATCTATCTTCACATGGCTTGAAATGTGTCAGGGTCGCCCAGCTTTAGATGTCTTTGTTTGACCCAGCTTCACATGGAATTAACTGTATCATTCAGCTCCACATGGAATTAACTGTATCATTCTAGCTTCAGATGACTTTATTTATGTTATCCAGCTTCACATGGATTCAACCGTATCCTCGGGCTGCAGATGCTTTTAACTGTGTCATGGAGCTTCACATGGCTTTAACTGCGTCATCTGTCTTCACATATTCAAATTCAGGTGGCTTTACCTGTGTCATTCAGCTTCAGGAACTTCCAGGTACCCTCTACATTTACGAGAGCCAGATATGATAAATCTGTAAGACCCCATTTCTTTTGCTTTCATTTTTTTTTCTATTATTTATTTTTATTTTATATCTGATCTTAAGTCAGTAGGTCTTTAAACTGGTAAGTCCTTATATGTCGAGTGGCTTTTTGACGATTTCTTTTTTCATTTGCCATGTTCCGTGGGAGATCATAGATCGAAACTTTTCTATTAATTCACACCAAATAATCTAAAGTTACTTATCGCAAATATTAATCACCCCCAAGGTATTATAAATTTTTAAATCAAAATCTATTTTTCTTCTTTTTTTTATTAAATTATTTTTATTGAAACGAGGAAAGTTGGCTCTCTGTGCCGCGCCAGGAAATTTTTCTCCCCGGAATCGATACTTCAAATATACAAATCAACCATTCACCCTTGCATAGAGTATTGCTGCCATATATGGTCTGGGGCACCTTCTGTTTACCTCGGAGTTCTTGAGAAGATCCAGAGACGGATATGTAATATAACTGGCCCTGTTTTGGCATCTCGTCTGCAGTTGCTCTCTCACAGACGCGCTGTCGCCTCTCTCTGACTTTTCTACAAATACTTTCATGGTAATTGCTCCGATGAGCTGCTTTCACTGGTTCCCAGACTCCATGAATTCAAGCGCCCTACGAGGCTGGCATCCCGCTCCCACCCTTACACTGTAGAAACTTTTAAATGTAGCCGTCTCTTCTACTTTAATAGCTTCATACCTCGCACCTCTCGCCTGTTGAATACTCTTCCCAATTACTATTTCTCTGAGAGCTATAATCCCCAACTATTCAAATATAATGTCAATCGACATCTCCAGTTACCTTGATCTATTCACTATCCCTTTCCACATCCTTTTTTCTATCACTCCTATCTGCTTTTGCTCCTAATCTTCTGCAGTCTCCTGCATCCTAGTGGCCTCACGCCTTGCTCGGAGCGTAATGCTTAAAAAAAAAAATTTTGGTTCTCTTTTGAGATTATAAAGTTAAAAAATCATTTTTTTTTTAGCTTGACTCGCAACCACTCCAATCCTGAGAATGAAAACTTACCAAAAAGTCAGGGAGTTATTTACATTTCCTAAGTACGGATGATATTCGAGGTACTTAGAAAGAATGTTTTTACAATTTAAAAATAAAGAATAAAAATATCTGTTTATGGCTTGTTTATCGGTGTGAAAGCGACGTAGACACCGACGTATATAAATAGCGTACCTGAGACGCCCACATTTGGGGCAATCGCAAAGGTCAACACAATCGGAGGGCAATGGAAGGAACTCGCTCTGGGATAATTTCTT
>CAHIKZ030002655.1:1712500-1720000 GCA_903632075.3 Acanthosepion pharaonis
GGCGGAACAGACGTTGATCGATAAAAAACGTATCAGATCGATAAATAGAAAAAAACGAAAGAGAGAGAATATGAGTTAGATAGGGATATAAACAGAGATGAAACGTCACTGATATAGACAGAGAAAAGAGAAAAGACAGCAGAATATGAAAAAAAAAGGAAGATAGATAGATATTGTTAAATGAAAAAAGGGAAGATAGAACGATATGATAAAAATGAACAGACTTAGAAGATAGATAGATAGATCATAGATAGATAGATAGATAGAAACAGACTGGATAGATAGATAGATAGATAGAAGATAGATAGAATAGATAGATATGATAGAAATGAACAGACTCGGATAGATAGATAGATAGATAGATAGATAGATAGATAGATAGATAGATATGAATAGACTAGATAGATAGATAGATAGATAGATAGATATAGATAGACTGATAGATAGATAAAAAAAAGGGACTGATAGACAGAAAAGAATATTTATACAAAGGATAGATAGAATATAATATTTTTACAAAGCAATATATATATATATATATATATATATATATATATATATATATATATATATATATATACAGAGATAGATATAGAGATAGATATGTTAAATATAATTTTAGCAGACCATTATCTTTTAGAGAAGTGTATTTCTCCTCGGACTTCATGAGTTTGACCTTCGAATCAAGGCAAAACAAAAGAAGTCGAGTTTGATTGTCTGAGTCAGCGTGGGAATGATAGAAAGTTTTCGGAGATGTGGGTCTTAACACTCAAACAATGTAGACGTGTTCTCTTCGTGTATGGGATATGCTCCCCAGTAGGGCGAGTGAGCGACCTCCCTGGATATTTAGTACATTTCGACGTAAATAAAATAGTTAAGTTTAGAATTCCCTTTGTTGGAGTTCTTTTATCTCCGAACCAAACCAACTAGCGCTCACTGGCCGGGTGAAGGTGAGAGTGAGAAGATAAACATATGAATGAATCGAAACCGTCGTCCAAGACACTCACCAGGGAGCTATGTATCATAAAATTATTTGGTGCCGGGACCAGGGTCTCCCAGCATGGCTGTTTGTCGCTGACTGTAGGTTACAACATAACGTGGAAAAGTTCGGAGAGTTTTTTCGAACTGAGAACTCAAAAATGGGGGAAAAAAAAGAAATTGTAGTGTAGACACCAGGACAGAAAAGTAAAAAAACTGTATCTACGATGATATTACTATGTACTGCAGGTCACACGCACACATACACCTAAGCAACAAACCAAAAAATTAGAAGTAATGATGAAAAAATAAGAAAAAAACGGAAAAAAAATCTGTAAGGGAACAGGGTATGATGGACAGACAATGAAAAAAGAACGAATAGGGAAAGGAAGAAGTGAACATCCACACTCACGCATACACACTGGTGCGACAATGTCAATTTTGATGAAACATTTTAGTGAGAAGCTGATTTTGTTTTGCTTTGTCTTTTTACAAAAGTTTAGAACATGAACAAAAATCTATTGTTGATTTTGATTGGCACATTGTAATGTTATATGTCTGGCAGTCTCTGGCCACGTGTAGACCTGAATTCGCTTATGTAACACAATGGAAAATTGTTTTGAAAAGGAAAGAGATAAACTGAAGGATATGGTGCGCCATTCCCACTGTAATTTTTATGTACTCTTAACGATTCGATAATTTTGCTGATTATGGTTTTGCGTGCATTCAAAGGTTTCAAGATTAGAATTATTTTGCTATTTGTAATTAACTGACAAATGATTGATTTTTTTTTATTTTTGTAACAGAGTGTGGAATTTTGTCTTCATTGTTTGGATAACTAAGTTATTAATTAGTGAATTTTAGGAATTACTATTTGTGGAAAAATTAAGCTAACTAATTGTTGTGGAAATAAGTAGATTCGACCTGCATATTTTCCGATTTCCAAATGTGTTTGTGTCTGTGTCCTTGTGGTGGTGTAAATATGCCACACTATATATCACACTATATATCACACGATATAGATAAAAACTAGACAATGGTGGACAGAGTGTGATCATCACGCTATGAAGTATTCTGTATCGAGTGAATATATCCCTAAGATACACCGGAGTCAAGGAAGGGCAATGATGACGAAAAAAGGCATGAGTCAACTGGCTTGTGGGATGCCCGGTCGCGGTAGACGACTAAGGGAAGAAAACCCTTGTAACCACGGTAGAGTCAGTAATGGATTAGTTAGGAGGCGCTGAATGGGTGTGGTTGTTTTCCCCGTGGGGGCAGCTAAAGGCTGAGGGAATTGAAGATGAGATTGAGTTTTGGCAAACAGAGGCAGATGGTTAATAATAATAATAATAATAATAATAGAAAATTAATAATGGTAAATTTATAAAGATTTCTTCAAGTAATACTGGTAATACGTACGTATAGCTGGCCACTCGTATTCGAGGATACATATCTAATAGGACGGTTAGCCAATCCCTATTGCAGACGCTTGCTCAGGCACATTTGTGTTTATTCCACACCCGCAGAACCCACCTGTGGTTTACACTGCAACTGAATGCTGAGCAGACCTTAGTTACAGTGTCTGGGAAATAACATATTATCTAGCCTGATTATCAATTAGAACAAGGCAATATCCAAAGGGGACGCACGCTGGGATCTACCTCCCCAGTTCGATAACAGGAGACTTCCTGACAAATCGACTAGAGTGAAATTCGAACCCGGGTCTCATTGTCAGAACGTGAACGATCTACCCGCTCGGCCAAGTGTCCAATAATTCTGGTAGTACCCAAATACAAAAGTAATTAATTGGTTGTGGTTAAATAATATAAAACAATAATAACAAAGGAAAAACAATAGCGATTGTTAATACAGCAGCAAGTATATTCTTATAACGAAGTCCACACACAGACTGCCAGAACCTTTATTCAAGGGCTGAATTGATTTATTGGTGAGAACAGATATCACTTCGTCCAGCGAATGGCGATTACTTCGAGTAGATTCCCGAAGAATTTCCAAATCACGGTCCATATTCCGAAGAAACACTTCAACTTCTTTTGTTTGTGATTGCATCATGTCTTTGATGCTTAGTGTGTGTATAACTCGTCGTTGTGTGTCAGGGTCGGAAAGATTACAACTTTGGCTGCCCTCATTGATAGCACTGAGAGGCATCTCACTGTCTGTATCTGTCCATGTTTCACAGTTGTTAAAGTGAGATTCATTGTGTCGATCGAAACAACCTTTTTGTGATGATGGCAACTGTGTTGCATCGGCTGACAATAAAATGTTGCTCTGTGTCCCATATTTTTTTACTGGTACTTTTAGGTACTTTTTAAGCCAAACTGATATTAGTCTGTGATTAAATACTTTACACGTTTCAGTTCAGATATCTGAAAATAAAATAAAAGAAAATAGACATTGTGACAAGACTGAATGTTGGTGTTTATTGTTTCTGTGGATATTAAAGTGAAAAATACAAGTGTCTGGACCTTGCCAGAGAACTGAAATAGACAGTAGTACCAGTCATTATCAGAGTGTTGGAAACAATCTCAAAAAGAATAGAGAAGCTGAAAACCTAGGAATAGAGACCATCCAGACCACCACTTCCCAATCACCATTTAATTACCCAAGGTTCAGTTAAAAGAATATTAATAAGGAACTGAGGGAGACATTTGAGTTAGTAATTAAGGTAGTTTAGATATAAAGTATCACTATGAATAGAAAATAAGTGTGGATCATAGTATATTGAAAGGACGTGGCTCATTTTGGAATTGGCTGAGTCTGTGGCGTGGGGCGTTTTGGTATATTTTTGGACAAGTATTTTTTCTGTGAATTGTATGCAATTTCGTGTAGTCTCAAGAGAAGAGAAAAGAAGTTTTCTTCTCTCCAGGAATATTGGAATAGAGAGGTGGTACCTGCTGACCTGGGTACGATGTTATTGGAGAAGTGAAGTTCACTGTTGGAGTGACTTGCATCAAGACTGGCGTCTGAAGTGTTGAACTTGGGTCACGGAAGCTACTGACCAAGAATGGACAAAGGATTCTTTATTTTATTTTTTTGATAAAATAATGTTTGTGAAGCGTGAAAAAAAACTTCTCAGAATGTTGTTGTCCATGTTCATTCTTTTTCATGAATGTTATATATAAATGCCGGAGGGCTCATGTGACTGTGGCCCAATGAACAAAAGATGTAACGTGTATACCTTACAGATATGAAAGAGTAGAGTGGATTTTAGAGTTGAAATAAAATTCATAACTGATTTTAATGATTAGGTAAGGGATGTTAAATAATATTTTAGAAGACTATTATTTTTTAGAGAAATGTATCGCTGCACCGACTTCCTAAGTTTGAACTTTCAGGTCAGAGACAAGACAAAACAAAGGAAGTCGAGTTTCATTTGCTGAGCCAGCGTGGAAATGATAAATACAGAGAAAGTTTTTTTTCGGGGTGTTGGGTCTTAAACGTCGAATAATGTAGACAGGTTCCATTCGTGTCTGGGATCTGCTCCCCAGTAAGGCGAGAGAGCGACCCCACTGGATATTTAGAAATGTACACGTCAACGTAAAGAAAATTCTTAAGTCTAAAATTCCCTTTGTTGAAGTTCTTTTATCGACAAACAAAAATAACTAGCGATCACTGGTCGAGAGAAGGCGAGACAAAGAATATACAACATATGAATGAATCGACATGACATAGAAAGAAAGAAAGAAAGAAAGAAAGAAAGAAATATAACTGATAGATTGACATTTAGATAGATATGAATAGATAGATAGATAGATAGATAGATAGATAGATAGATAGATAGATAGATATGAACAACCAGAGTTAGAGAGACATAGAGATATATACATATGAATACACTGAGATAGATAGATAGATAGATAGATAGATAGATAGATAGATATGAATATACTGAGACAGATAGAAGGATAGATAGAAATGAACAACCAGAGATAGATAAATAGATACATAGATAGATATGAACAGATTTAGACAGACAGCTAGTTAAGGAATGGATTTGATAGATAGATAGATAGATAAACAGAGAAGGAATAAAAATTAATGAGTTCTCATATATATATATATATATATATACACACACACACACAGAGATAGAGATAGATAGATAGACATACATATCTGTCTATATATATATATATATATATAGATAGATAGATAGATAGATAGATAGATAGATAATATTAGTGGAAAATATACATACATATGCAAAATATATATAAAAATACCCATACATGTATATTTTCAGAAAAAAATTTTCCATTTTTATTATATATATATATATATATATATATATAGAGAGAGAGAGAGAGAGAGAAAGAGAGATATTAAAGAGACTGATAGATAGACAGATAGATAGATATATAGATAGATATGAACAACCAGAGTTAGAGAGACACAGAGATATATACATATGAATACACTGAGATGGATAGATAGATAGATAGATAGATAGATAGATAGATAGATAGATAGATATGAACAACCAGTTAGATAGAGAGACATTCAGATATATACATATGAATATACTGAGATAGATAGATATATAGATAGAAAGAAAGAAACAAACAATCAGGGTTACATCGATAGATATATAGATAGACACATATGAACATACTGAGACAGAAAGAAAGAAAGAAGGAAAATATAACTGACAGATAGACATTTAGATAGATATAAATATACTGTAATAAACAAATAGATATTCAAGAGATAGATAGATAGATAGATAGATAGATAGATAGATATGAACAACCACAGTTATATATATATATATATATATATATATATATATAGTTAACTGTGAACCTTGATTATCTCCCTCCAAACAAAAGAGAAATAAATGACCTGTCCTTCCGGCTTTGTTGAAAAAATGAGTAACCACATGTCAGATGAAAGTTCAGCTAATTTACGGGACTCAACTTTGTAAACCACCGCCCTAATCACACAGTTACGCGTGTCTGTCTATAAATTATCGGAAGCAGTCTCCTCTTTCTTTCTTTCTTTCTTTCTTTCTTTTTCTTTCTTTCTTTCTTCTCTCTCTTTCTCTGGCACTCTCTTCATCTTAAATATTTAGGTTTACTTTCCATTGTTTTCATCCCTTCTGCCATTTGATAAATTGTTTCTTACATCAGGTAGTTTAGTTCGTTTTATTTAATACTTATTAACTGAGACCAGTCTGAAGGACGAAGAAAAATAAGCTTAAATGTATACATGCTTGAGAATAACAATTTATGGAGCAGGAATCGTGCAAATTGACGCAAGTTTATTTGAGTATATATATATATATATATATATATATAAGGGGAAATGATATATATATATATATATATATATCGTAATCTCATATAATACTATAATATTTATTTTACTATAAACAATACCCTGATGATGACATATATATGTCGAAAGTACTTGGTAATAAAGCAAATATGTATATACACGGTGATTTTCTGACGTCTTTCAGTAATGACATCAAAAAGCATATCCTCGAATGTGAAAGGATCTTATCGAAAATGAGTAGACAGTATATATCTAAACTGTACAACGAAACATGTCTTTATATATATATATACGTGTGTGTGTGAGTGTATATATATATATATATATATATATATATATTATATGTGCAGTACTTATTGGAAATTGCTCAATATCTCAACTGAATATATATATACATATATATATATATATATAATTTATTCGAAAATTATAACATATGTTATAAAACAAACAAAAAAATAACCATTTCGTTTCAACACTTTTTCAATGAAAACGCTGAAGTCCAAATAACCAACTACGGTTTAACAGCAGGACAGACTGGGCTATTCATCATTGGGCGGCAACCAGTCTAGAAGAAGGAAAACTCTGAATTCCAAACCGTGTGTAACGCTGGCGAAGCACATAGCATGCAGGTAATGAATCTGTGGTCCCTATACATGATCCCGACATAGCATATGTAACTTATTTAAAAAATAATGAAAAAAAAAAACAAGACTGTGACGTTCAACCCTACATCAAACATAATGCTAGGAAGGAAACCGACGTAGACAGAACCATGAGAGTTAATGGATTTGAGAATATGATTTACCTGTAAATCTGTTTGAAGAGAAGAACTGTAAAGATGTCAGCCGTCAGTAGCACTGGTTGTTAGGTCATGAATGCCGAATATTTCCTACTATGGGAACGGATATTTTCCCTATTGCCATTATTATTATTGAGGTATGCGGGTGGTGTAATGTATATCGCCTACGAACGAAAAATTGGAGAATCGAGTTCGAATAGCAGTTGTGCTTCGTCACAGTCACTTTTACATAAATACTTTTGGGAAAGATATGAATCCATCTCTTCATCATCCCCCAAGCTATGGATTAAATATTAGGGCAGACTGAGTTCTTCAAGCTTGGGTGGCAATTAATCTACGTGAAGGAAATTTCTAAATACAGAACGCATACCTACATTGAGAACCTATATCAACATATAGATGTAGATCTTAGACAGGCTACC
>CAHIKZ030002655.1:1722500-1730000 GCA_903632075.3 Acanthosepion pharaonis
GAACTCTTCAACTTTACTGCGGATAACTGAATTAACAGTATCAAGAGGATAACCCAAATTACATAGGGTATCCTTAATAAAGTTAATTTCGTCGTTCAAGAAAGGCTCAAAGCAAATCTTTAATGCTCTGTGGAGGAGGGTTTTAATAATGTTAAAAAGAGTCCCAACACGTGTATAACCCTGCAAAAGTAGGTTTTCTATAAACGGAAGTAAGAAAACCTGTTAACGTACGATGTACTAATAGATCCAAAAAAGCCAATTGATGATTAGACTCTTTTTCGATAGTGAACCTTAGTGCCGGATGGATACCATTTAAGAACGAAAGAAACTGGTCAGCCTCAACTTCACCGTTAAATAAACAAAAGGTGTAATCAACATACCGACAGTACAGTTGAGGACAAAGTGGATTCTTTCGTATCTTTTCTTCCTGGAAGCCAACAAATATGTTAGCAAGTGCCGGACCCAAAGGCGAGCCCATAGCGACTCCGTCGATCTGTCGGTACATAGTATTTTTGAAACTGAATTCGACGGAGGACGTGGCAAATCTCATCAATTCCCGAAAAATTGACTCAGGAAAACTAGGTGGAGTTAATGAACTGCGATAGAGATAGTCACTGCAAATATCGATGGTTTCCATCAAAGGGACACAAGTATATAAGGAAGAAACATCGAAAGAGCACATGAACTTACCAGAAGAAGACAAATTTCGCACGCGGTCAACAAAGGAAAAGGAATCCTTGATACAAAAACCATCCAGGCACTGCAACACAGGATCCAAAAGTGTGGAGAGCCATTGGGCTACCTTGTGTTGGGCTGGCCCGATCATGGACAAAATCGGTCGCAAAGATACACCTTCGTTATGAATTTTCGGGAGACCATATAATCGGGGACGAATCGAACCGGAAGGACGGATTTCGTTGGCAATTTCCTTTGAAAGTAACCCTGATTTTACCCACTTTAAAAGTGATTTTTGAAATTTCGCTTCACATGAGGAGGTTCTATCACAGGTGTCAGCAGAACCAAGTCTAGTAAATTTTGAAGTGTCTTCTAAGATAGAAGACATTTTGCTTATATAGTCTGCTCGATCTAAAATAACTACACCAGCACCTTTATCAGGTCTGGAAATTATCAAGTTATAATTATTCCTCAGAGAGTTAACAACACGCTGATGGATCCATCTGGATTCAGCAGTTGCGACAGAGGAGCGGGAAAAGGTGTGTGCGAAATTATTCAACTGGGCTTTCAAATTCGTAACCGCGTCGACAGAGGTGGGAGAGAGTCTTGCCAACTGAGCATAGAAAACCTCGAAGTCTGAAAAAATCTTCTCCTTGTCAGGCATAGAGGGAGGAATGGAGAAGTCCAACCCGTGAGAAAGAACAAACGATTCTAACTCAGTTCATGCGTGGACAGATTGATAATATTATTTAAATTAGGTTCAGAAGTGACTCCGTATTTCCTCTGAACCAAACTATTCAACTTGGCATCTTGCTTTGTAGACAATTAACACACTGCCGTTGATGGACCAATCCCAAAAACCTAGAGAACCTAATCCAATCAAAAAATGAAACTGAATTCGTATGCGTACATAATAATCTCCTGTAATCACGCTTAAGGCACAGGCTTCTAGAAGAAAGATGTTTAATCCAATCTTTGATAAAGACAGACTCAATATTCCAACTAGGGTGTAACTTAGCCCTCATCACTCTGAACTGAATGAAAGAGGGGCAAACCTGGAAGCGGATACATTGTTGAAGAAATTTAATTTCATATTCAATAGTTCTTAACCACACCTTGCCTTTAAATGGACTCGTCCCGAACACCTACAGTTCTGCCATATGCGAACATCTTTTAAATAGCAGAGATTGTGCCGCCAAATTTAGTGTTGACTGGTTCACCGTGTTGGCCCGGTCACACTCTGTATTTCATCTGAAGGTTCTGGAGGCGCTTTACATCGGGTCCCGCAAGCCTTCTTTGTGCAAACAACGTGAGTGTTTGCTGGGACTCGCTGTCATCTGCCTCTAGTTCCTTCTTGCATATCTCTCTCTCTATATATATATATATATATATATATATATTTCCACCTATTTTTATTGTATATTTCTCTGTTTTAATTTTGAATCTCCCGTGATAGCCTGAAGAGCGGGAGCGAAACCGGTTGCTTCCCCCACCCCGTTGTTGTGTTTTTTTTAATTATTTAATATTGTTTTAATATGTCTTGTAATATTAAATTTTATACTTTTATTTCGATCATTAAATTTTGTACCTACAAAATATCTTTTATATATATATATATATATATATATATATATATATATATATATATATATATATATATGAACGTATTATATTGGAAAGCATATATTTTATACTATAAAGAGGTAACCATACAATTAGCAATATTAGTGTAATTAATATCGAATTCTATTCGCTAACAGACTTAATATAAGCATTAACCTACTATCAATCCACTGAATAATGCGGTCCTTATGTATAAAATTGTTGCCAGATGGATCTGGTGTATTTTTAGAGCAGCAAGTACTTTCGAAAACTTCATGTTCTCATCGTCAGGCTGTAATTTTTTACATTGTCAATAAAACTCCATGACGAAATAAATGTATTGTAGACCGAAAGATTTTTTTAAAGAATTTAAGATTTGCATGTTCCAATATTTTATGACCATTAATAAATAACACATTCTTAAAAAAACACGCACATTTTTTGGTCTACAATACATTACAGAGAGAAGCCACATCACGTCTGTGAGAAAGTGACTGTAGACGAGATGCCAGATCAGGACCTATCACATTGCATATCCGTCTCTGGATTTCGTCGGGGATCTGGAGATGAAGAGCTGGGTGGGGAGGTTGGGTGGCACCAGCCGATATATGGCAGCAGTATTCAATACACGGACGAATGAGCATTTTTTTAAAACTATCTGTAAGTGACAAATATAAGACTTTATTTCTTTCTTTGAGTTGGCGTGATTTGTATATTCGAAGGAGAACACTTCTTTGGTTCCACCAATTCATACCTTTACACCTAAGCCCCCACCCATGTTGTGTCCACGATGTCTCGCACCTCTCGCCTGTGGAACTCCCTTCCCTATTCTAGTTTCCCTGAGAGCCATAATCTCCAGCTATTCAAATGTAATGTCAATCGACATCTCCAGTTGCCTTGATCTATCCACTACCCTTCTCCTCATGCTTTCTTCTATCACTCCTATCTACTCTTGTTCTAAATTTTCTTGCGTCCTAGTGGCTTCCCGTCTTGCTTGGGGTGAAACGCTTAAAAAAAAAATCCTACCACCCTAATAAGGGTAAAGATCAACTTCTCAGTTTTTCCCAAGAACTGTTGCTTTATGGAACATGCTCCCGTGTGTATGCTTTCCTGGAAGCTAAACTCTTGACCACTTCAAATCAGGAGTCAAATATTACCGATTCTCTGTATCCATATAATATTCATTTCTTACGTTCTACTTTTATTTTCATATCGCACGCTTCATTATGTAATCTTCTACCTTGAGTGGCGCTCGAGCCTTGAATTGGGTGAGCACTAGTTAAAAGCAGGTACTGTGTAAGCTTAAGCCAGATCTTGTGAAAAGAATAATCCAAATTCTTTAATCTCAAACACTGGGAGTAAAACTAAAGCCGCGAATAAAACCTTCTAGTGCCAACCACACACCCACCCATATCAACGCCCGACCCATGACCAAAGCATCCCTCCTCATTCTCTTATCACACTCATCACCTCTTCATCTTCTCTCAGCCCAAGGCCACAATCAGCCTAAAGATCGGGGTTTGTGAAGATAACAGCGACCGACAGTAAAGAAGTTCACACGATCGAAGCCTTCGTTGGCGTGATGACTGACTCGAAATACGCGGGAAAATTCATGGGTTTCAAATTGTGAAAGGGCATGAACTAGAGAGGACACCTTTTCGCCTAGCGTTTGCTTAGCCTCACGGTGAAATGTCGTTGGTGGGCGGGGTTTGGGGAGTTCGCGGTCAGGCCGTGAATTATTACATCGAGCCGGCTGGACTAATCTGGCCATGCCTCGTTTTGAATCGCTCGTAAAACTTTTGGTATCACTTCATAAGACCGCCAATGACGTGTATTTCGGTTGATACTGATGAAGGCCGTTATGTGACGTGTGTCGATGTGTGTGTCTGGGTGTCCTGGTTGGCGTGAGTGTGTCTATATCTGCTTCATATTGATATAAATCTGTCCGTGCCCTTGTGTGAACGTGTGTATAATTTATCGAATAACAAACGTGTATGAAAGCGTGTTCATCGATTTCACTGCGTTGTAGCCAGATGTGTGCATGTCACTTTTCACGGAGGTGATCTGCGTGTTGGGTGAATAAGTGCGTGTTCTGAGCCCGTGTTTTGTTGAATTAACGGGTGTGTGTAAAGTGTGTTCTATTTTGTATTTGATCTAAAAGCGCATGTAAGAGCGTTTGTACCGTTTTAGGTACTTCCAAAGATTTTTTAAAAGGAGCATACCATGATGAAAAACAGCCCCAAACTTGATAAAAACAATTTTTATTTTTTATTGAAAAAAAATATTATTGTTAAGAGGAAATATTAAAATATTTTTCGATTATTTTATTAAATCTTTAATGCTTTCTAGCGAGTTTTAAATTTTGGTTAAAAGTTTTCTTTTCTTTAAGTCCTTGGGTGAAATATTAGTGTTGTGGTACGATCCACCTAATTTACATAGTGGAGTACCGACCATATAAATATGGTTGGTACCGGGAAGACGGGGGGGGGAACAAGAGATGCAGTCCAGAGACTCTGCCCGACTGCGATTAAGTCAATTCATTCTACAAGAACAGTCTTCCCAAGAATATATCAAAACTAACTGTAAATATTGTGTACCTTTTCCTTGTTTCAATACATTTTGTTTACGTACATTTTGTGTTGTATTATTATTATTCCATGCTTATCCAAGCTTCAACAATTAGTATAGGGGTTTTTAGCATTTTTTGGGAGGTGGGGGTCGTTAAAAACAGATTGTTTTGGAAATTCTTGAAAAAATCAAATCATTATCGGAATTTAATTAAATTTTCGGATTTTAAATGAAATTATTTTTGAAATTTTGTCTTTTTATAAAATCTTGGTAAAATATATTTATTTTTATATCTGTTAATATTTAACAGCCCCCTCCCTCACGAAGGATGTATGTGGCATAAGGAAATGTTTAACGTGGGTACTCTGAGCCTACAGGCTCGGACAAAATTATTCCCATAGAATCCGCATACACGGGTCCGGGTGTTTCTACCTCCCTGGACGGAACTCTGCCCCTCCGCAAAATCTCGTCCGGTTTCTTCTCTGCTCAAGGCAGAGAGTTCGACAGCAACGAACAGTTTGGAGCACTATTCCCTTTTTATTCTTTTTTTTTATATCTGTTGCACCAATTTTAAATTTATGAAATTTCGAGAAATAAAGATTACAGCCTCTACATATTTATATTAGTTAAAAGCAGAAGTCCATGGAGAATTTAAATCCTCAATTCGCTTTTGTCAAACAGAAACACCAATCATCGAAAATCTGCCCTGAATCATAAAATAAATAATGTAATGAATCTAAAGTTTTAAAAATTAATTAGTCTGACGATCGCAAGTAGCGTGAAACCTAGGGTCAAAAACTCGCATCAATCGAACTAAATATATATATATATATATATATATATATATATATATATATATATATATATATAATATAGGTTTACATATATATATAATATAAAACACACACATATATATATAATAAAACATATATATACAATAAATAAAATAATAAAAACATATATATATATATATATATATATATAAAAGGCTTAAAACACTAATATTAGTCTTTAAGCCTTTGTATTATATCCTTTCTCTCTCCTGAACATTGAGTTCTATCTGGATTCTGTACTGTTGGAATATTTTTTTATACTAATATATATGTATGCGTATGTATGTATGTATGTATGTATGTATATATATATTTATATATTTTGCATATCTATGTGTATATTTACCACTGATATTATATATATATATATATATATATATATATATATATATATAAATTAAATTAATCATGATCATAACATCCATCATAACACACACACATACACACACACACACACACACACACACACACATATATATATATATATATATATATATATATATATATATATTTGTGTATTTCGGCAGAAATTTTTCTTTCATGCACATTTCATTGAATACGACAGACAAAGGTGCTTTCATTTAATTTTTTATACAATTTCTCATGCGATCTAATATGTTTTCGGCTATACATTTAGCCATTTGCAAGGATTATATTTTATCTGTGAAAATTAGAAATAGTTTGTTGTGTGTATGTTTTATGAAATGTTTTCATTTTTTTGTTTTGTTTTGTTTCAAAACACGGTCAAGATATTATAAACATACAACAAGCTATTTTTTTATTTCAGATCACATAGAAAACTAAATATATCTATAATAAATAAATATAATGTATAAAAATCTAAATAAATATCAATAAATAAATAAATAAAATATAAATAAACTATAATAAAAAATAAACAAATCTATAATAAATAAATAAATATAATAAACTAAAAATAAAAAAATCTATAATAAATAAATAAAATCTATAAAATAAATAAATAAAAAATAAATAAACTATAATAAAAAATATAATAAAATCTAAATAAATTTATAATAAATAAATATAATAAACTATAAAAAACTAAACAAATCTATAATAAATAAATATAATAAACTATAAAAAACTAAATAAATCACCTTGTCTGTCGTTTTTAATGAAATATATATATATATGTGTGTGTGTGTGTGTGTGTGTGTGTTTACCTATTAGTAGCAAATGGCCAGCAGTTTTTCATTTATAAAAGAATAAGGAATTTTATTCTTTTCTATATTTCCGATTATTTCTGTGGCTTCCGGTACTTGAATATAAATTGTTAAAGTTTCAAATTTCCATCGTGCGCATGCGTTGTCACGACAACGCAAACATCACTTTACCTTGCCAGATTCCTAAAAAGTATAACGCATCACATGAAATTTTTTTCTGCTTTGTCATAGATTTTCTTAAAATGATTTAAGTGATGTTAACTGTGTGTGTGTGTTTGTGTGAGTGTGTGTGAGTGTGTATGTGTGTCTGTGTATCTGTTTTAGAATGCGTAATAGTATCCAAAGAGAAAATACATTATACACTCTTATATACGGGTGCCTACATATACATCCCCATGTATTAGAGTCCTTTTTTTTCATACTTGTTGATATGCCCAGGGAAGGGATATATTTGTTCGAAGTAGCAAAGTGGTTTTGGACTACTGTAACCGAGTAGAACAATCTAGCAGGTAACTGTAATGGACTGGTCCTCGTCGTAGTGGTAGGCAGTAGGCGTAGGCAATAGGCGTCGTCTTGTACCTCCACATCAGTCTGTATTTATGGCTGACACCAGACAATCGTATTACTGTGAAGGG
>CAHIKZ030002655.1:1735000-1755000 GCA_903632075.3 Acanthosepion pharaonis
CACGTGTAAAAACGATTAAAAATACTGGAAGCCCTAATAATAAAAACTGAAAAATGTAACACTCAATAAAATATTTACGAACGCGGTCACAATGTTCTGACCGTCTTCCTCTTTGTCCCATCAGCTTCACTTTTGTTTTGGATATTATTATACATCCTACACACACACACACACACATATATATATATATATATATGTATATATATAATATACATATACATATATATATATATTATAGTAAAAAGAAAGAACAGTAAGATACATAATTTGAAGATTTTAGCTTCGATATTTGACCATAGTAATTAAATACAACGAACGAACGAATCATATTTTAAATCAGTTAATTCTTGATATATATACATATATATATATATATATATACATATCATATATATATAATATATATATATATATATATATATATATATATATATATATATGCACATAAACACACACATGAAACTGATTCTACTCTCTCATCTTATTTCCATTCATATCAATCATCTTATCAACAAAAAAACAAAAATGTAATATCCTTCCTATATGTCCATTGTGTGTATATATATATATATATATATATATATAAACCGTAAATCTGTTAAGAGGACAAACAGGTACTAGATCTTAGACACAGATCACCTGTAGATACCAATGGTCCTGGATCCTTTAATTCGCTCCCCTGGTCGAGACAGTATTGTCCGATGTAGTTTGAGATCATACCCAAGACCCAAGATATTTTGAGGTTACATCAAGACCCAAGATATTTGACTAATAAAAAAAATATACATAGAAAACAGTTTCAGAATTCTCCAATATCCTTAAAGTTTCATCTACAATGCTAAGCGAAAAGCATCCAAAATCTATAAAATTTATAAAGTTAATGATATTAATAACAACACCAACAACAATGATATAGATAAAAACTGGTATATAATATTATTTACCATCATTTAGGTAGGTTACTTCAGGATGCTGGCGCTTACGATTCTTCACAACTTCCTCTCTCTTGTAGCGCTAAAAAATGTTTGACTTTTTGCCATTCCTCTTTGTCCTTGCTCTCCTATCCATTTGCACAAACTTGTTAAGTTCTTTCGAGATACTTTGGAGATCACTACCCTCAACATCTTCCTCTCCCTTCTAGATAACATTTGACTCTTTACCATCCCACTTTGTCTCTGATATCCATTCGCACAAACTTGTTTGGTAGTTTACTTCAGGATACGTACGATCACGGCTCGCCACAACCTCCTCTCCCTTCTAGCTCTACGCAACGTTGCTGCTTGGTCCCCATGCACAAAAACTGGGAAAGTCCCACAAGGAAACAAGGTGAAAATAAACACCACGTCGAAAAAGTGAATTCTAACCGTTTCCAATATATTTAGATGTTTTATTCAAGGGTTTCACTTCCAAGATTTGATTTGGTAGATAGCTTACACTTGCGACACCTTCTGCTATTCCGATCTCATAGATAAGTTTTTCCTTCGCTCCAACTCTTTATCTCAAAATCAAGACGTGAACCGGCGAATTATCCCAAGGACAATCTCTTCTTTGCCACGGAAAACTAGAACTGCCTTCCTCGATCAAAAATATTACTGTTAATACAGAACAGCAACCGGAAATCACCAATGTCCGGCTTGTTGCCGCATGATTTCACGGTTTCTCATCCACGAATTTACTATTCCGTTCCCCTTTAGTTAAGTGCACTTAAAAAAAACAGTTTTCAAAAACTCACATCCGCCGCTTATAAAAGAGAAACACTTGAAAGCAAGATGAATTCTCACTTTCCTCCTTTAAAGTATAACAAGAGAAGGTGGGGAGGAATCGAAGAACGAATCGAAAGCTGAAAGATGAAGTGACTGCATAAAGGTAGTGGGGAATGAAACACCAAACAAAGATTTCAGAAGGAAAGAACGAAGAAGTGTGTCCAAAGAAATATGAGAGCGAATGAGAAAGCGAGAAAAGAAAATGGATGCATGAAGAGAGAAATGTGCCGAAGTAATTAGAAATTAGGAATGATGGCTTATTGAACATAAACGAAATCAATCAGTTTAGATGACCTTACAAATTGGTCCATAAGGAATTTAAAAGCCAATTAACACATATATTAAGTTGATCAATACAGAGATAAATTACGAGCCTGGGAAAATTGTGTCTCGTCATTATGTAATCAGATCTGCAATTCGCCGATTACAAACCTGTAATTATTCATTAAGAAATAAGATATTATACCTGTCACCCCATATATATATATATATATATATATATATATATATATATATATATATGCGCAGAGAGAGAGAGAGAGGGTGGGGAAGGAAAGATGCAGAGCGTTAGCAACACGTTAATTAACATATATCAGAGAAATTCTTAGGACACTTCCGGACTCATGACGTGTTTGCAAGTTCTTGGGTTCAAAGTGTCTAATCATGGACTTTTACTAACAGAATCATAGAGCCTATTCTATAGATAATGTTTTTCACACACACACACACACACACACACATATATATATATATATATATATATATATATATATATATATATATATATGAAAATATATGTGCTATATTTATAGGATAAAGTGCTCAATATCAGAGTGCGTGGTAAAATAGAAAATATTGAATTCAACACTCAGAGGCGACAGGATGTTTCATGCTATCCGGCCTGACGATTGCGTCTAGTATGAAACAGACTGTTGACTTGAATATTCGCTATATATATATATATATATATATATATATATATATATATATATATATATATATATATATATATGCAATAATTTACTTATACACGTTTGTACAAAAAACGTTTCTTGTTGATAATTTACTTCATCAGTATTTCCAATTATCCTTTTTTCTTTTTTTGATTTCCGATTGGTAGTGGTAAATACTTCTTCGCATATCTAAGTTCTTCAGGGAAAACCTAACCGTTTTCAAAGATATTTTTTCTTTGTTATGCGGTCAAATTAATATGATCTACGAATTCAAATTCCCAACTGGGGAATGCTTCTCTGATAACAATTCTAGAACATACATTGTTTTCACTACTAAATCATTATCCCGCCGTTTAACATGACACTTATCTAACAAATCGTTCTATTAGATCCCTCAGGTACTCTGAAATGAGCAAGTATGGCAGTATATATAATACTTTTTAATTATTTTACCTTAAGCAAGAAAACAAAACCAGTAAGATACAAGGTGTTAAAGAATATAAGAAAAAGATAAAGATTATTAAGGAGAGAGAACAATAACTGAAAATTAAGACAGACGATAGCAATTGCATTTAAATTTTTGAAAATAAAAGTTAAGTAAAAAGTAATAGGCAAGAAGAGATTTTCACAAACGAGAACTGCGGAAGAAGAAACATGATGAGACCTTGCCGCCAATCTAGTACTGCGGTTAAATTCATAAAGTTAAGTGCCAAAAACAAAATCTTATCATAACAATTAGCATGAAAGTATTTATAGAAAAAGCACAGGGAACCTATGTTACGGGTGTGGAAAAGTGGCTGAAGCCGGTAATGCCAGATCAGGAATGATAATATTGCAAATTCTTAGGATTTTATAAAGAATCTCTATATACGTAGCAGGAACTATCATATATCACAGGGATGACGAATTAGTGTCACATATATTCTATATATGACATATCACAGGATGTATCAGATATACGATGTATAATATATTACGTAAAAATTCATATATATATATATATATATACAGCATTTCCATAAAGTCCGTGTGCACTTTAAAAAATTTATAACTTTATTTGTATTTGCGATAGAAATGATTTGTAAAAAGGATTAAAAAGATGTAAATCTACATTGTTTAAGGTTTTATTGAAATTTTATTTCAGTTTCCACATTAGCAATAAAAGGGTAAGACGATTTTGAAGTTCACGGAAAGCATTTGCCAAATAATTTACAGTATAGCCTGAAATCACATTAGTTAAAATAGCTATACTTAAAACTAAGAACAGTTTTTACAGATTATTTCTAGCGCAAATACAAATAAAGTTATAAATTTTTAAAGTGCACATGAACTTTCTGGACACTCTCTCTCTCTCTCTCTATATATATATATATATATATATGTGTGTGTGTGTGTGTGTGTTTGTGTGTGAAAGTAATTTACGTGCTAATACCCTTGGAAAAGGTATGAATCCTCTTCCTCTCCCACCAGCTATGGGTAAAATAACAGGACAGACTGGGTTCTATAGCCTTGGATGGTAACTGGTCTAGGAGAAAGACAACTCTGAATTCAAAACCTGCAGAGGGACGTTTGGGAACCTTGTGGCATTCGGTGCACCAGGTCTCTGTATTCGTCCCTTCAAAAAGTGTGGATGGTCCTGCACGAAACCTTCACCACGAGAATCAAATCTCATGTGTTGTTGTCGGGCTGTCGATTTCCTGAAACTGACCTGCTTGACCGTCATGCGTCAATTTCGCGTCAATTTATATATATATATATATATATATATATATATATATATATATATATATATATATATATATATATATATATATATATATATATACTAAAGAATATTTTTACTTTTACCTCTACGTTTTCTTTGACCGGTATATTTATCAGGCAAATGTCAGGATTTTATTTATGAACAAAAGCAAAAATAACGTTAGTTTTCCAACATTTTGAAATTGAAGAACGTTCATAAATATTTTTTAGGCTAATTGTAAGTAACGATAAACTATGGAGAATGCTAAATGATATAATTTAATGCCTGCACTTAAGCTGAATAACTTTTACGAGCGTTCTAAAATATAAAAAATGTTGAAAAGCTAGTGATACATTTGCTTATGTTAATTAATACTTGTTAACAAAAGGTCCGCACGTTAGGCCATAGAAGAAAGAAACGCGTCGGTAAAAAGAAAAATTTTTCTTTGTCTTGATTAAATATATAATATATATATATATATATATATATATATATATATATATATATATATATATATATTGTGTGTGTGTGTATACATATATATATATATATATATATATATATATATATACACACACAAATATAGGTTTGGTGCATACGGAATAAATTACAATAACGAAAAAATACTATTCAAAAAGAGTGCTCCATACAGAGTAGAGCAAATATAATTTATTCGAAAATTATAACATGTTAATGTTATAAAACCACTACAAAAATAGCCATTTTGTTTCAACACTTCTGTTATCTTATCAAGTGATGGTGTTGAATCTAGAATAAAGTAAAGACCCTTTATTCTACATTCAACACCATCACTTGATAAGATACCAGAATAAATAAAATGGGACATAATTCAAATGAAACAAATAGTTATATATATATATATATATATATATATATATATATATATATATATATATATGGTTTTACATGTATATATATATTGTGTGTATTATTAAATTATATATATTCAACACCATCACTTGATAAGACAGCAGAAGTGTTGAAACAAAATGACTATGTAGTAGTTTTATAACATATTTATGTTATAATTTTTGTATAAATTACATATTATACATACATACATATATATATATATATATATATATATATATATATATATATATATATATATATATACACACATATATATTTGTGTATTTAGGCAGCAATCCTTCTTTCATGTACATTTTATTGAATACGACAGACAAGGTGCTTTTATTTAGTTTTTATACAATTTCTCATCTAATATTTTTTTCTTTTCGGATTTCTTTTTTTATATAATTTATCATCTGAAAAAAAATATTAGATCGCATTTAAAAACATTTTAAATAATATAATGGTTGCTAATAGACTATATTTCTTTTGTTTTAAAAAAATATATAGTCTATTAGTAATTATGAGTAAAAATTATATTTTAAAATTGTAGTTCAATATATTGTATTCTAAGCTGAACATCCCTTTTAGAAATAATCGTTATGTATACAAGTACGAATTTAAGGGTAAGAATGAAAAAAAAAAATTCTCGTTCATTAAAAAAAAAATACCAGTGGACATGCGTTGAACGGATGTCAAAATTCGTTGAAAAATACACCCCTAACCTACCTAGACTTAACCTCTTTTTCGAACGTAACTCATAGTTGCTACAACAATAGTTAATAAAAATGAACAAGCTACTGCCCCTGTCTAAATGATTGCCTTTCTCAGCATCCTTGGAAACAAAAATTATGAATTGTGTGTGCGTTTAAAACTCAGTAAATTTAAAAATAATTTATTCCAAATTTGCTTGAAGATGAAACAGAACTGATGCTTTTAAGATAATTATATAATTAAATTTGAAGTTTTTGGCTTCGGTTTTTGAAACATGATAATTCCTGTGGGTGAAGAAACCATACATTAAATCAGTTTATTTATTTATATATATATATATATATATATATATATATATATATATATATATATAAATAGAGAGAGAGAGCTCACTTTCCATCACTATCTTCTGTAGGAGTTTCAGTAGTTTCCTTTCAGTGTCTACTATCAACACTTTGCATTTGTATCTTTATCTATAAAAGGCAGGATGTGTGTGTGTATGTGTGTGTGTGTTGTGTAACGAATGCACGGCCGCAATTTTCGACGGATTTGCACCAAAATTTACATGCAAATGCTCCAAGTTAGCAGGAATGCCAAGACCGACTTTGCATTTCCAAACTCCCATCGATATTGAAAATAATCGATTTTTTCGTGCTTCTACGGCACTTTTCATGTAGTTTGCGGCCATTTTCTACTGGCCAGAATGAGAGCCTATAGCTGGCTGCCACGAATAGGCAGGAAGATTCTATTGGCCAGCGTGAGAGCCAACAGCTGACTGACACGAATGTTAACTAGCATGCTAGCATGCAAAAAAAATCGATAGCTGCATTCGTCACAAGTGGGAAAAATTTAAATCTGCATGGCACTTTACTCCAATTGGCTCATTCACTTGCTTAAACTCAACGTTGATTCTGATTCCGCAGAACTGGGTTAGGCGTGAAAAAGTATTTGTTGTTAACATTCTTTTTTCATTCGATTTTTCCAGTTACGAGTCCTTTTTTAAAGCTGATCGTTTTGTGTTCATTTTGTTTAGTTTTTTTTTTCGCAACAGATTTAATGTTTAGTATAGAGCTTAGAAAAAAAATTCGCAGTGTGAGATGGCAAGAAGTAAGGTATGTAGCAATATCAGAACGACAAAGGGCACTCCTTTAAAGGCTAGAAAGGGCAAAAATATTCATAGCGATTGCTGTATGAGTCGTACGTTTTTTGAATCAAGCACAGCAACGCCGGGTCATGCTGCTAGTATCTTATATTATTAAGATTATCTCCGTAAATAATGAATCTTGGTAGGACTTCTAATTCTCTCAGAATCTCCCCACTCTATAGGTTGAATTAGTCTTCAGTTGATGCTGTTGTTTTTTTTATTATTATTATTATTCTAAGCCCTATCGTGAGGCTTAGAAATTCACTCTGCAATAAGTTGGCAACAATGAACTGATGATGTAGCTTATATTCCAAAACAGTGTACATCAGCCGATCAAGCAATCTGTGGATATTGACATCATTTAGTTTATAAGGTTTCGATATCTGTATCCTTATATGTATAGAATATCGATTTACATTAGCAGAGATTTGATATTCGTTAAACAATGGAGAATATAAAAACATTTCCAATGACACTGTCTCCTCATGCTTATCTCTTCCGAGTCAAATATTTCAGGTTTAATAGTTTTTGTGGAATATCTAACCAGATCAATTTGATGAATAATTACCACCTAATAGCCATAAAATATCTCCCCTCAAAGTGTAATCGGCTGTTCGGAAAATAGTAACGTTTTATCAGACAGGCTCTAAAAACAAATGTAAGTGAAATTTATATAAATGTTATTTATTAGAAATTTATTCACCTTGATGTTTAAAGATGGCCACAAAACAAGACGGTACGTTTTTGCTTTCATGTTTTATTTTTAAATAAGCGTTTTTTTTTTTTCTCTTTTTGAATGACTGCTGTTGACGTTTGAATCTTTTGCCACCTATGTTCCAACCTATATGACAGTGAATGCTGGACAATATCCTCACAGATGAAGAAGTGACTTGAAGCAACAGAAACAAAGAAAAGAGTACTGAACTGTTACGTAATATCAGTCCTCCTATATAGCAATGAATGCTGGGCAATCTACTCACAGATGAAGAAGGGACTTGAAGCAACAAACATCTGGTTACTTTTGATACAATCTACGTCTTCATTCTCCACATCCTGTTACTCTCGATCTCCAGGTTCTTGTATTTGGATAATTTCTCAATAATTTTAATACAGTTATTTCTCTACTAAGAAAAGTGTTATCAATTAAATGAAAATTCTCCTATACGGCCTAAAGATCATACTTTGGACCCGACTGTACAGGATACAAAGCAGGAAACATAGCATACACAAATAATAATAATAATAATAATAATAATAATAACAATAATGTAACTATCCTCTGGAACATTGCAATTCAAACTGGCAGGAAAAAAGCCAACAGACCTGATATTATCATAAAAGACAAGAAATTAATGAAGTGTATGCATATTGATATAGCAGTACCATCTGAGAGAAACACCTCCATGAAAATTATCGAAAAATTGTCCAAATAGTAATCGGAGCTCTGGGTCTCATGAGAAAATGAATGGACAAATCTGCTAACAGTTTTCCAGGTAATAACAACATATAAGTCGCACAGAAGTTCGCCCTAATACGAACATCCTATATACTAAAAGTCCTATCAACTACATTATTCATATTATTCGGACTATTGCCCACATCTTTGTCGCCATATTTATTACAACGTTTCGGCCGTTGTATGCTCCCGCCTTCTTCAGGTGGTTGGAATATCGAACTGAACCCTTTATTACGCTCATGAGGTAGACTGTTCTAGTTCCACGTGCCATGTTTAATGAATGTCAGTTATCAGTTATCTCATGTTAATTCTCCTCTCCAAGTTCTCCACTGCCTTAACTGGATATTAACTCACACTCTTTGGGTCCTGTCACTGGATCTAACTAACGCCTTTACCCACTGTACCATGTGTCCTGACACATGGCACGTGGAAATAGAACAGTCTACACCAGTGAGCGAAATGAATGAAGAAGGCCGAAGCGTACAACGGCCGCAACGTTGTAATTAATATGGCGACAAAGATGAAGACAATAGTCCGAATAATGTAAATAATGTACATAATACCTCATCTCAGAAATATAGACAGATACTGAAAGGCCGAAACGTTAAAAAAAAAATATGGCGACAAAGATGAGGAAATATTCGAATAATGTAAATAGTGTACATAATACACCATCTCAGAAATATAGACAGATACTGAAAGGCCGAAACGTTGTAATTAATATAGCGACAAAGATGAGGACAATAGTCAGAATAATGTAAATAGTGTACATAATACCTCATCACAGAAATATAGACAGATACTGAAAGGCCGAAACGTTGTAATAAATATGGCGACAAAAGATGAGGACAATAGTCCAAATAATGTAAAATAATGTACATAATACCTCATCTCAGAAATATAGACAGATACTGAAAAGGCCAAAACGTTGTGATAAATATGGCGACAAAGATGAGGACAATAGTCGAATGATGTAAATAAGTGTACATAATACCTCATCTCAGAAATATAGACAGATACTGAAAAGGCCGAAACGTAGTAATAAATATGGCGACAAAGATGAGGACAATAGTCCAAATAATGTAAATAGTGTACATAATACCTCATCTCAGAAATATAGACAGATACTGAAGGGCCGAAACATTGTGATAAATATGACAAAGATGAGGACAATAGTCAGAATAATGTAAATAATGTACATAATACTTCATCTCAGAAATATCGACAGATACTATCAACTAAATAACAATTCTCTATAGACAGTATAAACAAACCCTGTGCCCATCAGTGTCCATGTAGTGCAGGGTTCAATGCTGAAATCGAAGATTTTAGTCTTGCTGCACAGAATCAATGCTTGCTAACTTGAAATTACCAAGCACACACACTGAAAAAATGTTTTAGACCAAAATGCAGATTTTGTAATAAATATCCAGAAACAACTGACCATCTTGTATCAGGTTGCACCGTATTGACACCCACTGAATATAAAACAGGCAGGGCAGACTGCGCCACTATCTGCACAAGAAAATCTGCAACTTTTAAGGAAAGGAAACTGCATGAAATTGTTATGACCCGTTAACAAAGATAGGACCTGTAACAATTTTATGTACACACAGACATCACAATCAAAGCTAATCGCCTAAACATCGGGATCAGAGACAGCAACAACGAAATATGCCTTCTTATTGTCCCTGCAGATATAATGTATCTTTGAAGATCTTCAAAATCTATCAAAATACAAGGACATTGAAATCGAAATCAACAGTTGTAATTCGAGCCCTCCGATTGATTCGAAAAGGTTTCGATTGACCTATTGATAGCCAAAGCTTTAAAGGAATACAAAAAAATTGTACTCACACGTACAGGCCTCACCTTACGAAGGGCTTTATCTATGTTAAATGTGTGTGATCTTAAGTTTTTCTTTCCTGAAAAACTGCTCAGTGGAAAATGTGATGATGCTATTTTTTACCTTAAGTCTCTGGTTGGGACCCGGAAAGGAATGAGTATGCACTAAAAACCAAAGGAAATAAAATAATAATGATAATAGTGAGAAGAAGAAGAATTAAAGAAAAAAAAAGAAGCAACGAGGAAGGAAAATAAAAAGAAAGGAAAAATACTGAAATTAATAAAAATAATAATACGAAGAATAATAAGAATTATAAGAAGAAGAAACAAATAAAGAAAAAGAGAAGAGATGAGGAAAGAAAGTGATAGGAATTAATAAATAGTAAATCGAATAATAATAATAATAATAATAATAATAATAAGAAGAAGAAGAAGAAGAAGAAGAAGAAGAAAATGAGGAAAGAATGGATGAATGAGCGAATGAAAGTTACAAAATGTAAGAAGAAACATAAGTTGAATGAAAGAAGAAGAAGAAGAAGAAAGAAAGAAAGAAAGAAAGAAAGAAAGAAAGAAAGAAAGAATGGATGAATGAGTGAGTGAATGAAAGAATGGAAGTAACAAAATTAAGAAGAAACAGAAAAATTAAATGAAGGGGAAAAGGGTGAAATAAATAAATAAATAATAATAATAATAATAATAATAATAATAATAATAATAATAATAAGAAGAAGAAGAAGAAGAAAAGAAGAAAATGAGGGGAAAGAATGGATGAATGAGCGAATAGAAAGTTACAAAATATGAAGAAATAAGTTGAATGAAAAGAAGAAGAAGAAGAAAGAAAAAAGAAAGAAAGAAAAGAAAAGAAAGAAAGAATGGATGAATGGTGAGTGAATGAAAGAATGGAAGTAACAAAATTAAGAAGAAACAAAAAATTAAATGAAAGGAAAAGGGGTGAAATAAATAAATAAATAATAATAATAATAATAATAATAATAATAATAATAATGATGATGATAAACAGAAGAATTTAAAAAGAAATAAAGAAATAAGAGAGGAGGAAAGACAGTCAAACGGAGGGAAAAAGAGGTATGAATAAAAAATAATTATAATCATAACAACAAAAATAATAATAATAATAATAATAATAATAATAATAATAATAATAATAAGAAGAAGAAAGAAGAAGAAGAAGAAGAAAGAATGGATGAATGAGTGAATGAATGAAAGTAACAAAAAATAAGGAAAAACAAATGTTAAATGAAAGGGGAAAATGTGAATGAATAAGTAAGTAAATATATAAATAAATAAATAATAATAATAATAATAATAATAATAATAAACAGAAGAATTTAAAAAGAAATAAGGAAAAAGTGAGGAGGAAAGATAAACAAACGGAGGGAAAAAGACATATGAATAAAAATAATTATAATCATAATAATAAGATGATGAAGAAAAAGAAGAAGAGAAAGAAGAAAAAGAAGTTGTAGGAAAAGAAAGAAAGAAAGAAAGAAAGAAAGAAAGAAAGAAAGAAAGAAAATATGAATGAATGGTAGAAAATTAGAAGAGGCGAAACGAATGTAAAATTAAAGGAAAAAAAGAGTGAAATGTCTACAAATAATAATAATGGGAAGAAAGAAAGAATGAATGAATGAAGATAGGAGGGGAGAACGGAAAATGAAACGAAAGAGGAAAAAAAAAAAAGAGTGAAATGAAGAACATTGTCACTAGACATTTGTTTAGGTATTCGCCTTTCCATCTGCCTTTCTCCCTCCACTCCCCTGAACATCTTTCCCCCAACCCAACAACGTCCATAATTTCTTCCCTGCTAACAACTGGCAACTACGTCCATTCGTCTGATTTTTTCCCCCTCTACTTCTTATCTCTGATCACCAGATACGTCCGATAAAAGGGAAAGCAAATCCAAGCGGACGTCTCGAGCGGATGACCAAGAATCAAGCTGTAGTTATCGGCCCTGAATCTCATCCACCGTACCACTACTAATTTAATCAGCACCAGGAGGCGCTGCCAGTCGCCGAAAGCCTTCCTGTCAAGACGATTTTCATCGTCCGTTCTCATCTGGCCGCTTCCGGCGATACCTGCTTTACACTCGTCCATTTTTACTCGTGAATACCGAATTCGGTTCGGTCTTGTCAGCTTAAAACGAGGCAGATAGATACGTAGATAACATTTTCTCATGGTAGACCTCAGAGTTGACGTCTTCATAGTGCACAAACCAGCAATGAATTTACTGTATATGTTCCAAGACATATCTAAAAAAAAAAAGACGTAATTTTGCAAAATGAATAAAAGATTTGTACAAAATATAAAAACTGAATTGTAAAATATGAAGAATTTTCTATTATATGTGGCAATGATAATTGCAATATTTGGCATTTCCTTACAAGGAAACATTTGGCATTTATTGACTGAGCCGCTACCTCTCCCTGATGTTAAGTATAAGCCTCCTCCTTGTTTGCATCCTCTCTAAGACCACATCGTTGTTCATACGCTTGATCCACATCCTTAGCATTTTTAACGATTGATCTGAGAAAGCGGCTATATACAGCTGAATGTTTCAATGTTTCTGATCAGTTATGGCGCCAGGTCATGACCTCTAGATGAAAGTGTCGATCTAAGGAGTCTGTTTAAAAATATGACACCAGTTTTCAGATTAATGGTTTGGATTTGAGTAATTGTAATATGAGACTTTTCCTTACAAGGAAACATTTGGCATTCATGGACTGAACAGCCAGTACAGCAGTCCTTTTAAATTTATAAAATATTACACTTAAAATAATTTTTCGTGAATAGGTCTAGTAAATGTTATAGTTCTCTCTATTGGGTTGGTGAATAATTATCAGGCGTTTTTGTCGGCGAGTTATTTGTTAATAAAAAATCCTGTTTTGTTTACCCTTTTTAATAGAAATATTATTTTATTTTGAGTTTATAAAAATGGGTGTCGATAATCATACGCTTCTGAATAATCATTTAAAAATGTTATTGTTGAATTGTTATGTTTCATTTTTCATAATCAGTTATGTGCCATGCGGGACGGTCATGTATCTTTCGATACATGACTGACGAGGCAGATCTTTTTCCTGCAATAGGTTGCCATTTCTTTCTACAGTAGACCAGTTGCCATCCAAGGCTATAGAACCATAGCTGTGGTGGGGAGAAGAAGCGGATTCATACCTTTTCCAAGGGTATTAGCACGTAAGTGAATGCAATGGATTCGACTGGAATTCGAACTGGGCTCTCCGATTCCTCAATCCGAGCTGCTATCCATAACTCTACCGTGCCTCTACCATGGCATAACAAATATTGTTTAAAAAACGCCTGATAATTATGCATCAACCCAATAATATTTTGGGGGTTTCCTTCCTAACTTTTTGTTTGAAGTTGTGTAGAACGTCAACAACTTGATGAAGTCATTATTTTCTCTCCGAGTAACATGTAATATCTCTTTAATTGTTGCTGCTGGAGAGAGTTTATAAACGAATGTGGTTTCCGTTATTTGGTACAATTCATTATGATTCTGTAGCGCCAGTGACAAATATTCAAAGAACTATGAATTTCGCCAAGATCCATAGGCTTCATTCGCTGGAAGCTGTTTTTAACCATCGATCTGAGAAAGCCGACAGTTTAAATATTTCTGAATGGGTTTGACGCTACGCATGGCATCCATATGAAAGTTTCGATCTGACGAGGCTTTTTAAGAAAGAAAGAAGAGAAAAGAGTAATTTAGTAATTAAAGAAAGAAAGAAAGAAAGAAAGAAAAAATGACTAAATACATAAAGAAAGAAAGAATACTAATTTGGTATCTGAAGAAAGAAATAAAGACAAATTTCCTTATTTTATCTTTATTTCTTCTTTGGCTGCATTTACTTTGTCTCTACGCTTTCTTTCTCTCTCTCTCTCTCTCTCTCTATCTATCTATCTATCTATCTATCTCTCTCTCTCTCTCTATCTATCTATCTATCTATCTATCTATCTATTGTGTCTCAGTCTTTCTTTCGCATATTCTCATCTTTTAAATCAAACACCAATCTCTCTATTTCTTGGAATTCTTGGTCGAGAATATGGATTTTCTGTTCAAGATCATTATTATGCCAACTATGAATTGGGATGCATTGGCACCGAAACTCAAAGTTGGCTCCTATAGAAATTCTTGCAAATAGTCAATCAAATTTCTTCATATCATCTTTTTTTTCTCGAGTTCTTCTTTGGCTATTTTTATTTTGTCTCTCCGCTTTCTTTCTTTATTCTTTCTCTTTCTCCCTCTCTCTCTCTCTCTCTCTCTCTCTCTCTCTCTCTCTCTTTCTATCGTGTCTATCTCTTTCTTTCACATATTCTTATCTTTCTCTCTTTCGTCATGCCTCTTTTAATTTTCACCACTCCTTGTCCCTTGAAACCCTTGGTAGAGAATGTGGATTTTCTGTTCAAGATAATTTTTATCCCAACTATGAATACAAATGCCATCAGCATACACCCCCTCCCCCCCCCCAACTCCATCATCAATATATTGGCCTCGGGAGGGGAATCATTCTATTGGTAGATTCATTTGGGATGTGGTATACCATGCTTATATAGTTAGTGCCCATCTGTACGTGGGTAAATCCTTCACTAAAATAACAGATCATAGTTTTTGTTTTGGAAAGGTTTCTCTTGAGATTATTTGTAGAGGAAGATGATATTCTGTTCAAGATCAGTTGGCTACGATGAAAATAGTTGCAAATAGTCCATCTCATCAAGCGTGAGGCTAGACATAATATAAATGACGAGAAACATCTCCACCCTCTTACATTCCTACAGCTCAAAATGATGGGAAAATTATTAAGAAATAAAGTGTGTTGTATAATAATGTAATACATAAAAAAATGGACTAAGTCCGACAATTATTTTAATAGATTTTCTGTTTATACATTATTTTTATAGATACAAATATTTAAGTAATTGTTCTGTTTGTAATAAACAGTATTAACAACATTTACCGGTCTGAATGTCCGAGAAATTTTCACAGAAAATATTCAGGCCGGTAAATGTTATTTAATACTGTTTATTATAAACAGAGCATTTACTTAAATATTTGTATCTATAAAAAGAATGTATAAACATAAAAATGTCTTAAAATAATTGTCGTACTTTGTCCATTTCATATGTGACGTCATATATATATATATATATATATATATATATATATATATATATATATATATATTATTGTAAATTAATTGATTTAAAATATGTTTTTTTCGCTACACAGTTATAACTATATTTCAAAAATGGAAGCTAAAAGCTTCGAATTTAATTTTGTAATTAAATTAAAGACATTACTTCCATTTCATCCTCAAGCGAATTGTGGAGTAACTTATTTATTATTTCTATAAATAAGTTACTCCAAAATTCCATTTTTGAAACCTAGTTAGATCTGTGTAGCGAAAAAAAAACATATTTTAAATCAATTAATTTACTATATATATATATATCCCAATCAAACAGACATTTATATATATATAAAAATAAAAAAGGGAAATTATGCAAAAGTTTTCGTGTGTTGTTTTTCGTTCTTTAGGACTTTCTATATATATTATGAAATGGACAAAGTCCGATAATTATTTTAAGACATTGTTATGTTTATACATTCTTTTTATAGATACAAATATTTAAGTAAATGCTCTGTTTATAATAAACAGTATTAAACATCATTCACCGGTCTGAATATCCAAGAAATTTCATAGATACTATGTGTCCTCCGATAGGAATCGAACCTGTATCCTACACGAAGTCGCCATAGTAACCTGACGTGCTTTACTACTTAACTACATAGGAAACGTCTGTTTAGCAAGATCAAATTACTGTTCTTAAACTACAAACTTCCAATGATATCTCTCGAACGCTCATATCTGTTCGAAGCGTATCTTAATGTAAACAAATGATGCCATATATTATGAAATGGAATAAGTCAGAGAATTATTTTAATATATTTTTTGTTTATACGTTATTTTTATTGATACAAATATAAATGTAAATGCTCTGTTTATAATAAATAGTATCAAATAACATTTACTGGTCTGACTATCCGGGATATTTCATAGAAAATATGCTTAAAGGTTAAATTACTGTTTTAAACGTACTAACCAGATACTTCCTCTGTAGCTAAATGGTATAGCACATCATGCAATTTGCAGGTTCGAGTTCTGTCAGAGGACACATATTTTCTATGATATTACTCGGACATTCAAGCCGGTAAATGTTGTTAAAAGTGTTTGTTATAAACAGAGCATTTACTTAAATATCTGTGTATATAAATAACGTATAACAATAAAATAATTGTTGGCTTTTTTGCATTTCATATATTTTCTGTTTATACATTATTTTTATAGACACACATATTTAAGTAAATGCTCTGTATATAATGAACAGTATTAACAACACTTTCCGTCTGTATGTTCGAGAAATTTCATAGAAAATAGTGTCTCCCGATAGGAATCGAACCTGCATTCTACCCTGAACCGCCATATAGCCTGGCGTGCTATACCATTTAACTACATAGGAAGCGTCTGAAGAAAAATTAAATTACTGTTTTTAAACTACAAATTTCCCATGATTTCTCTCGAACGCTCATATCTGCTCGAAACGTATCTTAACGTAAACAAATGACATCATTTATTATGAAATGAACTAAGTCAGTCCGAAAATTATTTTAATATATTTTTTGTTTATACGTTATTTTTATAGATGCAAATATTTAAGTAAATGCTCTGTTTATAATAAACAGTTTTAACAACATTTACCGACCTGAATGTCCGAGAAATTTCATAGAAAAGATGTGTCCTCCGACAGAACTCGAATCTGTATCCTGCACGGATCCGTCATTTTGCCTGACGTGCTATAACATTTAGCTACAGAATAATTTGACTTTGCTAACCAGAAACTTCCTCGGTAGCTAAATGGTATAGCACGTACCTATGTCTACGGAAAGAGTTCCGTCTGGGGAGGTAGATAGCCACCGACCTCGTGTATGTGCGGTCTACAGGGAATTTTTGCCCGAGCGTAGGCTCTCGGAAAGCCCAAGTTAAAAACCGGCCTTGTGCCACATCTCGCCTCCTTGGGCGCGGGGCTCGGTTAAATATCGATGAGTTAACGATTAACTGTTTTTATTACATTAGCCTGTGTTCTCAACCATGTACTATATTATTATCCGGAATTAACTACTTATTATGTGTGTGTCAACCTTTCCTATTTACGACACAACAGCAATGAAGCCAGTAAGACACAAGGAGTTACTGAGTGTAAAATAATAAGAAAAAGAAAAGAAAAAAAAAGAATATTCAGGAGAGAGAACAAAAGAAGATTAATTAAGAAGACTCTAGATAACAACTGACATTGCATATACATTTTTGAAGTTCAAATTTTGACTGGAAAGCAAAAGACAGGAAAAGGATTTCAAATGCGAGATGTGCGATATAAGAAAGTGTTAGCATAGAACATCCAGTTACATCTAGCCATTTAAACCGTAAAATAATGAGACCTTGCCGCCAATCTAGTACTGCTCTTAAATTCAACGTCCCGGAACCATAGCGAAGAGCGATATTTATTCTGATATTTACAGAAATGTGGCTCAAAGCCAAAATAGGGAATGGGGAAAAGGACAGTCTTCTTCTGCATTAAACTTAGCTAGCCACAAACACTGACCCAAACATACAACAAGATTCCTTGCACCAAAACAATGCATTCTTACTTACCTTTCTTACTACATCCACCATAATACCTTATAGTCTCTATGAAAATCCTAACTAGTCCCCATATGTAGAATTCATTGTCTGTAGGAGGAGGGGAATAAAACAACAATTTAAAAAATGTAACTCCAATGAATATGAACAAAAATGTACAAAATTATTTACAAGAAACTTAACAAAATAAAGTTTGTAATAACACCCCCCACACACACACACACAATTCTTAAATGTGGCAGAAACATTAATTAACTGGATGAAATCAATTTAGGACTTTCATAATATAAAACTTTCAGTCATCCCATTCATTCACTCAACCACTCACTCATTCAGACACAACAACAAATACGAAAATCACACCCAAAACGAAAGGCGCCTCCCCCACATCCACCAGAGAACTGACATCACTGACCACCTAACGAGAGATGGGGTGGGGAATTAAACCAAAGAAAAATGGGGACCGGAATAACATAGACCAGAGTTCATTAGGACATTTACCATGAAAGTATTCATAGAAAAATCACAGGGAAGATTTGGAGAGCCGTAATCGCCTACGTAACTGAAGGGACGTGGCACAATAAAATGGCTATAGAAAAACACTTCTACTCAGACTCATGAAGAGACAGTTGAAATTCCTTGTAAATATAATGAGGAAGCTGGGCTTGGAATACTTAACCCTCACGGGTTACAGAAATTAGAATGTTGTGGAGAGCCGTAATCGCCTATGTAACTGAAAGGGCGTGGCACAATAAAATGGCAATAGAAAAACACTTCTACTCAGACACATGAAGAGACTGTTGAAATTCCTTGGGAATATAATGAGGTAGGTGGGCTTGGAAAACTTAAAAAGTATTCATAGAATCATCACAGGAAGCTACGCTACGGCGGTGGGAAAGTGACTGAAGCCGAGATGCTAGGTCAAGACCAATAACATTGCAGATTTTACCAGAAAAAATCCCATATATCACATGGATGACGAACTATTACGGAGCGGGAAAAATAAAAGCAGAGGAATCAAGAAGACAGTAGATAACGATTGAAATTGCATTTAAAGTTTTGTATATCAAACATGAATGAAAAGCAAAGAAGACGGAAAAGAGTTCCACCAACGAGAAAAAAAAACAAACAAAATGGAGGTTAAAAAAACGTAACTGTCTGTATCTATTTTGTTCAATTGAAGGAAAGAAGAACAAAGGTTTTAAATTGGAATTTTCGCTTCCTAGAACTGGAGACAATTCACAAGAAAATATCGAAAAATTCATAACACGCAGCGGTTCGAAAAAAAAAGCTTCGATAAAGTACAACGGATCTCAATCTATACGACATTATCGGAAAAATTCATGCTTTGCATAATCTCATTAGACTATCACCGAGTCACGTGATGTGTTGATATTACAATTAGCAACGGACCAATTACAACAGTTAATTAGTTTCATTGCGTTGGGAAGGCCAGAGGTAATTTGATTGCTTGGAGGTGTTCATCACAGAACGAAATCGAATAATTTCAATGGATAATTTCAAGAGCTGACATAAGCGAAAGTATGACACAGTTCCTAAAATCTACCCGAATAATCAAACATCAGATGTCTTTTTCGGAAATATATATATATATATATATATATATATATATATATATATATATATATATATATATATATATATATATATATATATATATTGTAAACTGTTACATTAGAACATGCAATGTAACAGTTTATAATAAATAACTATTGCTCTACTCTTGTATTGAACCCTTTTTAAATTAATGTTAT
>CAHIKZ030002655.1:1760000-1782500 GCA_903632075.3 Acanthosepion pharaonis
CGACTTTTTCAAGGCAAAAAATGAAATCGAAATGTTTTTGTTGTTATAGTTATATTAAAATTCAAAATTAAAAAGATAGACGCTTGTGCCTAAGCCTTTTTTCTGGTTAATGTAAATTACCTTTATAAAAAAAAAAATAATAATAATAATCCCTTACTATAAATTTACTTAAATAGTTGTTAAACATAAAAATGTCTTTAATATATATATATATAGTCATCCACAGACAGTTTGGTCTGTTTTCCTCATGTCTTTTTTTTCTATTATATATATATATATATATATATATATATATATATATATATATATATATATATATATATATCAGATACCTAGCCATATTAAGGAGCTGTGATACAGTGTGTATAGTAAAATTACGAATAGAAAATTGAACAGTAATTACTGAAACATTAAACTAGTTTATTGATGACGGTTTCTCGCTGTACCCCGCGCGCCCAATTGTGGAACCCTAGGGTTTCGGGGGACACACTGGTTGAGAAACATTAGCTTAGACTATGTAGTTACTCAGAAATTTAAATTACAAATGATATCATTTTTTTATATACCCTGTATTTCTATTAAGAAAGAAGAAGAAGCCTGGTACTCACAACGACCGAAACGTCGTGAATATAGCAATAAAGATGAGGACAACATTCCGAACGATGTAAACATTGTAAATAATTACAATACCTCATCTCAAAATATAGATAGATTCTGAAGAAGGTCGAGCGTACAACGGCCAAAATGTCATGGGGAAGAATACCCTCAGCAGAAAATAAAGATGAGGGCAACAGTCGAACAAGATGAAATGGTGTAAATAGCTTAGAATACCTCATCTCAGAAATATAGACAGATCCTGAAGAAGGCCCGGAGCATACAACGGCCAAAAGATGAGATGACAGTCCGAACAATGTAAATGGTGTAAATAGCTAGAATACCTCATCTCAGAAATATAGACAGATCCTGAAGAAGGCCGGAGCATACAACGGCCAAAATGTCGGGAATATGGCAATAAAGATGAGGGCAACAGTCCGAACAATGTAAATGGTGTAAATAGCTAGAATACCTCATCTCAGAAATATAGACAGATCCTGAAGAAGGCCGGAGCATACAACGGCCAAAATGCCGAGAATATGGCAATAAAGATGAGGGCAACAGTCCGAACAATGTAAATGGTGTAAATAGCTAGAATACCTCATCTCAGAAATATAGAGATCCTGAAGAAGGCCGGAGCATACAACGGCCAAAATGTCGGGAATATGGCAATAAAGATGAGGGCAACAGTCCGAACAATGTAAATGGTGTAAATAGCTAGAATACCTCATCTCAGAAATATAGACAGATCCTGAAGAAGGCCGGAGCATACAACGGCCAAAATAGACCAATCCGAGAATATGGCAATAAAGATGAGGGCAACAGTCCGAACAATGTAAATGGTGTAAATAGCTAGAATACCTCATCTCAGAAATATAGACAGATCCTGAAGAAGGCCGGAGCATACAACGGCCAAAATGTCGGGAATATGGCAATAAAGATGAGGGCAACAGTCCGAACAATGTAAATGGTGTAAATAGCTAGAATACCTCAACTCAGAAATATAGACAGATCCTGAAGAAGGCCGGAGAACAACGGAAGAATATGGCAATAAAGATGAGGCAACAGTCCGAACAATGTAAATGGTGTAAATAGCTAGAATAACCTCATCTCAGAAATATAGGAATGAAGAAGGCCGAGCATAAAACGGCCAAAAATGTCGGGAATATGGCAATAAAGATGAGGGCAACAGTCCGAACAATGTAAATGGTGTAAATAGCTAGAATACCTCATCTCAGAAAATAGACAGATCCCTGAAGAAGGCCGGAGCATACAACGGCCAAAATGTCGGGAATATGGCAATAAAGATGAGGGCAAAGTCCGAACAATGTAAATGGTGTAAATAGCTAGAATACCTCATCTCAGAAATATAGACAGATCCTGAAGAAGGCCGGAGCATACAACGGCCAAAATGTCGGGAATATGGCAATAAAGATGAGGGCAACAGTCCGAACAATGTAAATGGTGTAAATAGCTAGAATACCTCATCTCAGAAATATAGACAGATCCTGAAGAAGGCCGGAGCATACAACGGCCAAAATGTCGGGAATATGGCAATAAAGATGAGGGCAACAGTCCGAACAATGTAAATGGTGTAAATAGCTAGAATACCTCATCTCAGAAATATAGACCGATCCTGAAGAAGGCCGGAGCATACAACGGCCAAAATGTCGGGAATATGGCAATAAAGATCCGAACAATGTAAAAGGTGTAAATAATTACAGTAACTCATCTGAGGAATATAGACAAATCTATATACATATTAAAATTCTTATGGATAAATATTATTTTGCTCAACAAAAAGTTTGTTTAATTTCATTTGCCTAGACCAACGTTTCTTGATGTTTTATACCCTTGCGGAACCCTTGAAATAATTTCCATGTCTCAAGGAACCCCAGCATAAAATGTATTATATACCCGTAATAATATCTCCTATATATCGTGAAACGTAAAATATGGACACTTGATCTGTACTCGAATCAGTCACTTAATGGTACACGAATCCGTCACGTACAGGTCCTGTCCACTAACCAGTGAAGGCGGTTTCACACTGACGCCATATCTGTCATGGATAAGACGATAAACAGGCTTTAATGTGTTTGAAAGAAAAAAACAATAGGCGAAGAATAAGAAGACTATAGAAAATAATATATGAAAAGGCAGAACATAAGATATGTCTATCTTATATTTTTCATCGTAGTTCACGTGGTAGACATAATATGTGGGCATTGTGCATGCAGCCTGTACTCGAGTGAGTCACTCAATGGCACCCGAATCCGTCACGTACAGATCCTGTACGTAGTGAAAGCGGTTTCATAGTGACGCCATATTGAAAGCGGTTTCATACTGACACCATATTGAAAGCGCTAAAAACGTTCACTATGATTATTATAATTTTCAATAACTAGAATTTTTGGCAACACGCTTTAGCGTGGTGAAATCCTTACCCTATTTAATAATGTTGAAGATATCCCTTCTTCTTTCCATTTATAACTCTTCTTACCCTACTGTGTTTCCGTCTCAGGGAACTTTTTCATAAAAATTATTATATACCATTATTAATATCTATCACTTTAATATATTGATGGTATTACCCGTGGTAAATATAATATATGGACACCGTGCCAGCGCCCTGTACTCGTGTGAGTCACTCAATGGTACACTAATCAGTCACGTACAGGTCCTGTTCACTAACCAGTGAAAGCGGCTTCACATTGACGCCATACTGAAATCACTAAAAATATTAACTATGATTATAATAATTTTAAATACTATAAGAGATGGAATCTTTTATTATAATAACCAAAAGTTTTCTAACAATATGGCGTACGTGTTTAGTAAAATTACGAATATATAATTAAACAAAATTTACTCAAAAAAACTGTTATTACTCGCGGAAAATCTCGTGACGTCTTTCGGAAGCCTAGGGTTGCGTGGAACCCCGGTTGAGAAAACCTGATTTTGTGAGCTAATTTCAAAATATGTCTAAGTCAGGAATAGAATGAAGGAACTGTCTACAGTAAAAGTGTTTCCAAACCAGCGTTTCTCAACCTTATTCCCTCTTTGAAACACTTGAAATAGTTTTCATGCCTCAGGGAACCCCCTGCATAAAATATTAATATATACCATTATTTATCTCTATGTCTTTTTATACCATTATATCTATCTCTTTTATACCATTATTTATATCTTTCTCATTATTTATATCTATCTCTTTTTATATTTTAATCGTAGTTCACGTGGTAAACATAATATGTGGAAACCGTGCCAGCGGCCTGTCCTCGAGTGAGTCACTCAATAGTACACGAATCCGTCACGTACAGGTCCTGTCCACTAACCAGTGAAGGCGGCTTCACATTGACGCTATATTGAAATCGCTAAATATATTAACTATGTTTATAATAATTTTAAATAATATAAGAGATAGAATCTTTTATTATAATAACCAAAAGTTTTCTAACAATATGGCGTATGTGTTTAGTAAAATTACGAATATAAAGTTAAGAAAAAAATTACTCAAAAATACATTAGCCTTTTTATTCTGAATGTTTACATGGTAAACAGAATGAAAACAATTATGAAAATAAAACCCTGTAAAAAAAATAATAATAATATTACCTCCCGGCTGCTACGGCCCAGGGATCAGCATATTTTATAAACTTTTTATCGCTGCCAAATATATGTCTCAGGGAACTCCTTCCATAAAAGTTATTATATAACATTTTTAATAGAGATCTCTTTTATATTTTTTATCATAAAAGTTCATTTTTTATAGCTTACCATTTTGGAAAATAGATCGACACTCTTTTATTTTTTTATCGTATTAAACCACACCGAGATTCACGCAATTCATAAAAAAATACATTATATACCATTTTTAATAGCGATCTCTTTTATATTTTTTATCGTAGTTCATGTAACATAATATATGGACACCGTGCTTGCGCCCTGTACTCCAGTGAGTTACACGATGGTACACGAATCCGTCACGTACAGGTCATGTCCATTAACCAGTGAAGGTGGTTTCACACGGACGCCATACAGACATCGCTAAATACAGTCCCTATAATTATTATAATTTGAAATAATATAAGAGGTCGACGTCTTTATTATAACAAAAATGTCGAACGTGTATCCTAAACTTACGAAAACTTTGTAATGTCAGCGAACATTCGTTGCTACTTTTGTTGACGATGTTCACCATAGTCTATAAATATAAAATAAAGCGCAGTACGTAATCTGTTCAATAAAACAACGTTAAAGATTAATACTCTCGAGTCAGACACTACTGAATCTGACTATATCGCCAATACCACCAGCAGCTGTTCCGTAATTCTTCAGTCTTCGATATCAAAGACTGGCAAGGAATATTCGGGAAAAAAAAACATGGCTGCCTTTATACACGTCGCATTGAATATTTTGAGCCTTCTGATTGGTTAACCCTTCTATTGGTGAACTATAAAATGAGTCAGCTCATTTTGGCTGGCTCACTAGTACATCAGGGTACCCCAAAATTCCAACAACTTTGTAATGCTCGTTGTACTAGAGATTTTGTAATCGCCGCTGCCATTATAGCAACGCCGTTGAACAATACTGCGTTCCGTATATATATATATATATATATATATATATATATATATATATATATATATATATATATATATATATATATATATACTCTGTAGTCACGTGATCCACTTAATTCAATAATGGGATCGCCAGTGTTTGCTCACTGGCGATCTGTGTTCAAACTCAAGTGTCGGCAGCGACTCTTTATTCCTATATATAATAATACCTCAATGCTATAAAATTAATGTCCGTATTTTAGTTTTTCTTTTTTCAAAAGCCTGATAAAATTAAATATCCTGATGGTAGAAATCATCATAGGCAACTGGAAGCATTTTTTCTTCTTACTATGAAAATGTATTGCTGGGAATATTTTTCTAAATTATTTTTATATTTTCATGATTTCACCCCAGTCTAGGTGTTTATTATTTACCCACAGCTGGGACACTAACAGATGCTACCCCACAGTAAAAAATCAATTAATCGTATTGTCATGGTGCCTACCTAGACCGACAAGAATGAACTCTTCCTAATATATATATATATATATATATATATATATATATATATATATATATATATATATATACTACGCCTCTCAAGAGAGACGAACGGTATTGGTACGATATTGAATCGAGTCGAGCTGATAGCAGTCACACCAAACCAGTCGGACAGTATTACTAACACCTTTTCACTTCTTGTATTATTTCTTGTGTAATACATTTTTGTTATTTCTACTGTTGTGATTCGTGTTGTTCTTCCATGGTCCTAACCTTGGACCATAACACATATTTTGGTCATGTCAACGAACACTAGTTGTCACTTTCATTATGTTCGCTGTAGTAGAGACTTTGTAATCGCAGGTACAACTATAGTAACACCGTTGAACAATATTGGTGTCAGATGCCTTCGACTATTACTTGCACTAATAGTACATGCTCGATAATACTCCATCGAAAAGTAGTAACCCCTACAGTGATCCGAATAGAGAAATAGTATAGTGAATAGAGTAGGGAATTGTGGTCTATATAGTATAGAGGATCGACTAGAAATAGCGATTCGTATAATGATAGACTCGACTCTATTATTTGTCCTACGGCCATTGGATGCGATGGACGTTACTCCAAGGAAGCGTACGAAATTTGTAACGCTGCACGGACACACTGGCAAGCGTTACCATTGAGCAAATCAAAGTACTATAAACTGGCACCGAAACACTATTGATTTAAATCCAAGCGAGAATCTGTGGTCAATCTGCAAAGAACGACTTCGTAGAATGGACATACGAAGTACTAACTTGTGCACTGGGTCATGTTTCATTGGGAAAATGCCGAAAAAAATAATAACGGAATCATTCGCTTTATTTATATTATTCGGACTATTGTCCTCATCTTTGTTGCCATATTTATAACAACATTTCGGCCCTCGTACGCTCCGGCCTTCTTCAGGTGGTTGGAATGTCGAACTGAACTCTTTATTTCGCTCACTGGGTTAGACTGTTCTAGTTCCAAGAGCCATGTTTAATGGATGTCAGTTATCAGTTATCTTCTGTTAATTTCCCTCTGAAAGTTCTCCACTGCCTTAGCCGGGTATTGAACTCACACTCTTTGAGTCCTGGATCTAACTAATGCCTTTATCCACTGTGCCATGTGTTCGTGTACAAGGGTTTACTATCTATTTATCTATCTATGCTTATCTCCCTTTTTTCATATCTATCTATCTATCTATCTATCTATCTATCTATCTATCTATCTATCTATCTTAGTCTCTTAATATCTATCTTGGCCTGTTCATAATATCTATCTATCTATCTATCTATCTATCTATCTATCTATGGCATTCGATTTTACTCTGCACGTCTCTATGATTTTTTATCAATTTACTTAGTTATTTAACACTTTTAAAATGATATGCTCAGATTCAATATACACCTGTGACAGTTCTGAGAGTGGAACAACCGAAAGGTAGTCTACAAATCGACAATGACGATTCTGTTTCTTAAAAGGAATTCATACTATAAACAATGAATTTATACTACAGACAATGATTTCGTACTACAGGCAATGATTTCATACTGGAGACAATACTAGTGAAGGCAGGAGAGTATATCTATTTAAATAACGCGGATTCTAGTTTCTTAAATTCACTGAAATAATAACAAAAAGAAAAGGTTAATAAAGAATGGATGAAAGAAAGAAAGAAAGAATGAAGAATTAAAAATGAGAAAGACGTAAAGAAAAATAAAGAAAGAAAGAGATAAGAAAAAGAAAAAAGAGAGTAGAAAGAAGAAGAGAAAGAAGGAAAGAAGGAAGAAAAAGAAGAGAATACAGACAGGCAGGAATAAAAGAAGGTAGAAAGAGACAGCGAGGGAGAAGAATGAACAAAAACGAAGAAGAAAAGCAGAAAAAGAATGAAGAAAAATATGGAGAAAGAGAAAGAACGAAGGCAGAGAGAGAATAGAGGAAGAGAGTGACGGCAGGAAGGAAAGAAGAGGTGAAAGGCAGAAAATTATGGAAGAGAGAAAATAAAGAAGGAAAGGTAAAGAAAAAGAGGAAATAATAGAAGGAGTGAATGGACGAATGAGACAATAAGCGAACACAGGAAAGAAGGAAGACTAGAAGAAGCGAATGAAAGAGGGAACGAACGAAAGAAGACAATATTAGAAGGGCAATAAAGGAATAAAATAAAGAAACAAAGAAACAAAAAGAGAAATGGGGAAGGCGGAACAAAATATAATTGAAGAAGGGAATGAAAAATTCAAGAAGCAAAGAAAGAAAAAAAAAAGAAAAGCAACAAAGAAAGGAATGAATGAAAGACAAACGTTTAATAGAGAAAACAAAATTGTCTCTTTATGACTTGCGCTGTTGTCAAAAACAAAATACTAAAAAACAATGAGGACCCCTCAAGAAATCTCTGAATTTACCCGGGTTAACGAAGGAGATAAAAAAAAGATATTAAAGATTGTAGAACCCCGTGGACAGGTTACATTTGATCCACTTGTAGGCAAGTTTTACTGATAAACGGAAAATGGGATCGCCTTGTCTTGGATTAAAGTATGTTAAAACCTGGCACACAGGTCTTTCACGTTGTTTATCGGTCAGGCACTTGCCTCCTCGCCCAAAAAAAAAACACCACGGTAGACAAGTCGGCAAAGTGACTGGTCCTCGATTAGCTGAGTGACATCATCATGTGATTAATCAAAGAACAATTGGTGTAACTCTCTCTCCTCAATCTCTCCTTTTCCCTCTCTCATATTAACACCATTTCTCTCTCTCTCTCTCCCCCTCTCGTTTTCGCTCTTCCTTTCTCTTGTTATGCAAATTACCAAAACGCATTCAATTACATCTTTAGAATATGACACACTTTTCATGGTATATTTGGAAAAACCTGCCGTATACATATATATATATATATATATATATATATATATATATATTGATGCATGTTTCATTAAATAATATATAATAAGTTTTGTCTATTTTATGTAAATTCTTTTCATGTCGTCTGATAAGCTTAATAACATTATCATTGAAAGACGAAAAAAAATCACAACATTGATACATATTTTTTAATCCTATCTAAACTTTCGGCTTACATAAGCAATTATCAAAGATGACAATTACATTACAATATATTAAACAATACACGGACAAAACAATAACGATAGTCTGTTTTTGTTTACATGGAAGATTTACGACAAACTTGTGCATACGTGACGCTGGAAGCGAGAATCAGCCGCAGCTCATGACGTCACACATGACCACGCGAGAGTGAAAACTTCCATGTAAACATAAACAGACTATCATGAAAATAAATAGACAAAACTTGTCTATATTATTTAATGAAACAGGCATCAATGAAAAAAATGCTGCCTAAATACACATATATATATATATATATATATATATATATATATATATATATATATAGTAATGATAATAAATTCGTTGGTATATGATCCAAGTGAATCCTAGTAATATAAAATATTAAAACTGATCCACAAAAAGAGCTCACTGTATTTATTATAACTGAGCAGAATTTAATACACAATAAAATCTAAAATCACCTCGCATGGAGAATAAAGCTTATTTCAATAGACGAAAAATTAAAATTGTTAGTCCTCTTCTATACATTCCTTGTGTATTAAATTATATATATATATATATATATATATATATATATATATATATATATATATATATATATATATATATATGGATATGTATGTATGTGTGTATATATATCTGTTATGGTCCCGTTCCTTGTACCACGGTGATAGTCAGGTAGAACAAATAAAGAACTCGAACACGTATATGCAATAACACAGATATATTACAAACAGGAATATATACAGAGAAGTAGAAACTATTAGTACGGACAATCATGTTTAGTAGTAATTGTCTGAACGCGACTCTGTTTCGGGCTGCCTCTGACTCGACTGACTGACTCGCTCTGACTGACTGACAGACTCCTGACGGACTTCACTCCAGACTTCAGACTAAACGGTATTTAGTCACCCCCCCCCAACGAGGGCATCACGTGGCACATGGTCGGTTTAACGTGGGATCTCCGAGCCCGTGGGCTCGCCAAAAAATATGTCCCCTTTGAACCCGTATAAACGGGTTCAGGGTCGGTTTACCTCCCGAAAGAGACTCCGCCCTTCGGCGTAGCCTCGTTCGGGTTCCTCCCCGCCCGAAGGCAGAGAGTTCAAGCGGTCAGCCGGTCAGCCGGTCGCCCGACTTCAGACTGAACTCCCTGCTTCCTCTTGAGGCGCAGTATTTATTACGTATGGAATAGTCCATTATGTTATTATGGGTAACGTCCCATAACAATATCATACAATGAAATTAATGTGACGTCACCCCAGCATCTCTGACCCCGTGCTATCCTGTGACGACCAATGTGACTTGGTATTGGTCGCGGCACCAAATGTGACGTGATCCTACTGTCACGGCTCCAAATGTGATGTTCTAACCCTTGGCTGATTCGGATGGGAATCTGGTTAGATTCGGTATCAGCTTTGTCGTTCCCAGCTCGCCTCCAACGTCTGGTTACCGAAATAACTGCTTTGACCTCTAGTCTAACCTACCCACCTTGTGATTTGATCTTAGGTAAACGAAATCAATCAGTCGCCGGGCCGTAATGCGAGCCGAATTCGAGCAAAGGTGACATCGCACAAGTATATGTAAAAGAAAATAAAGTAACAACTCGAAAAATTCAAATGTTTTAAAAAAGAATAACAAATATTTTTATATCTGGTTTCTGAATACAGGACTGCATCTTTCTCCCAACCCGCTTCCCTTGGATACGTGACACTTTGCGTTTGTTAGGCGAGTCTTAATTTAATTTTTTTTTTTTTGTATCTTCAGGTGATATTCGTGAAACTTGTTTTGGTGGTGTGAGTCTAAGTCGTTCTTTAAAAATAAATTGTTTTTGGTTAGAAGTCGAAGTCGGAATGTGTGGATCTTCAGTCAGCTTCCTGCAAGGCTGGTCTCAGAGCTCACAGCTCAACTCTCTCTGTGTCTGCGTCTCTCCAACTCCAACTGCAACTAACTAACTGCCATCTACTCGCTACGACTCTGTTTATATGGACGCCGACCAAAACCGGGTGTGGGCTTGTCGGGGTTTGAGTTCCTCGATAATTCTAAATCCACAATAAATATTTTCTTTGTCTTCGGACAGGAAAATTTATCACTTTCCATTTTTGGAAGTCCATTACTTTCTGCTTAGAGGGGTTCTAAGAGAATCCTCCTCCCAAATTCTTCCTTTCTCATGTTGTTATCTCACATCAATCCCCTCAGAGGGCGTCAACAGGTTTCCCTTCTCTTTCACAGTGGTTTCTCACACCAATCCCCTCAGAGGGCGTCAACAGGCCTCCCCTCCTTGAGATCAGAGGCGTCAACAGGCCTTCCGCCCATGTTTATGTTTCGCCCACTGCTCACGCCACCACTCAGCCAATGACGCTCGGTAGCGCGGGTGTTTACAATTAACGCTCAAAGGAAAAAAAATATCTTCTTTTTTTTCTTTTCTTTCTTTTCCCTACACCAGACCCCTACGACTCGTAGTGTGGTCCTTAATCTCTATCTTAACCGAATGTCACCTGGAATTTATCAACGAGATTTTCGCCAGCGTCAAATGGACGTCATCGCACTCTGTATTCAATTATCCATCCCGGTAATAAACTTTTATCATGTCCAGGTCTGGACAATAAAACAGGTGGTCTTTTTCCAAAAACAAATGATATCTTCGAAAGATAGTCAATGGTTTCTTCTTTTCCCTTCCTTTTTCTCTGGGGGTGGCCTAAGCTGATGCCATTCTCGGTCTGTGCGTGATCTGATTATCATTATCTCCCAGCTTCTGTTTCCTAGGCCACTTGACCAATTTGAAATTTTCATTATTGCCATGGGCCGATTGTTATCTTCTTTCGCCGCAAATAACATGAATTAATTCCGACAGATACGTGGTCTTACGAATTTGCTATCTTCCGCGAAAAAAAATATACTTTTTTCCTTTTTCGTAAATGAAAATAATACCTTTACCACTTTTCTTTGTTAAAAAAAAATAACATTGCTCAGTATGTCTTTTCGTGATAGCTTCTTCTCACCTTAATTATTTCTCGCTTTTAATTTTCACGCGACCGGTAAATAGTGTCACATTAAGATAACTTTATGTAAATGATCATTTTCACTTTGTATAATTAATTTTACGGGATTTTTCAAACAGTTAATGACTGATGAATTATTGAAATAAAAAATTCCTGGACGGTGAGGGGGGGGGGAGGAAGAAAAAAGGGAGAAAAAGAGAATATGAAGAATAGAGAAGAAGGAAATGTAAAAAAAAAGAAACAGGATGTTGGGTAAGTCTTGATATGAGTAGTGGTCAGAGGGGAAAGGAAGAGAAAGAGAAGAGAAGGAAACGAGAGACGAGATAACCTGTTTAATATACCCAGTAGTAAGGAGACATTAGATAGACTGAAGGAACTTTCAGAAATTAATGAAGACGATAATAAGAGATAAACCCCAGAATATGAAAGGGAGATAATTCAGAATTGAAGAGTATTAAATTAACCAATATATCAGAAAAGAATATTAAAAGAAATATAAAAAAAAAAAATGATATAAAAGAGGGAAACCAAACATCATAGGATGAGTACATTTAAATCAATATATATAAAATTAAACATATATTAATTAATACCCATCTATAAGGAAAAAAATATATTTGAAATTTAATATATAATATAAAAATGCCTAGACATTAGACAAAAAAAGAAAAAGATTTTAGAATAAGGGAATTAAAATGTGCCTTTAGAAACTGTTATGGGGTCCACCCCTATTTCATACAAGTAGACTCGCCCAGTGTGTACTTGTACTACTGCAGGTGAATGACCGGGGGATACAGTGAGTAACAGAGATACACTGATACAGTGATATCGTGAGAGTGTGAGGTAACCGCTTTGTAGGAGTCACAGTTGCGAGAACGTAGACTCAGAAGGAAGTCCTACTTCGATACTGAATTTCGCAGACTATATATATATATATACATATATTATTATTGCTACTAACCGCCTTTCTGGATCTACTAACCGTATTACCAATTGTATTATTGCGTCAATACATTTATTTGCTATATTTCATTCCTGGGTTTGTCATTCATTTGAGACCGGATTTCATCTCGGAATCCAAAACAAAAACAATAGTAAATAATATATATATATATATATATATATATATATATATATATATATATATATATCTTTTCTTTTCCACTTTGACCACCACTCATATCAAGACTTACACCACTTCCTGTTTCTTTTACTACCTTTCCTTCCTTTTTATTTTTCATTTTATCTTTTTTCCTTTCTTTTTTTTTTCTATCTATCTTCCCCTGTTTGGGAAATATTTATTTCAAGAATTTATCATTCATTTAAAAAATCCTGTAAACGAAATTCTACAAGGTGAAAATGATCATTGCATAATGGTATCTTAATTCCGATTGTATGAAATATATTGCTCTGTTTATTAAAAAAAAACATTGAACCCTATGTGTGAATCAGTTTTAATATTTAATATTTTTTATTGTGTTAATAGGATTCACCTGGATTATACACCAACGGATTACTATATATATATATATATATATATATATATATATATATATTGTTGACCCCTTATTTATACAAATGAACTCACCCAGTGTATACTTATAATACTGCCAGTGAATACCCGGAGAGCAAGACCGAGGAGTTGAGTCGAGTCGAGAGTGACAGAGTAAAAGGTTGTAGGTAACGGGAGAGTGAGGGTGAGGTAACAGCGTTGTAGGAGTCACAGTGAGCGAGCACGTAGACTCAGTAAGAAGTCATACAGCGACACTTCAATACCAAAGACTGTATATATATATTACTACTAACCCGTATTCCTGGAACTACTAACCTGCTTTACCAGTTTGTATTATTACGTTAATACATTATTTTCATATATTCATTCCTGGCGTTTTTTATTTATTCGTACCGGATTTCAACTTGGAATCCACAAGATATATATATATATATATATATATATATATATATATATATATATATATATATATATGAAAGAATAATAAAAAAATCGTTTTTATTTCATGTGGGGAATAGACTATTTCAGCCGACGAAGAAACCGGTCGTCTGTTTTTTTCAACCCTGATGTGGAATCCACATGAGGTTTAAAAAGACAGACGACCACTTTCATCGATCAAGATTTTCATTCATATTGCTCTGTATAAATAAAATACTCTTTTGTGGATCAGTTTTAATTTTATATTAATAGGATACACTCGGATTAGATCAAGCAAAGTAACAGTTCCTATGTCAAATCTGTGGTCCGTTTTGTTACAGTGAACAACCAATGCGTTTTGTATGCTGTTATTTAAAATGTATCTTTTGTGTTCATATAGTCTCCTGTTTAAACTCCTTGGGATCCTTCAATGTATTCTTTCAGACAATTCCTTCATTTGATAGAGTAAATTCCTCATTCAAGCTTTGGCTGGTTGTTTTCTTTCGTATTGATTAAGTCTGTTATTGTTTTAGATGTAGTTATGTTGAGTTTAGATAGATTCTTTTCGATTGTAGTTGTGATAGAGTCAGTGAACAAAGATTGTGGAGGGGTAAAAAAAGAAAAAGTGTACAGATGATTTCGGCTAGATTGAGAAAAAAATTCTTTCTAAAAATATTATTTAAATAATTTTGAAATAGTCTGCGTCTCTCATTTCGTGCACATGGGCGGACGTGACAATGTCATCAAAGCCCAGTCCAATGAAATTCTAACAGATGAAGCGCTTAACAAAAAAAAGTTTCCAGTTTTTTTATATATATATATATATATATATATATATATATATATATATAAAGTGATAGAATTTTGGGGATATAGGCAAATCATTATAGTAATTCATGGAGTCTAGATGAATCTTCAAAAGAATGCAGAAAGCCCTGGACGGCAGTTTCGTCCTATTGTCTATGTTAAGTGTTCTTCTAGACTCGATGAATTACTATAATCATATATATATATATATATATATATATATATATATATATATATATATATATATATACGAGAGAAAATCATGGATAATTGTAGTTTAAAAACAGTAAAATCGATCTTACTAGCAGAAACGCTCTTTTGTGGCTAAATCGGTACAGCACATCAGGCTATATGACGGTTCCATATAGGATACAGGTTCGATTCCTGTCGGAGGACGCATATTTTCTATGAAAATTTCTCGGACATTCAGACCAGTAAATGTCCTTAATTCTGTTTATTATGAATAGGGCATTTACTTAAATATTTGTATCTATAAAAGAACGTATAAACATAAAAAATGTTTTAAAAAGATTGTCGGACTTTGTCCATTTCATAATATAATTATATATATATATATATATATATATATATATATATATATATATATATATATATATACTGTTTATACGTTATTTTTTAGGACACAACTATTTAAGTAAATTCTTTGTTTGAAATAAACAGTATTAACAACATTTACCGGCCTGAACGTCAGAGAAATTTTCATAGAAATCTTGTGCCCTCCGACAGAAAAGTCAAATTACTGTTTTTTAAAAACACTAAATGCAAGCGGTTAGTGAATGGTAGAGAGCATGAGAGAGAAAAATAACACTATTAAGGAAGGAGAACAATAAAAGGACAAGAATTAAGAAAAGAGAATATAACGATTGACATTGCATTTAAATTTCTGATGATCAAAGTTGACTGGGAAGCAAGAAAAGGGAATAGATTTCCGGAAGTGACAAATGCAATCGAAGAAACTCTTAGCATAGAATTTCCGATTACATTTAGCCATTTCAACTGTAAAAAGATGAGACATCCTTGCCAATCGAATAGTATGTTAAAATCCATGAAGTGTCGTTACCGTAGAGCAATGTTTATCAGAAAAATTATCATGAAATTATTTTTAGAAAAATAAAAACACAAGCAAGCTATGTTATGGTAGGTCAAGACCAATAACATTGCAGATTCTTCTTTGGAATTTATCAAGAATGTATATATATCCATAGCACCTAACCAGATATGTTGGCAATATTCACAGTAAGGAAGAATGGTAAACTTATAAATATGTAAGCTAGATTAGTAAATATATATATATATATATATATATATATATATATATATATATATATATATATATATATATTAGTAAAGACAAGCTTCTGAATTTTTTAATGAATCGAACATAAAAATTAGTTACTCATGTATGAACAATGTAGAGAAAATTATAAATTCTCACAATAGTAATATCTTTAGGAATTTTAACACTAACCAGTTACAAAGGGAATTTAATGCTAACCAGAAAAAATTCTACCTGTAATTGCAGAGTAAAAACTGAATGTCCAGTGGGATGAGTTTGCATGACAGAAAACATGGTGAACGAAGCTACAATCTCAACCAAAGAGAATGTAAATCAATGAAGATATATATTGGATTATATGATGGGAATTGGAAACAACGCTTCTACAAACATCGCCTTTCCTTCACTAATGAATCCCGTAGACACCAACCTACGCTATCGAAATACTATTGGGATCTGGCGAAAAACGGCTTCACACTACAGGGGAAATGGAAAATTTTCTAGAGCTCGCACTCCTAAAAACTTTAGAGACAGATGTGACTTCTGCATTAAAGAGAAAATCCTGATAATGAGATGATATTTAAATGCAGACACAGAAATCATTTTAACGTGATAATAACATTTATAACTACATTAAAAAAAAAACTCTCCATGGAAATTCTGAAAGTCTTAATTATCTATATTTGAAATAATACCGGATGTCTCTCTATACAAATTTTATCATTTATATTATAATATATATGCATTTGTATAGGGGCATATGTGTGTTGATATATATCCTTATAATTAGGCTAATATTTATAGGTGCGCATATGGTAATTACAAGCCTTAGACATATGTTGGTGTAAGTATATGTAGATATTTATATACAGAAGTATTTATTTGCTTGTATTTAAATGCGGGGTGCTTGCATGCACGCACGCGCGTGCATATATACGCCTGTGCATATATATGCCTGCGTACGTATATGTATGTATATGTGTGTATGTGCATACATATGTATACGTATATATATGTATATGTATGCATGTGCATGCGTGTATATGTATATGAACTTATATGTGTATATATGAATGCGTGTGCAAATATGTATGTATATATATATATATATGTGTGTGTGTGTGTGTGTGTGTATGTATGTGAGGTTCAGTATGTATATGTATCGATACATGTGTATGTGGTTGTGTCGTATATGTAAATATGTGCGGGTATATGTATGTATATTTATGTAGATATGTATGTCACGTGTTGTATGCATATAAGTATGTGATGTGTATGTATGCATATATGTTTGTGTGTATGTATGTGTATATATATAGATTAAGTGTAAAGATAATATTTTATTATTTCCTTTAAATCTTTTCATTTCGAAATAGTTTTCAATTTAGATTTGAAGACTTAGACTTTAATTAGGAAATATTACTCACTAGCAGTAGAGCCCGGCGTTGCCCGGGGATGTAACAGTAAGAGATAGATCAAGTATCGACCATCATAAAGACTGAAAAATAAAATTGACAAAGATGAAAGGTTTAAGGTTGATGGATACGCATGTCTTAATTAGTTTTTTTTTTGGGGGGGGGTTACGAATTGGTCAAACCCAAACTCAAACAAAAGCATTGTTTTCAATCGTTGAGTCTACTGATTGAACAGAATTTTATTATAAACAGTTGTCTTGCAAATGGAATTTTTAAAGCATTCTGAATGAAAAATAAAGAAAAAAGTGTGCAAGACAATAAGAAACTCTACCTGCCAAAAAAAAGTAAAGTTTTGTTGAAATCGGTTGAAAAATGTAGGAAATCCGATCCCATATATAAACGAACACATACACACACAAACAACCTGGGTTTTATAATAAGTATAACTCGATATGAGTTGTCCCTCTTTCATTCTCGTGATGCCTCTTAATCGTGTTTTCAAATTGATTTCGTGCAAAAACAATTGTGTTTTTCCAATTTTTGGCGCTGTTAGAACCACCGCAAGGTAATTGTACGTAGTTCTGTGAAGTTTTGTTGAAATCGGTTGAAAAATGTAGGAAATCCGATCCAATATATAAATGTACAGACACACAATCTGCATTTTATAATAAGTAAGATTAACTGTTATTCCCAGTATTAAAAATATTAATAATAGTAATATTTTTTGTTTTTTGATATTATATTCAAATTAGATTTAGTTCCTAGTTTAATTTGTTGAAAAATTAAAACGCTTAAATTGCTTTCAAACGTTAACGAAAAATCTATAAGTCTGAATTATTTCCAAATTAGACGCTATATGCCGACATAGATTAATTCTCTTAATTTCTCTTTCCAAAACTCTATTCCTCTTTCATTGCTTAAAACCCTAATTCCACTTTTTATTTCTTACATCTTCACTTCTCTTTTTTCTCTTTATATCGTTTCCTGTGATATGACCTATTAAATAAGTCAGTGTCGGGTCCTTATCCGCCCCCCCTTATTCACTATTAAGTATTGTAATAAAAATAAATTCAAAATCATTCCTATCTCCCCTTCGCCTCTCTAATTTCGACCATGTCTGTCACATTCTCTCTCCCCACTCTCTATATCACCTTACATCAAATTAAAACCACCCCCTCAAATGTGTATAAAAATATATGTAAATTTAAATTCATTTTTCACCCTTGGAAGTGTGGTCTGATGAGCCAGCGGAAAATAAATTCCCTGGGGAAATAAATTATAACCAATGGACTCTTAAAGTTATCTGTTTTTTTGAATATATATATATATATATATATATATATATATATATATATATATATATATATATATAATTGTTTTAGTATGAAAATGCAGTGTTGGTATTTTTACGATAAAATGTATTTTTATACTTTCATCCTATAGATGAGATCTTAACAGGTAATACCACACTGTGATACCACACTGGAAACAACATCAATTAAGAGGTGGTTAGATAGAAACAGACTGAGATAGATAGATAGATAGATAGATAGATAGATAGATAGATAGATAGATAGATAGATAGTTACAACAGACTTGATAGCAATAGATAGATAGATAGATAGATAGATAGATAGATAGATAGATAGATAGATAGATAGATAGATAGGATTACACTGTGATAGATAGATAGATAGATAGATAGATAGATAGATAGATAGATAGATAGATAGGGACAGACTGGGATAGATAGATAGATAGATAGATAGATAGATAGATAGATAGATAAAGAAAAAAATGAGATAGATAGATAGATAGATAGATAGATAGATAGATAGATAGATAACTCGACCAGGACATAGCCCTACCAAATTCCTCCACTGAAATAAAAGATTGGTAGCCCAAGATAACACTAATAGTTCACCAGAATCTATCCTCAATAGAAAATAAAAAAAAATAATTATGAACTGAATAATGCATTTGAAGCTTTTCCTCATGCAATTAATTCTTTCATCTTCAGAGATAAGGTTGATTTATTTCTAATTTAATTGTTCGCAAAAAAAAAAAAAAAATCACCATGAAATTTCGGCCGCAAAATAATAATAATAATAATAAAAAAAAACCAACTTGCTAGAAAACGTATTATAGGCAGTAGGAAACTTCATTTGTTTTCCTATGCCTTCATTTCTTTCTTTTTTCTTCTACTTTACTGACAGGCAATGATGTTTAGGACGTTTTAAATGTTGACAAGTTTATTGAAGCAAGAGCGGATAAGCTATTTGAAGACTAGTTTATAGTGACAAAGAATATTTGATGTATCTGTGATGACATGCCAAGGCGATTTTTTTTTTCTTGACGTTGTGCTCACATAAATGCAACCCCCGAAAACACATACGTATACACAAACGCATAGACATAAGCACGAAATCATATATCTATATATATATATATATATATATATATATATATATATATATATATATATATATATATATATATAAAGAGGTAAAGGGAGAGAGAGAATGAGAGAGAGTTGCAAAATATGCATGTAGACACATAAAAAGATGTGTTGAATGACCAGACCCACGCATAAACATGTAAGAACATCATTATATATATATATATATATATATATATATATATATATATATATATATATATACGATACACACGCATTTCTTCAATTTGATATTTTTTCCTTCCTTGCAGCATCCTTTTTATATTTCTTTCTTTGAATTCTCTTCATTCATTCTTTCATTATTATTTCGTTTCTTTGACCTTATTTCCTCCCTTTCTTTCTTTTTCTTTCTTTCTTTTTCTTTCTTTCTTTCTTTTTCTTTCTTTCTTTCTTTTTTTTTCTTTCTTTCTTTTTCTTTTTCTTTCTTTCTTTGTTCACTTTTGTTTCGTTTCGTTTGTTTTGTTTACTTTTGATTCGTTTCTTTGACCTTATTTCCTCCTTTTTTCTTTTTTTCTTTCTTTTTTTTCTTTTCTTTTTTTTTTTTTTCTTTTTTCTTTTTTTTCGTTTCTTTTTTCTTTTCTTTCTTTCTTTGTTCACTTTTGTTTCGTTTATTTTGTTTACTTTTGATTCGTTTCATTGACCTTATTTCCTCCCTTTCTTTCTTTTTCTTTCTTTCTTTTTCTTTCTTTTTCTTTTTCTTTCTTTGTTCACTTTTGTTTCGTTTCGTTTGTTTTGTTTACTTTTGATTCGTTTCTTTGACCTTATTTCCTCCCTTTCTTTCTTTTTCTTTCTTTCTTTTTCTTTTTTTTTCTTTCTTTCTTTCTTTTTTTTTTCTTTCTTTTTCTTTTCTTTTTCTTTCTTTGTTCACTTTTTTTCGTTTCGTTTGTTTTGTTTACTTTTGATTCGTTTCTTTGACCTTATTTCCTCCCTTTCTTTCTTTTTCTTTCTTTCTTTTTCTTTCTTTTTCTTTTTCTTTCTTTCTTTGTTTACTTTTTCTTTTCTTTCTTTCTATTTTCTTTTTTCTTTCTTGATTTCTCGTGTAATATTTTTCTTTCATTATTTATTTAGTTGACTATTTTTATTTCTCGTACAATATTTATCTTTTTTATTTATTTCTTTTTCTTTCTTAATTTTTTTCTTTTTTCTTTTCTTTCGTTATTTTCTCGTACAATAGTTTTGTCTCTTTCTTCGTATATTTTGTTTCGATTTCTTTATTTATTTCATTCTCTTTCTTTATTTTGTTTTCTTTCTTTCTTTATTTATTTTTCTTTATTTATTTCTCCTACAATATTTTTATTTATTTATTTCGTTCTCTTTCATTATTTCTTTATTTCTTGTCTTTTTTTCTTTTTCTTTCTTTCTTTCTTTCTTTCTTTTCTTTCTTTCTTTCTTTCTTTCTTTCTTTTCTCTCGTTATTTTTTGTACAATATATTTCTTTCTTTCTTTCTTTTGTTTTCTTTATTTTGTTTTCTTTCTTTCTTTTTTCTCGTACAATATTCTTCCTTTTTATTTCTTTTTTTTTCTCTCTTTGTTTCTTTTTTTCTCTCGTTATTTCCCCTGCCATAGATTTCTTTATTTATTTATTCATTTATTTCTCGCATAAATTTTAGCTTTTTTTTTTAATTTCTGTCTTTATTTATTTTTTTCGCGCAATATTTTTTATTTATTTTCATTTATTTATTTTTCGTATAATATTTTTCCTTTTTTTCCTTTCTTGTACAATATTTTTATGTATTTATTCATTTATTTCACGAGCAATATTTTGCTTTCTTTCTTTCTTTATTCCTTTCTTTCTTTATTTCCCGTACAATATTTTTTATCGTATAATATTTTCCTTTCATTCTTTTCATTACAGTGTAACTCGGATATAAGAGACCCGGATATAAGAGAAACCAGGATATAAGAGAGATTTCCTCTGGTCCCAAAGTGTTCCCATACTTACCTAAACAAAATAGACCAAACCTGGATATAAGAAAAACCAGGATATAAGAGAGATTTCCTCTGGTCCCAAAGTGTTCCCATACTTACCTAAACAAAATAGACCAAACCTGGATATAAGAAAAACCAGGATATAAGAGAGATTTCCTCTGGTCCCAAAGTGTTCCCATACTTACCTAAACAAAATAGATCAAACCTGGATATAAGAAACACCAGGATATAAGAGAGATTTCCTCTGGTCCCAAAGTGTTCCCATACTTACCTAAACAAAATAGACCAAACACGGATATAAGAGAAACCCGGATATAAGAGACATCTTCTCCGGTCCCGACAATTTCACGAGCAATATTTTGCTTTCTTTCTTTCTTCCTTTCTTTCTTTATTTCCCGTACAATATTTTTCTTTCATTATTTTTTATCGTATAATATTTTTCTTTCATTCTTTTCATTACAGTGTAACCCGGATATAAGAGACCCGGATATTAGAGAAACCTGGATATAAGAGAGATTTCCTCTGGTCCCAAAGTGTTCCCATACTGACCTAAACAAAATAGACCAAACCTGGATATAAGAGACATCTTCTCCGGTCCCGACATCTCTCTTACATCCGGGTTACACTGTATTTATTTCTCGTATACTTTTTTCTTTATGTTTTGCGTTTTCTTTCTTTTTTTTCTTTATTTCTTGCACAATAATTTTTCTTTTTTATTAATTTATTTATGTCTCGAGCAATAATTTACTTTTTTCTTTACTTCTTTCTTTCTTTCTTTCTCGTCCAATATTTTTTCATTCTTTCTTTTCTCTTTATTTCTTATTTATTTATATATATTTATTTGTCGCGCAAGTTTTTTTTTCATTTGTGTCTTTTTCATTTCTTTCTTTATGTCTTTTA
>CAHIKZ030002655.1:1787500-1837500 GCA_903632075.3 Acanthosepion pharaonis
TTATGTTAAGCCAGGTATTTACTGCAGATCTACAGGGAACCGGCCATTTTCCCATCATCTTTAGCGATGGATCGTATGTACGAGTTCCACTTGAGGTCTGGGTTGAGCTTAAATCCCCAAAGGCTCTCAAGGCACGGTATCTCCCAAAACGGACATCCCTTCACTGTGATTGCTGATAGAGAGTTTTCGAGTTGCATTCATATACTGTCGTAACTTTAGTATAGATATTCACAAATAATCGTTATATACTTCTGGACACATTATTTATGTAAAGCCAGGTATTTACTGCAGATTTACAGGGAACCGATCATTTTATTATTCTGCCTCTTTACCGATGGATCATACGTACGATTTCCATTTGAAGTCTGGCTTGAGCGTAAGTCCCAGTAGGCACTCAAGACACGGTATCTCCCAGAACGAACATTCGTTCATCGTGATTGGCGATAGTTCTGGGTCCAATCCGTGATGATGAAATGTAACTAGTTTCGTTTTCAAGATATTGTAACCAGCCAGTTTTCCATTTTCCCAACTAGTTAGTTTAAAGAAGAGATCAGCTGCTGGTGGTCAAGACATTTCGAGGTGCATCCATATATTCTCGTAACATCAGTATAGATATTCATAAATGAGAGTAGTATACCTTTAGGCACATTATTTATGTAAAGCAGAAAAAGGGATTGTTCATAGAAGCAACACCTGTGTATCTGTGCTGTAAGCTGGGGTCCGAATTTGACTTGAAGTAATTTAATCTATTTAAGACACAATAGACGCTCAAGGCACCAGTCAGTTTTCCCTTTTCCCTACTAGCTAGGTCAGAAGAGATATCATCTGCCAATCGCTGGTCGTCAAGACTTTTCGAGGTGCATCCATATATTGTCGTAACATCAGTATAGATATTCACAAATGATCGTAGTATACTTGTGGGAACATTATTTATGTAAAGCCAGTTATTTACTGCAGATGTACAGGGATATGTAGAGAATAAATATTTCCCTTCATCTTTAGCGATGGATCGTATGTACGAGTTTCATTTGAGGTTTGGGTTGAGCTTAAATCCCCAAAGGCGCTCAAGGCACGGTAACTCTCAAAAGAGGCATCCCTTCATTATGATTTCTGATAGAGTGTTTTCGAGGTGCATCCATATACTGTCGTAACTTTAGTATAGGTATTCACAAATGATCATCGTATAATTTTAGGCACATTATCTATGTAAAGTAGAAAAAGGGTTTGGTCTTAGAAGCGACACCTGGTGGATGCCTGCGCTGATTGCTAGGGGTTTGAAGGACTGGCCGTTAACTATTACCTTGTGGGACCTACCCGTTAAGATGAATTTAGAACAAAATAATCGTGCCTCAGGGATAATTATTTGAAATATATTAGTTTGTTTTTTATCTTTCAGTCTGAAATAAATAGATAGATAACTCTCTGTGTATCTGTGCAATGGGGCGGGGTTTGAATTTAACCTGAAGTAATTTCTTATCTTATCATTGACTCCATGCTACAAATATGAACCATGGCAAACTCATTCGATCGTTTTTAAAAGAAAACATTTAATGGAATAGCCCGTATGTGATGGCTACCGAATGCATATAAATTCAGTGGCGGTGAAGAAGAGGGAAGAAGTTGACGATGTGGGCAAGTGGATTTGCTGCTCTGTGAATCTCTGACAGTTGACTTCTGAGAGGATTGTAGAGTATTATTAGTACGAGTAGAATAAATATCAAGTGATCCTGGAATCTGGTTGTCAGGGAAGCATTCTCTCAGGAGTTTGTCTCTCAAAGTAAAAGTTCTGGGGAAGAAGCTGTCGAAATGGAACTTGCTTTTTATCAAAGAGACATGAGATAGTTTGCCACCCTAAACACAGCAGGGTGGGCTCCGAATTTAACCTGAAGTAATTTCTTATCTTCTCATTGACATTGGCTCTATACTACAACTAAAAGCCGGGGCGAAAATTTTCGATCGTTTATAAAAGAAAAAGGTTGCTGGAATAGCCCGGATGTGATGGCTACCGAACGCACATAAAGTCAGTGGTGGTGAACAAGAGGAAAAAAGCCGACGAGATTGATGGAATAGCCCGTCAAGAAAACATCCATTTACCGTGACTGGTGATAGATCTAGGTCCGATCGACGATGATGGAATGTTACTAGTTTCTTTTTCGAGGCATTGAATGTAACCAGCCTGTTTTGACCCCACTGGGTAATTCGTGCTAGATCAGATGAGAGGTCAGTTGCCAAACTCTGACCATCAAGTCTTTTAGAGGTGCGGCGATATAAATCATATCATAACATAGATTTCTATAAATGATCTGAGTATATTCTTAGGCAGATCATTTATGCAAATGAAAAAGATGAGTGGTCCAAGGAATGACCCCTTGGGGACACTTGTGTTGACCGCAGGGCTCAAGAGGGGTGGCCGTTAATAACTGCCTTCCGGTTCCTACCTGTCAGGAAGGATTTTATAATCAAGAGGAGTCTGCCAGTGATTCCATAGGTGGAAAGTTTGTGTAGTAAATATTTGTCATAGTACCTATATATATATATATATATGTCATAGTCATATATATATATATATATATATATATATATATATATATATATATATATATATATATATATACAACTCAGCGCTTAGACATGAGAATAAATAAAACAGCACGTTCCTACTAAAATTAGAAACCACACCCTGCCTTTGAATGGACTCGTCCCGAACACCTACAGTTCGGCCATATGCGAACATCTATTAAATAGCAGAGATTGTGCAGCCAAATTTAGTGTTGACTGGTTCAAAAAAAAAAAAACCGCTAGTGGTTGTTTCCACAACCTTTCAGTATGGCCGACGAAGGCAGTCGGTCCAAAATTAAAAAAGACCTCTTTGGGAAGGTGGATAATACCAACCCAAAGGATGACACGAAAAAGCGGGCTGGTAAAAGCCCAAAAGCTAACAACAGCCCTAAAACTGACCAGAGTTCCTCCAGAAAAGGAGAAAGTCCGAATGTTGCCCCTAAAGACGCTTCAGTGGAGTCGCCCTCTTGTTGGAAGTCTCCTCCGAATTGTATACTGAACATGGCGGATTTCCTGGACAAGGCGAAAGGTTATGCCCATCTGGTGAAGAAAGATGGGTTCGTCGATGATGTCCAGGAACTCGGTATGTTCGCTAAGAGAATGGTGACCGTTTTTGTGGTGGACAAGAAAACCAAAAAAAAGATTTGTCGCTCCACTAAAAAGACATTGTGATTAAATCACTTTTGTCCCTGGGGATAAAACCCCAAAGAGTTATAAAAGGTAGGGGATTTTTCATGTGGGACATTCTGCTGCCCACACCAGAAGATTGCCTGTCTATGGCCAAAAAAGAGCTGATCACTAAGGATCTAATTCTGAGAACAGAGTACGAGGGCCGCAGGCGGACCAGGGTGGCCGTTTTTGAGGTTCCTCCTCAAATTTCGGGAGAGCTTCTGGCTGCATTTTTTATGCAGTATGGCCAGATTTTAGGAGCTCTCTCCGACAATCTGAACGGGGATGGACTTTTGATATCATGCTTGATCAAGACGCCTTCAAGTCCGTCCCCAACTGTTTGGTTTTAGGCGACCGGAAAATGCCGGTCATCGTGACTGGTAGGCGTCCGACTTGCTGGAGGTGTGGAGAGACTGGTCATCTTTCCTCCTCCTGCCCAGGGAAGAAGGCCCTGGAGTTCCGGTCGCAGGCGACCAAAATACCCCCTTGGCCGATAAGGATAAATCCGCGGCACCTGTAATGGGTCTAGCTGCGAGGCGGACCGATGGGCAAAGTCCATCGGTTGGGTCCAAGCCCACATTGCCCCCCCGAAACCGACGCCTGCCACTAGTGTGGTTAAGGAGAAGGAGGAGGGGGAATGGCCCCGTGGTTAGGGGCAAGGAAGAGCCAAAAGGTTCCTCCGTCCCAGCATGACTCAGGGACATCATCACCTACAGCCCCATGGCTCTCAGGGGGTCATATGAAAAAACGGCGACCGAAGCGCAAAAGTTAAACGAGCCGAGTTGGCAGAAAATTCTCGATATTAAAAAGCTGAAAGAGCGGGGAAAATCCACCGGCCCCTCTATCCTCTGCCCCGTCTTCCCCTACTTCATCAAAATTTACAAAGCCTCATCCGCCCAAATCTCTGTCAAATTCGCCTGTAAAACATATACACTCATCAAAGCCTTCGCCGGTAAGGACTCCTTCTGGGTGGACCCCATCAACCACGCCTAACATTTCTCCAATGTCTACACCCAGGGAGTCAGAAGTCCTGACTCTCAAAACATCGCTGACAAAAAAAAAAAGCCAAACCACCTTATTTCCAGGGGAAGACGTCTGCCGCGTTTCCCGGGACCAGGCGGAGAGGGTGTTTGGCCAGACTCGAAATCCAAAGGAGGAATTTCAAAACATCAGCAATAAAAGAGGTGGAAAGGCCCGAGAATTTCCCTTCCGCCAAGAGGGTGTTAACAGTAAAAGAACGGATACCTGGCGCGGGAGATTTGGGGGCATGATAGAGAAGTCATCTCTAAAAAATGGTGCCCCCTGCTGCATACCTACTGGATCCTGATTCTGACGAAGCAAACTAGAAACTAAAAAGGAGGTCCCGGTTTTCGAAAATTCGGACATCGGCGGCTTGTCTCAGGACGATACCGTCGAAAAAAATGGCGTCGGGATCCATGGGACGAGAAGCCATGTTCTAACCCTAATTCACGATGGGTCTCCAAAGTTTGAATGCCCGGGGCCTTCGCAGGGCGAGGGAAAATGTTGTTTGCAAGAGACCCGGTTTTTTCTCATGATCGTGAGGACATACTGTCTAGGGGTTCGCCCTTTATTCAGCATGTTTTGATGGTTGTTCGAGGGTGTCTCTTGGCTGGTTTGCAGGTCTTTGAAGGCTGCATGTACCCTTTTGTTCGCAGATCCGGCGGGCAGGCTTTGCGTGCTGGATGTTACCATAAAGGATAAGCATCTTCGTCTCATTGGGGTTTATGCGCCCAATGCCCATTCAGAGCGGCCTGCTTTGTTTCGGCAGATCGCGCCGTTCTTGACGACGTCTCGTCGGGTAGTTTTAAGGGGGATTGGAATGCCGTCCTTGACCCTGATATAGATCGGATAGGGAAAAAAAGGTACTAACAACCCGGATGTGAAACCATTTCGGGACTTTATCGATGAGTTTGATCTTGTCGATAAGTTTCGGAATGAACACCCTCGGGAGGTAGCATGGACTTGGAACTAGTGGCAGCTCGGCTCCTGGCTCGCTTGCGAGCTACCTGGATCGAGTCTTAGTTAAGAGAGTCGACCCATCTTAGGCTGGTTTCCATTATATAGTTTATACGGACCATAGGCTTGTCCGGGTCCGTGTAAACTTAGATAAGCCAAGGTTAAGTTGGCTGGTTACTGGAAATTGAACTGTTCGCTTTTCAGTGATCAGGGTTTCGGGACCAGCTGCTACCAACAATCCAAGGGAATTGACGGGAGCGGTTTGGGAAATGCCTGGTGGGGCAAATTAAAATCTAAGATTCGTTCGTTTGCTGCCGACTTTAGTCAAACACCCAATTAGATAAATTAGCGGCGCAAACGGCTTTAGAAAAAAGTTGAGAAATCCCAATAGTTCTTAGCTACTTATCAAGAAGGACCAAGCCTGGTAGTTAGGGCTAGGTTAAAAGAATGTCTTCTGAGGCAACGAATATGGCCGCTGAACTGCGTGTAGAGGAAAATCGAAAACGCGGCCAGGCAAAATAGAAAAATTACCGGATAAGCGGACTGTGACTACAAACGCGGGCATATGTGAGGTCTTTGAGATTATTTTCAGGAGCTTTTTCACCAGGGAGCCCGGTCTGAAGTTCGACGCCTATTTAGCTGGCTTTCCCTGCCTCTCGGCAGCTGAAGTGGCTAGGTGCGAGGGGCCCATAACAGAGTCGGAAATCTGGGAAGCGCTGAAGCAGGTTGGCCTGATAAGTTCCGGGATTAGATGGTCTGCCCTACGAAGTTTACTTGAGGGTTGGACCTTTGCTGGAAGATGTACAACCACTGGATGAGGCAGGGTCAAAAACGCTTCACCAGAGGTGTCATCAAGTTGCTGCGTAAGGACAAGGACGGAGGGGAAGGGAACTTTTTAACGATGTTAAACACTGACTTAAAGATTTTGGCGAAGATTTTGGCCAACCGTTTGCAAGTCTGATTGGCCCTGAACAGACTTGTGCTGTGGGGCAGGACTATTCAGGATAAATATGGTACGCCTGATCTTAGAACAAGTCGACAGTGAAGCCGCGCTGATCAATTTAGATCAGTCCAAGGCCTTCGATAGGGTTGACCATCGATTTCTGGAGGCTGTCCTTTCGGCGGCCGGTTTCGGAGCCGACTTTCGCTCCTGGATCCGTCTTTGTATGCGACCCCCGGTGCGCTGGTGGAAGTGAATGGGGTAAGATCGAAGCCTTTCGTATTGTCTCGCTCCATTCGTCAAAATCGCCTCTGCTTTACGTTCTTGCGTTGGAGCCCGCAAGTTAAAGGCGAATCCGGTCCTACGCGGTATTTCGCTGCCTGGTGCTAACACCTCGGCCAGGTATTCTGCCTATCCTGACGATTCGAGCAGAGCCGAGATTAACGAAGTCAAAAGCAGAAACTAAAACCGCGATAAGTCTGTGGGCTTGCGGTTGGGTGCGTGGAAGGGAATGGTTTCAAGAACTCGGCGTCTGGTTCGGTCCTGATCTCCAGTTGGAAAGAATTGGTCGGAGTACAGGGCGGGCTGAGGCCGCGGAGTCTGTGGTCTCGGAGGAGAAGAAGGGAAGGGCGGAAGTTGTGGTTCCTACATCTATCCGATACTCCTCACCGTCTTTCACTTCCATCCCTGACTAATGTCATTAGTCAAGGCCTTGTTCTCCCACATGGCATCTCGCGAGATCTGTTGCCTTCATCCCTCTGAGGGCGGTCTGGGGCATTGAGATTCGTCAATATGCTACGCATTAACCGAATGTGTCGCGGTTTGGATGAGGTGGGCACCTTTGGAAAGAAGATGTCCGTAAAATTTCCCATCCCTGAGAAGTGTGGTGCGAGGAGGAGGCCGGTCGTACTTGGCGAGTGCTCCTTCATCGTGAATGTCGTCGTGCTTTGAATCTTGTCGTCAAAAGGACGGCGTGAATCTTAAGGCATTATATCGAAGTTAGGGGGCCGTTCAAGATGATCTGATCGACGAGCTCGGTCTTACGAAGCAGGAGGCTCGCTCGATATGGCCTTAGCGCCTGGGTTGAAAATGTCTCAATAACGATGAGGCATCACTCACCTGGCTGATGATTCGCGGGGCCCTCTGGGTCGGCAAAAGACTTTGTTCAGCAGGCTTGGAGAAATATCCAAACTGTCGTCGCTGTACTGGGAATGTCGAGACCATTGGTCACGCCTTTTTCAGTGCAGTGCGGTAGTGCCGTTGTGCAAGTTTGTTGAAGGCCTCATGGTTCGCATGCTGAGGGAAAGTTTTTTGTCCTGGAAGCCAGTTCTGTTTGTAACAATGTGGTATCGCAATTGACGAAGGCAGATCACTATGTGTTTGTTGCTTACTAGGGGTTATGCGAGTCGTGATTTGGACGACGCGACAGAAGGCGAGAAGTTCACCTCTTCCCAACTGATCTTGTACTTTAGGCATCAGCTTAAAGTCAAGATTAGGACGGAAAGGCGGCTGCTCCCATCATCAGAATTCGCCAAAAGGTGGGTGAATCTTGCGCGAATGTGTAGAGTGAAAGGGGCTGACCTAGAGTGGCATTTAGATGTCGGTTAGGCACAGAATATTGTCCTAACAGGGTTGAACGTAGGCAACCCACCCAGATATTAGGTTAGACTAGGTTTTTGTTTTTGAATATTTAGTTTTTCCTTTTTTCCCGTTTAACTTAGCTAGGGTATGTAAGCTCATTGGTCCCTTTTATTTCTGTCCATTTTTTTTTTTTTACTTTTGTTTAATTCCCCATCCCCTCCCTCGTTAGGTGGTTAGTGATGTCAGTTTTCTGGTGGATGCGGGGCGCCTTTCGTTTCGGGTGTGTGTTTTCGTATTTGTTGTTGTGTATGAATGAGTGAGTGTTTGTGTGAATGCTTGATGGCCTGAATGTGTACTCGGTTTCTTAGTCCCGCATCGATTTCGTCTGGTTAACTGACTTTTCTGCCACATTCATAGTTTGTGGGGGGTTTTATTACTAACTCAGTTTTGTTTAGTTTTATTGTAAATATTTATTTCATTTTGTAAATATTCATTTGGGATTTTAAAAGTTGTTATTTTTATGACCTCCCCCATGAACAATATTTATATATAAGGGTACTAGTTTGGACGTCATAGAGAAACTGAGGTATTATGGTGGACGTAGTAAGAAAGGTAGGAGTGAATGTGATGTTTTGGTGATTGGAGTATTGTTGGCATGTTTGGGTCAGTGTCTGTGACTAGCTAAGTTTTAGATTTAAGACAGAGGAAGACCGTCATTCCCCCATCCCCCTCTTTGGCCTTGTGCCGCATTTTGTATTTTTTTAATGCAAATAAATATTAGTGTTGACTGGTTCAGGAGTGTCAGTTTTGACCTTTTTTCTGACTGTTTCTCTCACCCCCCCCTTTTTTTTTCCAGTACTGTGAGACTGTTTTCTTTTTCAGCTGCGTTGTTGTTTGGAATATCTTTTTGTGAAAAAATCCGGACCTTTTTTATCTGATAAGTCATTCTTTTTAATTTTTTCTAATTTTTTTTATTTGTTTTTTTAATTTGTTTTTGGGCCTTGGCTCACATTTTTTTTTTTTTTTCTCTTTTTTTTTTTAGTCCGGTAAGACTTTGTCAAACCGGACGACAGCTTTCTTATTTTTATTTATTTTCTCTTTTAAAAAAAAGACAAGTTTTGAAAAAAAAAGGAAAAAAAAAGAAGCTTTCTGTTTATTTCTTTTTTATTTTTATTTCTTTTAGCGACTTCAGTCGCCTTCTTTCTCCTTTTTATTTTTGACTAGTTTATTTTTCTTTTAATTCTTTTTCTTTAGCGGCGTCAGCCGCTAAAACTTTATTTTCTATTTTTGTAAATTTGTTAGTTTTTTCTGGTAAAAAAAGAGAGAAGTTTTTTTTGGTTTTGCTTTTCATTTTCGGCTGCCTTCGGGCGCCATTTTTATTTTTATTTTTATTTTTATTTTTTAGAAAGTCTTACCTGTTTATTTTTCAGTCCTTTTTGTCATTTAATTTGTTTGTTTATTTTTTAATTTCCTGGTTTATCCAGGCTTTCTTTATTTTGTGTTATTTTTTTCCCAACTCCTCTCCCTGTGTGTTAATCTATAAAAAAAACCCGCTAGTGGTTGTTTCCACTTCTCTTCAACATGGCCGACGAAGGCAGTCGGTCCAAAGTGAAGAAGGACCTCTTTGGGAAGGTGGACAATACCAACCCAAAGGATGAGACGAAAAAAAGCGGGCTGAAAAGCCCAAAAGTGGACAAGAGTCCCAAAACTGACCAAAGTTCCTCCAGAAAAGGAGAAAGTCCTAATGTTGCCCCGAAAGACGCTTCAGTGAAGTCGAGCGAGGAGTCGCCCTCTTGTTGGAAGTCCCCTCCGAGTTGTATACTGAACATGGCGGATTTCCTGGACAAGGCGAAAGGTTTTGCCCATCTGGTGAAAAAAGATGGGTTCGTCGATGATGTCCAGGAACTCGGTATGTTCGCCAAGAGAATGGTGACCGTTTTTGTGGTGACAAAAAAACCAAAAGATTTGTCGCTCCACTAAAGACATTGTGATTAAATCACTTTTGTCCCTGGGGATAAAACCCCAAAGAGTTATAAAAGGTAGGGGTTTTTTCATGTGGGACATTCTGCTGCCCACACCAGAAGATTGCCTGGCTATGGCTAAGAAAGAACTGATCACCAAAGATTTGATTTTACGTACCGAATACGAAGGCCGCAGGCGGACCAGGGTGGCCGTTTTTGAGGTTCCTCCTCAAATTTCGGGAGAGCTTCTGGCTGCATTTTTTATGCAGTACGGCCAGATTTTAGGAGCTCTCTCCGACAATCTGAACGGGGGATGGACTTTTGACATCATGCTTGATCAAGACGCCTTCAAGTCCGTCCCCAACTGTTTGGTTTTAGGCGACCGGAAAATGCCGGTCATCGTGACTGGTAGGCGTCCGACTTGCTGGAGGTGTGGAGAGACTGGTCACCTTTCCTCCTCCTGCCCAGGGAAGAAGGCCCCTGGAGTTCCGGTCGCAGGCGACCAAAATACCCCCTTGGCCGATAAGGATAAATCCGCGGCACCTGTAATGGGTCTAGCTGCGAGGCGGACCGATGGGCAAAGTCCCTCGGTTGGGTCCAAGCCCACATTGCCCCCGAAACCGACGCCTGCCACTAGTGTGGTTAAGGAGAAGGAGGAGGGGGAATGGCACCTCGTGGTTAGGGGCAAGGGGAAGAGCCAAACAGCGGTTCCTCCGTCCCATCATGACTCCAGGGACATTATCACCTACAGCCCCATTCCCTCTACCAGCTCTGAGGGCGACGCCTCAGCGTCGTACGAAAAAACGGCAACCGAAGCTCAAAAATTAAACGAGCCGAGTTGGCAGAAGATTCTGGATATAAAAAAGCTGAAAGAGAAGCTGGAATCAAAGCGGGGAAAAGAAAAAAAATCGCTGGGGGCACCGGCCCCTCTATCCTCTGCCCCGTCTTCCCCTTCATCTAAATTCGCCAAGCCACCTCCGCCAAAATCTGTGTCAAACTCACCTGCCAAAAAAATACATTCATCTAAACCCTCCCCAGTAAGAACTCCTTCGGGTTGGACTCCCTCTACCACACCCAATCCTTCTCCAATGTCTACTCCTGCTCAGTCACCTCAGAAAAAAAGGGGCAGAAGCCCCGAAACTCAAATTGCGGCGGACATGAAAAAGAAAAAAATCATCAAACCTCCATATTTCCCAGGGAAGACGTCTGCCGCGTTTCCCGGGACCAGGCGGAAAGGGTTTTGGTCAAACCAGAAATCCCAAGGATTTAAAGATCCTCTGGAATTTTCATAGTATCAACGACAAAGAGGTGGAAAGGCCTGAGAATTTCCCTTCCGCGAAAAGGGTTTTAACAGTAATTAGAACGGGCCCGGGAACGCGGGAGATTTGGGGCATGATAGAGGAGGCCCAGTCATCTCTAAAAATGGTGCCCCCTGCTGCCTACCTGTTGGATCCTGATTCAGATGGAGCAAGCCAGAAACTTAAAGGGAGGGTTCCAGTTTTTGTTCACCCATCCCTTTATAGAGCTTTGAAACTTACCTACCCTTCGGACATCGGCGGCTTGTCTCAGGATGATACCGTCGAAAATGAGATGGCGTCGGGTTCCATGGGACGAGCTGTGGGTGTCCTCACCCCAGCCATGTTCTATCCTGAAGGGCAACCCTAATCGGCTTCACGATGGCTCTTTGGTTAGCTAGTTTGAATGCCCGGGGCCTGAGGTCCGAGTCTCGCAGGGCGAGGCTCTCTCGTGACCTTCAGCGCCTCGGGGTGAATATATGTTGTTTACAAAGACCCGGTTTTCTTCTCATGATCGTGAGGATATACTGTCTAGGGGTTCGCCCTTTATTCAGCATGTTTTGATGGTTGTTCGAGGGGTGTCTCTTGGCTAGTTTGCAGGTCTTTGAAGGCTGCATGTACCCTTGTCTTCGCAGATCCGGCGGGCAGGCTTTGCGTGCTGGATGTTACCATAAAGGATAAGGTTCTTCGTCTCATTGGGGTTTATGCGCCCAATGCCCATTCCGAGCGGCCTGCTTTGTTTCGGCAGATCGCGCCGTTCTTGACGACGTCTCGTCGGGTAGTTTTAGCGGGGGATTGGAATGCCGTCCTTGACCCCGATATAGATCGTATAGGGCATAAACAAGGTACTAACAACCCGGATGTGAAACCATTTCGGGACTTTATCGATGGGTTTGATCTCGTCGATAAGTTCCGGAATGAACACCCTCGGGAGGTAGCATGGACTTGGACTACTAGTGGCAGCTCGGCTCCTGGCTCGCTTGCGAGCTACCTGGACCGAGTCTTAGTTAGGGAGAGTCGATGTAGGGCTCTTAGGCTGTCCAAGTTTCCATTATATAGTTTATACGGACCATAGGCTTGTCCGGGTCCGTGTAAACTTAGATAAACCTAAGGTTAAGTTGGCTGGTTACTGGAAATTGAACTGTTCGCTTTTTCAGTGATCAGGGTTTCCGGGACCAGCTGCTACTAACAATCCAGAGGGAATTGACGGGAGCGGTTGTGGGAAATGCCTGGTGGGGCAATTTAAAATCTAAGATTCGTACGTTTGCTGCCGACTTTAGTCGTCGGCTCAATTTAGATAAATTAGCGGCGCAAACGGCTTTAGAAAAAAAAAGTTGATCGGGCCGTGAAATCCCGTGTTAGTGGGGACATAGTCTTAGCTAAGGCAGAGTTGGCCTCCTTGCTTATCAAGAAGGATCAAGCTCTGGTAGTTAGGGCTAGGTTAAAAGAATGTCTTCTGAGGCAACGAATATGGCCGCTGAACTGCGTGTAGAGGAAAATCGAAACGCGGCCAGGCGACATATAGCGTGCGTCACATTACCGGATAAGCGGACCGTGACTACAAACGCGGGCATATGTGAGGTCTTTCGAGATTACTTTCAGGAGCTTTTCACCAGGGAGCCCGGTCTGAGTTCTGCTCAGTTCGACGCCTATTTAGCTGACTTTCCTTGCCTCTCGGCAGCTGAAGTGGCTAGGTGCGAGGGCCCCATAACAGAGTCGGAAATCTGGGAAGCGCTGAAGCAGGTTGGCCTGGATAAGTCTCCGGGATTAGATGGTCTGCCCTACGAAGTTTACTTGAGGTTGTCGCACGTTTTTGTGCCTTTGCTGGAACTGATGTACAACCACTGGATGAGGCAGGGTCTTTACCTCAACGCTTCACCAGGGGTGTCATCAAGTTGCTGCGTAAGGACAAGGACGGTGGGGATGGGTTAGGGAACTTTCGCCCTTTAACGATGTTAAACACTGACTTAAAGATTTTGGCGGAGATCTTAGCCAACCGTTTGCAGCTTGTCCTGTCTAGTCTGATTGGCCCTGAACAGACTTGTGCTGTCAAGGGCAGGACTATTCAGGATAACCTTCATATGGTACGCCTGATCTTAGAACAAGTCGACAGTGAAGCCGCGCTGATCAATTTAGATCAGTCCAAGGCCTTCGATAGGGTTGACCATCGATTTCTGGAGGCTGTCTTTTCGGCGGCCGGTTTCGGAGCCGATTTTCGCTCCTGGATCCGACTCTTTTATGCGACCCCCGGTGCGCTGGTGGAAGTGAATGGGGTAAGATCGAAGCCTTTCGTATTGTCTCGCTCCATTCGTCAAGGTTGTCCGCTATCGCCTCTGCTTTACGTTCTTGCGTTGGAGCCTTTCCTTCGCAAGTTAAAGGCGAATCCGGTCCTACGCGGTATTTCGCTGCCTGGTGCTAACAACTCGGCCAGGTATTCTGCCTATGCTGACGACGTTTCGGTTCTTGTGTCGAGCAGAGCCGAGATTAACGAAGTCAGTAAGCAGATCAGTGGGTATGAGATGGTGACAGGGGCCAAAATCAACCGCGATAAGTCTGTGGGCTTGCGGTTGGGTGCGTGGAAGGGAGTTTCTCTTCCCGGACCTTTCCTCTGGACGGATGGGCCGATCAAGATACTCGGCGTCTGGTTCGGTCCTGATCTCCAGTTGGAAAAGAATTGGTCGGAGGTACAGGGGCGGGCCGAGGCCGCGGCTAGTCTGTGGTCTCGGAGGAGACTTTCCCTGAAGGGAAGGGCGGAAGTTTGTGGTTCCCACATCTATCCGATACTCCTCTACCGTCTTTCTGTGCTTCCACTCCCGTATGACCGACTAATGTCATTAGTCAAGGCCTTGTTCTCTTTCTTGTGGAGAGGCAAGGCCCACATGGCATCTCGCGAGTTCTGTTGCCTTCATCCCTCTGAGGGCGGTCTGGGAATGCCTAGCATTGAGATTCGTCAATATATGCTACGCATTACCTTTCTCGACCGAATGTGTCGCGGTTTGGATGAGGTGGGCACCTTTTGGAAAGAAGATGTCCGTAAACATTTCCCATCCCTGAGAAGTGTGCACTCGTGCGAGGAGGAGGCCGGTCGTACTCCTCGTGGCGAGTGCTCCTTCTATCGTGAATGTCGTCGTGCTTTGAAGCTCCTCTTGCGGACGTCGGTTGGCCTCTCCGACGCCCAAGCGTTGTCTCGTAAGGCATTATATCGTGTGTTAGTTAGGGGTCCGTTCAAGATGATCTGATCGACGAGCTCGGTCTTACGAAGCAGGAGGCTCGCTCGATATGGCCTTGGGCGCCTGGGTTGAAATGTCTCAATAACGATGAGGCATCACCACCTGGCTGATGATTCGCGGGGCCCTCTGGGTCGGCAAAAGACTTTGTTCAGCAGGCTTGGAGAAATATCCAAACTGTCGTCGCTGTACTGGGAATGTCGAGACCATTGGTCACGCCTTTTTTCAGTGCAGTGCGGTGGTGCCGTTGTGCAAGTTTGTTGAAGGCCTCATGGTTCGCATGCTGCAGGGAAAGTTTTTTGTCCTGGAAGCCAGTTCTGTTTGTAGCAATGTGGTATCGCAATTGACGAAGGCTGAACACTGTGTGTTCTGTTGCTTACTAGGGGTTATGCGAGTCGTGATTTGGACGACGCGACAGAAGGGATTCTATGAAGGCGAGAAGTTCACCTCTTCCCAACTGATCTTGTACTTTAGGCATCAGCTTAAAGTCAAGATTAGGACGGAAAGGCGGCGGCTCCCATCATCAGAATTCGGCAAAAGTTGGGTGAATCTTGCGCGAATGTGTAGAGTGAAAGGGGCTGACCTAGAGTGGCATTTAGATGTCGGTTAGGCTCAGAATATTGTCCTAACAGGGTTGAACATAGGCAACCCACCCAGATATTAGGTTAGACTAGGTTTTTGTTTTTGAATATTTAGTTTTTCCTTTTTTCCCGTTTAACTTAGCTAGGGTATGTAAGCTCATTGGTCCCTTTTATTTCTGTCCCTATTTTTTACTTTTGTTTAATTCCCCATCCCCTCCCTCGTTAGATGGTTAGTGATGTCGGTTCTCTGGTGGATGCGGGACGCCTTTCGTTTCGGGTGTGTGTTTTCGTATTTGTTGTTGTGTATGAATGAGTGAGTGGTTGTGTGAATGCTTGATGGTTTGAATGTGTAATCATTTTCTTAGTCCCGCATCGATTTCGTCTGGTTAACTGACATTTCTGTCACATTCATAGTTTGTGGGGGGTTTTATTACTAACTCAGTTTTGTTTAGTTTTATTGTATATAATTATTTCATTCTGTAAATACGCATTTGGGGTTTTTTAAAAGTTGTTATTTTTATGACCTCCCCCATGAACAATATTTGTATATATGGGGACTAGTTAGGACATCATAGAGAAACTGAGGTATTATGGTGGACGTAGTAAGAATGGTAGGAGTGAATGTGATGTTTTGGTGATTGGATTATTGTTGGCATGTTTGGGTCAGTGTCTGCGACTAGCTAAGTTTAGATTTAAGACAGATGAAGACCGTCATTCCCCATCCCCCTTTTCGGCCTTGTGCCAAATTTTGTATTTTAATACAAATAAATATTGTGTTGACTGGTTCACCGTGTTGGCCCGGTCTCACTCTTTATTTCATCTGAAGGTTCTGGAGGCACTTTACATCGGGTCCCTGCAAGCCTTCTTTGTGCAAACAACGTGAGTGCTTGTTGGGACTCGCTGTCATCTATCTCTAGTTCCTTCTGCATATATATATATATATATATATATATATATATATATATATATATATATATATATATATATATATATCCCCAATTCCTCTATTATACATTTTTCTGTATTAATTTTGAATCTGCTGTTGAAGCCTGAAGAGCGGAAGCGAAACCGGTTGCTTCCCCTGTTTGTTTTTTTTTTTTTTTTATTTTTTTTAATGTCTTGTAATATTAAATTTTAACTTTTTTATTTCGATCATTAAATTTTGTACCTACAAAAATATCTTTATATATATATATATATATATATATATATATATATATATATATATATATATATATATATATATATAACTATATATATATATAAATATATATATTAGCTGAATTGCCTGTAAGAAAATAATGATTGATTTTAAATCATTGTTATAATTTGTGGAGAAAAGTGATGCATTTTAATATTACTCAATTTTCTTGCTGATGTGACCTCCATCTTCTGGCTTTCTCCTCCTATATTTTGGATAGGAGTTATTCACTTGTTCAAATATAAATTTTATTTAAATCAAAGGGAAAAATATTCAGTTGGTGGGTTGTAAATGGGGACCCTCCTTGAACAAAAAGAAATATACTTATCCAAGTACTCTGGGTAATGTAGTTTTTGAATATGGTTATGGGTGTCTATCTCCAAAACCCTAGGAGTAATTTAATAAGAAACAAACAGACAGACAGAGGCTAAAACTATATATAGAAAGATATTTTCAAATTCTGGGATTACACTAAGTTTAACTGTCAATAAACAGTTTCGGCCTACACATATTTCGGCATAGTGTTTGCATATGTATGGAAAAAATTGTGGCCTGAAGATGACAATGTGAAATTGTTGAAAGTACACGGCATATGTCTTCCACCTGACATCTTCTTGAATATATGGATCTTAATATTCAAGGATTTGATAGTAAATTAATGTCTTATTAAGTCTTCTTAGTGAAGTGATTTCGCCATTAATCAAATTAACATTGCTATTAAATTCTTTGTATAAGCTGTTTTTATGATGTAAGCTGCACACACTAATATATATATATATATATATATATATATATATATATATATATAATAATAATAATAATAATAATAATAAATCCTAAAGAGCCATTTTTATTTTTATTTATTTTATTTAGCTTTGCTCTACTTAGCGTATTGAGCACTCTACGTTTTAGCTTTGTTACTCGCTTGGGTTATTTTTTCTTCGGACTGAAAACTTAAAGAACTGGACGATTGTTTATCACTCTGTTCAGACGTTTCTAGTTCTTTCTTTTTTTTACAATTTTTTCCTCGGATACCAAATTATTTTGATATACTTGCAAGTTGTGCTATCCAAAGTTTTAAAAGTCGTCGACTCTCCCGTCGAATTCGACGTATGAGGGTCAAGCAGATCAGTTCCCAGGAAACCGACAACCCGACAACAGCACATGAGATTTGATTATAGTGGTGAAGGTTTCGTGCAGGACCATCCACACTTTTTGAAGGGCCGAATACAGAGACCTGGTGCACTACGTGCCACAAGGTCCTCAAAAGGTTTTGAATTCAGACTTGTCCTTCTCCTAGACCAGTTGCCATCCAAGGCTATAAAACCCAGTCTGTCCTGCTATTTACCCATAGCTGGAGGGAGAAGAGGATTCACACCTTTCCCAAGGGTATTAGCACGTAAGTGAATGTAATGGATTCGATTGGAATTCGAACTCGACTCTCCGATTCCTCAATCCAATCCGCTATCCATTACCCCACGTGCCTCCTATATAATATATATAAATACATTTTGGGATTGCATTAAGAAAGACCAAATGTTAACTGAAATCAAAATTGAAGAGTACGTGTCTGGAGAAACAACTAAAAAAGGACTTGAAGCCTATGTTACTTCTGCTAGTCGAATTTGAAGTCTTTTTCTAAACTACAACAAATCTAAAAAGCTAAATATCGTGAACGGATTAATGTCATTGATGATAAAAGTGTTAATATTTTCAATGAGGCTAATCAAACCGGCGATGGAGGAAAAGTTGAAGTTGAAAAAAAATTACAACATAAAATTATGAAGAACCAGCCATTTTTCCAGCATCTTGAGCAACGGATTTTATTTACGAGTTCCACTTGAGATCTGGTTTGAGTTTAAGACCTCAAAATTGCTCAAGGCATGGGACGTCCCTGAGGAAACATCCATTCATCGTGATAGTGCAGAGTCCGATCAGCAATGGTGTAATGTTACTGGTTTGGTTTTCAAGACAGTGAATGTAACCAGGTAGTTTTTCCCCCACTCCACCCTGAGATGTTAGAGCTAGATTGTGGGACATATCAACTGCCAAATTCTAGCAATCTAGAGTTTTTGGGTGCACCCATATACCGTTCTATCATCAGTATATATATATATATATATATATATATATATATATATGTGTGTGTGTGTGTGTGTGTGTGTGTGTGTGTGTGTGTGTGTGTAAGCAAATATGGATATAGATCCGACAGTATGAAGAAAATATACTGAAAAAACAAACAAAAATCCTAATATGCGATTATGCTGTTTTAATGTTTAATATCAACGTCGGACGTTTCGGTCTAATAGACCATCTTCAGGACATATTCATAAAACATAATTAACATAGACCATATACAATTCAACATGAAAAAGATGATGGACATAAAAGCAAGACCAATCCAAACAGATAACTGAAATCTTATCCAAGACGTGGATGTAGTTTATCGTCATACCCAGAACGGGTTCATTTCTGTAAAGTAGAAAGAGTGTTGGCCCAAGAAGTGACACCTGGAAACGCATACATTGATGGCTTGGGCCTCAATTGATAGTCAGAGCTTCTATATACTTTATTGATATTCACAGATAAACGTGAATCCTTCTCATTTTAAATGGTAAATATGTATCTTATGGTATTGTTATAATTCTAAGAATCAAAACGTGTCGTTCAGTTCAGATGCCGTTTATCATCTCGGCTTCTTTACAGTTTGGGAACATCGAGTTTGATTCGATTACATAGTCGTTCATTAATGAACAAATTACTGACAAGTTTCATTATTGCCTAGTTTTACCTAATAAAAGAAAATTGGGGCATTGCAGAAGTCGGAGAATTTGGAAATTCCGGAGAGTATCAATCACATTTACTCTAGCATTTTTTTTTTAAATTTAATAAAGTGTTATTTTGGCTGATGTTGAGCACGAAAGATCGCCTTATGCAATAACTCAAATAACCAACTTTAAAAATATTTCCAAAACTATTTTCAAGCTTTTCAAAAATGCTTTTTTAAATTCATTTTCAAATTTAATTTTTCCGTGAAATAGTTGAAACTTTGAAACTGTGAAAGAAGAAAAAACGAAAGAAAATAATTAGGCGAGAGAGATAGGCATGAAGAAAGCAACTAGCTTGCGAAAGAAAGAAAGAAAGAAAGAAAGAAAGAAAAGGCATATAAAGGAATAAATGACTATAAGAAAGAAAAAAAGAAAGAAAGAAAGAAAGCTACTGCCAGAAGAGATAAAGAAAGTATAGGGAGAGAGTGAGAGCAAGAGAGAGTAATAATGCGACTATAGCTAGCGAAATAAAGAAAGAAAGAAAGAAAGAAAGAAAGAAAGGAAGAAACAAAGAAAGAAATATCGTAGGATAGATAAATACATTGTAGAAACGAAGGATTGATTAAATGATTTGTCTGTTTAACGGCACTACAACAGGGTAATTTAATGCCGGAATTTAATTTGGGGAGGGAGATTTGAAGTACTAAAAATATACATTATTCTGCTTTCACAGTTGAATACATGGTAGATGATACTCAGCTTTTGTGAATATACATATTTGTGTGAACATAATTACTAGAGGCGGTGATATGTGTGTTTTATGTTGTCGTTTTTCTGAAGTTATATTTTAGAATACATTTTGAATTCTTTAAAAAATTGTAGGATATTATATGGATTAATGTCATGAAAGAGTTATTTCATGTTGGTTGTTTGGTTCATTGATTTTGATTAGCGTCATAACAACCTCTATGGATTATTTAATGCCGAAATCTAAATATTTTGAACGTATTTTATCCTTCAGTATCTGTCTATACAAAAATCTCCTGAGCCGACCAAGCATAGAAATGAATACAATATGGGAACCAGTAATAAGGAGTGCCAGAGAAAAGCAATAATAATAATAAAAAAAAGATTGTAATATAAGCTCTGGTAAAACATGCAATGATAACAGCAAAAATTGCAATATGAGCACTGGTAAAAATGGTAGCTGAAGACATTGGGTTTATAAGACCCTTAAATTCATACACAGATGTCCTCAAGGACACATGACACAGGGGATAGAGGCGTTGGTTAGATCCAATGACAGGACTCAAAGAGTTTGAGATCAATACCCGGTTAAGGGAGTCGAGAACTTTCAGAGGAGAATTAACAGGAGATAACTGACATCCATTAGACATGGCACGTGGAACTAGAACAGTCTACCCCACTTAGCGAAATAAAGGTTTCAGTTCGACATTCCAACTACTTGAAGAAGACCGGAGCCTTTAATATGTAATGTATGACGACAAAGATGAGGACAATAGTCCGAATAATGTAAATAATGTATTTTATCCTTTCAACTACAGATATTTTATACTTTATACTTTCAGTGTAAAGGTATGTTGTTTTTTTTATATATATATATTTTAAATATACAGTAGGGAGCAGACAAATATTCGTACACATACAAATTTTCAATTTATTGTATTTCTAACTAACGAATAAATATACTTTACATATAATTAAGTGTACACAGGGGAATAATAAGTAATTAAGCATAGACAATTGAAAACAATTTTTATAGAAATAAATCCCATTTATCAATTTTAATGGAGGAAAAAAGGTATTTGTACAAATTTCAGATTTTAAAACTTTTATATTTCTTTAATACTCTAGATTATTCAAATGGAATATTCGAGAATGCTCCAATAATGTTATCAGTAGTGATTTTTAGCCTAGAAAATACAAACGGAACACTTGGTAATTGATATTTGTGGAAGAAGGTTATCATCATGCCAAGAGGTAAAGAATTGATAAATTCGCCAAAAGAATTGATTGTTAAGCTCAGGAAAGAAGGTAAAAGTTACTGGAAAATCTCAGACAACCAGAATATTTCTTTTACTACCATTAGTTCATTTATTGCAAGGTGCAAAAAACACAAAACTGTTAAAAAGTAAACAATAACAGGTGCTCCACCGAAGATCTTTTCAAGATCGTCAAGGTAATTAATGCGCCAAATTAAACAAAATCCAATGGTTACTCATCAGGCGCTGCAGGATGATTTGCTTTTATCAGGAATATGTGTCACTAAACGGACAATAAGCAATGAAATTCTTTGGAACAATCTAAAGACATAGTTCCTTCAGAAATCTCCACTGCTATTGAAAAGACACAGTGATGTCCGGATGAAATTCATTCATTAACATAAAGATAAGGAAAAATCGTATTGAGGAAAAAGTATCATGGACAGACGAAACCAAAAGTGAGTTGTTTGAGCATAATTCCAGAAATCATGGAGAAAAGATAGCGATGATTTCAAACAAAAGAACACAATTTCAATAGTGAAATTTGGTGATGACAGCATTATGGTTTGGGGGTGTTTTTTTCTGCAAAAGGTACTGGCAGCATATCAGTTATAAATGGTAGAATAAATGCCACAGCATATCAAAATAGTTTGGAAGTAAATTTAATGATTTCGGTTGAAAATCTTCCTCCCGATTGGATCTTTCAACAAGATAATGATCCAAAGCAAACTGCAAAATCTACAAGGAAATGACTAGCTGAAAGTAATGTAAATATCATGGCCAAATCTGTTCACAGATTTAAACCCAATCGAGAATTTGCGGCATTATTTGAAAATTCAGATCCAATCGAGAGCTCCAATAAACATCCCGGATCTGAAGACCATATGCGAAGAAGAAATGGAACAAAATACCAAGTGAAAATACATAATACATACATACATATATATATATATATATATATATATATATATATATATATGTGTGTGTGTGTGTGTGTGTGTGTGTGTGTGTGTTGATATAATAGGAAAAAAACACGTTAGGTAAATAATCCGGAGTTCTTTAGTATTTTTGTTTTTATTTTAAAAAAAAAAACAGTTCTCCATACAGAAGTAGAGCTTAAATTATAATTACTTTAAAAAAAAAATATAATTCCTTCGCTACATAAGAGTTCTCATGTTTCAAAAACAAGAGCCAAAAACATCAATATAATTATTAAAATTAAATTGAGTTAAAGTATCAAGCCCTCGATTGTTAACTCTTAGGCCCCTTATCAAGTAAAATTTGCAAATCATTAATTCAGAATGACAAGAAGAGATTGGTTGCTGTAGAAGTGAATAATGGCTATTCTACAAAGTGTTAAATGAAAATTATGCATTCATTTTTGTATTGTACGAATACTTTTTTCGCCCATTAAAATGGATAAATAGGATTTATTTCTATTAAATCGATTTTTTTTTTGTTTTCTATGCATATTTAATTATTATGCATCTGTGTTACAGTTAATTATATGAAAAGTATGTTTACTCATTAGTTGAAAATACAATAAATTAAAAATTTGTATGTGTACGAATATATGTCCCCCCACTGTATATATAGAGGGTGAGGCAAAAGTCGCGCACAGTAGGTGTTAATGGAGATCTTCTCTTGAGTGGCAAACGAAGTTCTTTACTTCTTGCCATGATGAAATACATTCTTGCACGAATATCAATTTCAGAATGTTTTGTTTGTATATTTAAGACTGAAATAATTACTGATAATATTATTGAAACATTCTAGAATATTCCACTTGAAATTTAAAAAAGACATCAGTACATCTTTAACGTCTGTAATTTGCATTGTACGAATACTTTTTTCACACATTAAAATGGATAAATGGGATTTATTTCTATTAAATCAACTTTTTTCTGTTTTCTATGCATATTTAGTATCTGTGTACATTTAATTATATTTTAAAAGTACATTTACTTCTCATTTAGAAATACAATAAATAAAAAAAATTTATGTGTACGAATATTTCTTTCCCCACTGTATATAATTTATTATTGGTAATTTTACTATAAAAATATATTGTTGATTTTTGTATGGTGGTTAACTATTTGCCTATAGCTGAGACCCTAACAGGTACTACTAACAACGCCCCTCATAACCTCCAATCTTTTAATCAGAGGCCTTGCTGCCGGATTTAGTTTATCGTCACACGCAGGACGGAGAAACGAAGAAAAGCAGTAAGGTGAAACGGACAAAATAATTATGAAGGAATAAAGGAAGGAATATGAGAAAAAAGTCAAAGAAAGAAAAAAGAAAAGAGTGAAAGAGACGAAAAAATAATGAATTGGACAAAAAGCAAGAACAGAATTGAAGAAAAAAGAGAGGAAAGAAAAATTGTAAACAATGAAATAATAAAGAATACTAATGAAAGAATGAAATTAAGGAAACAAAGGAAATAAATAAAAAAAAATCGAAGAAAGAGAAAATCAAAATGGATAAATCAGACGCAGTATCTTTTGTTTTTATCCTTCTCTTTCATTCATATCCTTTTTTTTATGTAATTCTCTTCCAACCTAATTTTCTCTCTTGATCTATCTTTCCGTCTCCCTAATTCTTTTTTTTTTTTCATTCGTTCTTTATTTTTTCTTTTGCCTTATATAATACAATTTCCATTCGATTTTTTTGTTTTTTAAATTTCCGTTGAATTTAATTAAGATTTTTCTTTTTGTTTTTACTCTTTTCTTTCTTTCTTTCTTTCTTTCTTTTTTTCTTTCTTTCTTTCTTTCTATTCATATCTCTCTCTTTTTATCAATCTTTCTTTCTTTCTTTCTTTCTTTCAGTTGTTACTTACTTTCACTTTCCCTGAATTTCCTTTTCATTCCTTTCCACACCATTTCTTTGTATTGTTCTTTCTTTCTGTCTTTCTTTCTTTCTTTCTTTCTTTCTTTCTTTCTTTCTTTCATATTTTTCTTGCTTTACATTTCTCTTCCTTCAATTTTTCTTGCTTTACATTCTTTTTGCTTTTTTCATTCTTTCTTTCTTTTAATTAGTAATTACGTCTCTTCCACTTGTATTTATTTCTTATTTTCTTTTCCCCTTCTTTCTTTCTTTCTTTCTTTCTTTCTTTCTTTCTTTCTTTCTTTCTTTCTTTTAATTGTTACTTAATTTTACTTCCATTGCATTTTTATTCCTCTCCACTCTATTTCTTCACATTGTTCTTTCTTTCTTTCTTTCTTTCTTTCTTTCTTTTAATTGTTACTTAATTTTACTTCCATTGCATTTTTATTCCTCTCCACTCTATTTCTTCACATTGTTCTTTCTTTCTTTCTTTCTTTCTTTCTTTCTTTCTTTCTTTCTTTCTTTTCCTAACATTCTTTTATATTTCATTTTTTTCTTGCTTTACATTATTTCTTTCTTTTTCTTTCTTCCGTTATTATCTATCTTTACATTATTTACATTTCTTTCTTTCTTTCTTCCTTTCTTTGTTTCTTTCTTTCTTTCTTTCTTTCTTTCTTTCTTTCTTTCTTTCTTTTGTTACTTACTTCTACTACCCTTGCATCTCTCCTTTATTCCTTTCTAGTATGTTTCTTTACATTGTTCTTTCTTTTTTTCTTTCTTTCTTTCATTCATTTTTATTATCTATCTTTACATTATTTACAATTCTTTCTTTCTTTCTTTTTTCTTTCTTTCTTTCTTTCTTTTATTACTTACCTTTTTTTCCTTCCATTTGTTTTCAAATATTTTATTATTTTCTAAATGAAATGATTCCTTTGCTTTTTCATGAGTCTTCTTTCTTTCACTGATTTTTTTCTTATCTTTCTTTGTTTCTTTTTTCTTCGAAGCTCTTTTCTCATATTCGTTTTAAAAATGTCTTTCTTTCTTTTACTCTTTTAATTTTTTTTGCCTCTTTTTTCTCTCTTTATTCCATTCAAAACGATAACATTCTATCGACGGAAGATGTGGATTCCACAACAACAAATGTTTTGTCACTAATCTCTTGTCGCAGTTGTCAGACAAAAAAACTCTCTGAGACGCGCAGCCGCAGTAGAAACAGGCAGGTGATTTAAAAGTCGCCTGCTTTTTGCCCAGAGAGCCGTGTGCCGTGTCCTGTGGGAGAAAGAAGACAGAGAGGGAGGGGAACGGTGCAATTTAGGGCAAAAATGGACCGACTTGGTTTGCGACTATAAGTGCCATCACACACGGCACGATACAAAATACACGCACAAGAAAATATCTGCAGTAAAAGACAGCCGACATTACGTGACGTAATCCAATATGGCGGATTTACGTTACGTCACTCGCCAATCATTTTCAGAATTATTGGTTAAGACGACAAAAAGAGCAGGAAAAAATCTCTAGGGTCTGTGACGAGTTAGAATCAAAAGCAGAAAAGAACTCTGGGGGCTTAAATTTTGTTTAACACAACTGTCAGCCGACATGTTTGACATTTTGTTCCGATGAGGAAGTTGATAACGCTTGTTACTTGAAGAAAATAAATTCAGTACAAGAGAAATGAGATAATCGGGAAAAATCTGCTTGCTTATAAAATATCGGATAGAATCTATTCTTGTAATACAGGAACAGAAACCTAATTGGTATACCAACGAATTCCGTAAATTTCAGAAAATCTCATCGTTCTCTACAACTTCCTATATATTATCTGCCTATATTTCAGAGATGAATTATCGTAGCTATTTACATCGTTCAAACTGTTGTCCTTATCTCTACTGCCATATTCACGAGGTTTCGGCCGTTGTACGCTCCGACCTTCTTCACGTGACATATGTTGGAATTTCGAACCGAAACTTTTATTTAGCCCATGGGGATAGATTGTTCTAATTCCACGTGCCGTGCCTCTTTGGATGTTTCAGTATCCGTTAATTCTCTTTAGTGATTTGACTCTCCTAGTTTTGTTTTATATCATCCTTGAAATTCTGTCATCCACTTTCAAAAACTTTGTAGGTGTGTTACTCGCTGCTTCTCTCTGTCCATTTTAACCTCGATATTTCTTGAGGGTGTCACATTCTCCAAACTATCTTCCCTCGATATGTCACTGAGAAATTTCAAATGTCTATTTATGAGTCTAAGTATTGTTAAATAATGATTTATCAGACTATTTATTTTTTTAGAGAATTGTATCTCCGCTCTTATTTGCTCAGTTTGATCTTTGAGATCAGATACGGGACAAAACAAAGAATGTTGATTTTGATTGGCTGAACGAGCGTGGGAATGATTGAGATACAGAAAGTTTTTTTTAAAGGAGTCGAGTATAAACCTTCATAGAATGTAGATGTGTTCTCTGTTGTGTCTGGGATTTGCTCCCCCGTGGGGTGAGAGAACAACCCCACTGGCTAGTTAGAGATGTATACGTCGACGTAAATAACGAAGTTAAGTTTAAAATCCCTTTTTTTTTTAATTCCTTCATCTCCGAACAAAAACAACTAGCGATTACTGACCGGAAGAAGACGAGAGAAGTGTCAGATAATATACAGCATTGTATCAATTTGACACCGATGACCAAGACGGCCCCCACGGGGTGGGCTTATTTACAACAGTATAAGCGTCCTTTTTGTTCCTATTTTACTTACAACTTCCTTATTAGGCACATGATATTCTCAGTATCCTTCTGTAGAACCACATTTCTTTTGCCTCAAGTCAGTACTTCATTTGTGATGCGATTATCCAGTATTCACTGCCACAATGCAGAACACGTATTGCATTACAATCTCTGAGGAAACTTTCCCGTTTGCTTAGCTTTTGGAAGTCGGATTTCTTCATACAATTGTTCCTTTCGACTTCTTTCAAAACGTAGTCGATTATGGATCGCCACAACTTCCTATATATTGTAGCTCATATTTTAAGATTGTCGTTTCACCATCCATTCCACTCTCTGATCTGCCATCCATTTACACAAGTTTGTTAGGTTACTTACTCTTTCCCTCGGTCTCCCTCACTTCAACATGTCCTGTGAGCGCCATATTCTTCAAGCTCTCTCTACTTCATTATGTGTCTGTGAAATTTCAACTGGTTCTATCCGATTGTATAGATAAGCTTTCTTTCCTATGGTTAATGTACCTATTTTATAGTGTGTTTTTTCTACGGCAATTTGTACATATTTTAGAGTCTGTTTTTTTTTCTCTATGGTTATTTGTACATATTTTATACTGTGTTTTTTTTCTCTGACTATTTGTACCTTTTTTATAGTGTGTTTTTTTTCCTGTGATTATTTGTACCTACTTTATAGTGATTTTTCTGTTATTATTTGTACCTATTTTATAGTGTTTTTTTTCCTGTGATTATTTGTACCTATTTTATAATGTTTTTTTCTGTGATTATTTGTACCTATTTTATAGTGTTTTTGTTTCTGTGATTATTTGTACCTATTTTATAGTGTGTTTTTTTTCTATGATTATTTGTACCTATTTCATAGTGTGTTTTTTTTCTGTGATTATTTGCACATATTTTATAGTGTTTTTTTCAGTGATTATTTGTATCTATTTTATAGTGTTTTTTTTCTGAGGATTGTTAGTATCTATTTTATAGTGGGGTTTTTTTCTGTGATTATTTGTACCTATTTTACAGTGGGCTTTTTTTTCTGTGATTATTTGTACTTATTTTATAGTGTTTTTTTTCTGTGATAATTTGTACCTATTTTATAGTGTGTTTTTTTCTGTGATTATTTGTACCTATTTTATAGTGTGTTTTTTTTCTGTGATTATTTGTACCTATTTTATAGTGTGCTTTTTTCTGTGATTGTTTGTATCTATTTTATAGTGTTTTTTTCTGTGATAATTTGTACCTATTTTATAGTGTGTTTTTTTCTGTGATTATTTGTACCTATTTTATAGTGTTTTATTTCTGTGATCATTTGTACCTATTTTATAGTGTTTTTTTCTGTGATTATTTGCACCTATTTTATAGTGTTTTTTCAGTGATTATTTGTATCTATTTTATAGTGTTTTTTCTGTGATTATTTGTACCTACTTTATAGTCTGTTTTTTGTAGTGTGTTTTTTATCTGTGATTATTTGTACCTATTTTATAGTGTGTTTTTTTCTGTGATTATTTGTACCTATTTTATAGTGTGTTTTTTTCTGTGATTATTTGTACCTATTTTATAGTGTGCTTTTTTCTGTGATTGTTTGTATCTATTTTATAGTGTTTTTTTCTGTGATTATTTGTACCTATTTTATAGTGTGTGTTTTTCTTCTGTGATTATTTGTACCTATTTTATAGTGTGTTTTTTCTGTGATTATTTGTACCTATTTTATAGTGTGTTTTTTTTTCGGTGATTGTTTGCATCTATTTTATAGTGTTTTTTTTTCTGTGATTATTTGTACCTATTTTATAGTGTTTTTTTTCTGGGATTATTTGTACCTATTTTATAGTATGTGTTTTTTTGTGATTATTTGTACCTATTTTATAGTGTAGTTTTTTTCTGTGTTTATTTGTACCTATTTTATAAGGTGTTTTTTTTTCTGTGATTATTTGTACCTATTTTATAGTGTTTTTTTTCTGTGTTTCTTTGTTATTATTATGATTAAATTTTATTGTGTTTATATGTGCATTTGTAGTTTTTTTATTTACTTAATTTGTTTATCTTTATATATATATATATATATATATATATATATATATATATATAGTTTTTGTTTACTTCTTTTTTTATGAGTTTGGATATCATATGTTTTGTTTTCACATTTCTCATGGTGCTATTTTACAAGGTGTTTGTTTTTAGTTTTTGATTTCTAATTAACATAGTAAAAATTTGATTTCGTCTCTGCACATTTGAGATAAGATCTGGTCGTTTATTTGGTAATTTTGATTGTCTTGGAGGGGGATTATAGCTATTTTATCCCCGAGACAAATTTTACAATTTTTTTTTTACTTATTTTGGTAAACTGGTGTTATTTTCCTTATTTTCCACTATATACGTGGTGTAATTTGTTTTGTTTTTTTTAATTTACCATATATGTTTAGAAATCACTGTACTGTTTTCGTATTTGCTATTTGTAAACGATTTTTTGTGTACGTAATCTGTTTCTAGAGGTCCTCCAGTTACTCAGATATATATATATTTTTCGTTAGCGTCTGATTTTACAGTGGCTTCGCATATTATATTATTTTGCAAGCAATTGCCATTTAAGGGACATTCGTTCTTTGCTCCGCATTTACTTGTGGGTTTAGCTTATGCGGGTGGGCTGCTTGCTTATTTTTCTGCTGATTTGTGTCATGTTCTCGGTGCAACTCTAGCTTATTTGTACTGTATTGTTGGTGAATGTCTTGTGGGAAGTGCTTGATTGGATGGAGTTTGTATGAATTTAATGAATATTTTTCCTACGTTTGTTTTTACGTTTGTTTTTACGTTAGGTTGAATTATATGATGTTTTTTTTCTTGTTGGCTTTTTTGTACTGGATGGTGTATATGTGAGTGTTACTGAAAATGCACTATTTGTCAGAGCTGTTTCATATATTTTGGTTTCATTCAAGATTGTTTCACTGAAAGAATTGTCAGATAACCTACAGTTAATATAAAGTGGTTTGCTTTGTGGTTCGGTTTTCTATCTAGATGACATGTACCTTTTCTTAGGCTGTAACATCTAGGTAATCTGCCTCTTTTAGGTTTTTTATGTCCATGTCGAATCCCATATTTTTTAAATAATTTTATCGTTGTTTTTCTGGGTATGTCTGGGTTTTTTTAATTACAGTTTCCAAAGATTATAAGACTATCATCCCTGTAGAGGCCTATATCATTTTTATCGATTATTCTATTTAGTTCAAGTAATAAATGTATACATATAAGCTCGAAGGTTTCGGCATCATCAAAACTTCCGATTGTAACATAAAAGTTCCATTCTTACTTTAGCTACGTGTTTTCGTTGTCGAATAATAGTGATTTTTGGCAGTGCTTAAAGGATTTTACTTCGTTTGTACTTATTACTATTTGCTCTTGAGCTAAGGAGATGACATTTTCTAGGATGGATTCGGTTAGTGTTATGGGATCTTACCCATAATAATAATAATAATGGACTATTCCATACTTAATAAATACTGCGCCTGAGGAGTAGGCAAGGAGTCAGTCGCTCAAGTCTTGACCGGCTGTTCGGTCGAACTCTCTGCCTTCGGGCGGGAAGGAACCCGAACGAGGCTACGCCGAAGGGCGGAGTCTCGTTCGGGGAGGTAAACCGACCCTGAGCCCGTTTATACGGGTTCAATGGGCATATTTTTGGGCCGAGCCCACGGGCTCGGAGAACCCACAATAAATAACCGACCTTGTGTCACATGCTGCCCCAGTGGGAGGGGGTGACTGAATACTGTCAGTCGTTCAAGTCGAGTCAGTAGTTCAAGTCGAGTCAAGAGTCGAGTCAGAGGCAGTCCGAAACAGAGTCGCGTTCAGACAATTACTGCAAGACATTGGAATAGTGACACTGGTCGAGACTACATTGTTCTCTCTACTAAACCTGATTGTTCATACTAACACTTCTACTTCTCTGTATATATTCCTGTTTGTAATATATCTGTGTTATTCCATACCTGTGTTCGCGTTCTTCTTTATTGGTTCTACTATCACCGTGGTACAAGGAACTGGACCATAAAAGTTATATACGGGCAGACATCTTTTATATCTAGTATAAATCCTCTATTATTTTTTCTGTTAACAGAGGTTGATCATGTAGCATACGTACGGACGATAATGGGTATGTCTCCATTCACATAAATACAGTAGTAAATACTGTATGTTGGTCTGCAGTTAAAGATTCGTATCCGGCTGTGCTGGTCAAATTCTCTGCCCCGGGCAAAGAGGATCCCCCAGATGAGGCTCTGTCGAAGGACATATGCGTACTCAGTTAGGATTGTACTAAATACTTAGTCATAATGGTTAACCAGATGTAGCGCCCTTGAAAATTATGCAGTTGAAATAATATAGTATATGCGGGTGATGTAATGAATATAATCGCGGAAAGTGGATTGTCAGGCCTAGAATAGTACGTACTACTAACTTCGGAAAAGGCATAAATATGTCTGTTTTCACCCTAGCTATGTGTTAAATAACAGTAGGCAGTGATCTTTGGTCTTGGGTTGGGGGTTCATTACCAATCTCCGTGTGATTATTCTATTCAGTAACCTCCCCTAGGTTAAAACATTTGCAGAACTATGCTATAGTAATTTTTGTGCTTTTCCACGGGTATACTTCTAACTTCGGCCTGACTTCCGAGTTAATTCTTTCCAGCAGTATTTACTTATATTACCTATTTCACTTTTGGTAGGGTTTTTGAATCTGTATGTTGGCTTTATTTTGATGTTTTCTTTTAAATCTTTTCATATAATGAATGCTTGTTATTTAGCGAAGCAATTTATTCAGTTGTCTAGTTTTAATGTTTGGGCAATATTTTTAGTTTCAATGTTAATATCAAAATCTGTAGTTTTTTGTTGATTTCTGTATGATTTATTTATATAGTCCTTCATTTTTTTTTTCGTGGGTGGTTAATTCATATAAATTTCTATTTTTCCCCAGCGATAAGTACGTTATATGAATTTATTTTAGTTATATTATGGTGATTTATTATGAACTTTATTTTAGTTATATTATGGTATTATCACACACATACATACACACAGATCATACGACAAGCATTCATTGGCTAATTTCCTCAAAACTACCTCGCTGATTGGTCAATTCCCACCAATCAGATCGCTAGGAATAATTTTCCCGCACACAAGCTTTGAAGCCTTTCATGTGATACACCACATTATATAAACAAAACACGAGTAAGCCTTCTCTCTCCGTTTTCTCTTCATTCATCTTTTTCCTTGCTGCCAAGATGTAATCTTCAAGAACTCTCGTCTTGACCTTGCTGTCAGACGTTTAAGAACATTACCAACATTCACGCAAGTACGAACTCTTAACTCTTCTGAACTCTACCAGCTTTTCCTAACATGCAACAGGAACTTTATTCTTCTAAAGCTACAGTTTAATAATTAATTCAACTTTGTGAGCTCCGGAAGAAATATTTCCCAAATCTAAGAGACGTAACACTATCAAACCTGTACATCAAAACTAATAAATTTAAATGTTATGTTTTGAAACATTACGTTCTGTCTTGTATTTTTAAATTGCATGTGACCACCATATTTGATGGTGACCTCCAGAGACTTTGCTTGTCCTTTTCCACGTCATTCCTATTCAAAGTTAAATAAATGTGGTGGGGTACGCTATATCTGATTGACAACCCTTCACATTTTTATTGCTGACTCGTCGTTTGTCGCGGAACACGCTACAATATCTCTTTTTAGGTTTCTTTTTTTTTCTGTAAAGCACCAAATGGTTTATTAAATTTGCCGTTTCTTACTGAGTTAAATCTCTTTCGATGTTGTCTAGTTCTTTGTGTGTAAATGTTTATTTTTCCTTGACTACGGCATTTAGAAGACATTTAACACTATTGCTAAAATCTTCAGATATCTTGTTACCCAGAAAATTTTAACAGATCTACTTAAAAGGATTCCCTGGCTTTAGGTTCAATCTCATCCAGGGATTTGATGAAGCTGCTTTCCTTGAGTATTTCTTTTATCTGCGGAGGTAATAATACGCCTTCCTTCAGTCGATGATTCTTGGAGAACTTGGCCTTCACATATTCAAAGATTTCTGATCTCATCCCACTGGTAAGTATCTTCACGTATTTTTCAGGAACTATATCTGAAGAAGGAGAAAAAGAACATTGCCTGGCTTTCACTTATGGTTTACTCTGTACGTTAGACTCACACCTCGTATGATTCTCGCCAGGAGCTACTCCGATTGCGTGATGACTGGACATGGGACTGCAAGTTTGACGAGTATCTGCCAACTGAAACGAAAAAGTAAAATTCATGGATATCAAATATGGCTAATGTACAGGATGTGACTGGTATTTAAGGACATACAAATTTAAGATTAATACTGCTTCCCACTAACTTCTAATGCTATTATTTTTCAGAAATCAAGAATGGTAAACCCTATGATAACAAATGAAATGAAAAGGCATGCTGTGATTGGGACATTATAGGCTGATCATAGTGATTTGGATATTGCACGTTTCCTCGAAGTTGCAAGATCTTTTGTCCACAAGATTCGAAAAGAGAAGACGCTGACAGTTCCCCAATGTTTGTATCAAAACGTAAAAGACATTCTGCACGTTCTGATAAAGTGAGAACATCCGAATTTATTCAGGAAGTCAAACAGAGAATTGATGAAAACCAAGGTCAATCAATGAGGTCAATTGCCAAAAACATGCATGTGTCTGAAAAAACAATCAGAAGGAGTGTTCATGAAGACATTCGATACAAGTCCTACGTGATGAAGAGAGTCCAATTTATGTCTGAAAAAAAAAAAAAAAACGAAACAAAAGAAAACCGCTTAAACAGATCCAAAAGTCTTTTAAACAAACTTAAAAATCCTTCAGAAGATGGTGTGATTTGTTTTTTCTCAGATGAGAAAAATTTTGCTCAAAAACTTAACAAATGAAATGACAGATGGCTTTGTTCAGATTCTTCTCAGGTGCCAAGAGTGATGCACACAAAATTTCCTTCAAGTTTTATGATATTGGGTGTTGTTAGTAATGAAGGACATGATATGCCACCACTCTTTTTTCCACAAGGTTTTAGAGTAAATGCTGCTGCTTACATTCAGGTTCTACAAACAATTGTCAAGCCCTGGATTATCAACATATGCAACGGCAGCACTTACATATTCCAGCAAGACTCGGCTCCATCCCACAAGGCTCTACGAACACAAGAATGAATGGCTGACCATTTGTACGACCACATCACATCCAACATTTGGCCTCCTAACTCTCCAGATCTCAATCCACTAGACTGTTATATGTGGAGCGTTGTTGAGAAGGAGGTTAATAAACAGCCTCATAAAACCAAAGACTCTCTTAAAGCTGAAATAGTTCGAGTAATGTCTGACATCAATAAGGACCAATTAATCAGAGCTTGCAGACGATTTCGGCCTCGTGTAGAGGCAGTTATTGATGCTGGCGGTGGTTTTATTGAATAAAATTAAATAATAGCGAAATTTCATGTTTACTTGTTTGTAATCAAATATAATTATATTCATTTGTTCAGTCATTTTTTTTTTTTACTAATCCATAAAATCTGTCCTCAAATACCAGCCGCACTCTGTAATATTTTCTGAAAAATGCTTAACTAAACCAACATTCGACCACATCATGTTGAAACACCGAAATTAAGCAACGTTGAGCCTGGTCATTACCCAGCTGGGTGACCGCTTGTAAGTGCTGTAAGGTGGGATGTGTAACGGATAACGACTCAAAATTGTTAATCGGAGAGCCGAGTTCAAATTCCAGTCGTTATATTCGCTTACTCAGAAATAATCTTCGGAAAGATACGAATCCACCTCTTCTCCTCCAGCTATTGGTTAATAAGTAAGACTTGTCTCACTAAACTGTTATTATTTCCAAAAATAAAATCGTATACGAAATATTTAGATTTCGGCATTAAATAACCCATAGAAGTGTTTATATACCACTAAACAAAATCAACGAACCTAAATCACAAGAAATTCCTAAAATTACATAATATATGCAATTAATAATAAATATAAATTAATAATTACCTGTAGAATATCTTTTGCAGTTGACGATGCGGATGGTTTATGCTCCCATCAGTTAATCAGAAAATCGATGCTGAAAAAATTACATATAACAGAACTTAGAATATCCGTGATCGAAACAGGCTCATGACCTGTGTAATCAATACGAACAGTATATCTACATTTTCTCAAACAGGCCCCGTGGAAAAAATGGATAAAATCTTATAAAAATTGCAGTCACATTCAATGAAGCATGTAGAAAAGACAATACCAGCCGCACTTACATTTTCTGAAAAATGCTTACCTAAACCAGCAATGATGCATCTAGCCACACTGAGGAACTGTGATATAGCGAAGCAGTCTGTCTGTGGCTGACTATATATATATATATATATATATATATATATATTGCATATATTTCAGCAACATGTTTCCATTGAGACATGTCCCATTAAAAAATTTAGACAAGTTTTGTCTACTTAAGAAATGAATATGAATATTGTAGCAAGTCTTTGAAATATTTACAGTTAATAGTTTAATTTTTTTTTAAATATTTAGACATTTTCAGTAACTTAGTTACCTACATTGATGTTTGCACGAGAAAATTTTAAATTTGTACAGTACATAAAGTTGGCGTTGTTCACTTCACACGTAAAAATTTAATTTTCAGATGAACACATTAATTTTTATCTTAGAAAAACAAGACTCTGATGACGAAATCGTGCTAATGTCGAAAGTTCTCAGAATAAAATGAATATACATCAACATGGTAATTTTCTTTCTTTCAAGCATGCTTGTTTGAATAATCTGGATATATTATGCCTATTAATTTTTGTTTTAATCCTTTCAAATTCAGGGACCAATTTCTTAATTCATTAAGGAATGCGCTTTAGTTTTTCTTATTCCTTTTATTTTCCCAAGTATATTCAGTCTTATCTAAGGTCATCTTTTTTTTTTTAGAAAAATTGCAGGTTGTGTATCCAGAAGCATTAATAATAAACAAAATATAAATTAAGTTACCTCCCTTACATATTCTTAACATAATTTTTAAACTGACTTTAACGGTATGCGTTTCATGCATATTTACAAAATAATTCACAACTATCAATTACATTATATTTTTGGCTTAGCAGTTAACTCCCGAAGTTGATCTTTAATGTGATTGAAAGTAAGACTGTAAAGGGCATCTAAAACAGTATAGTATGTTATTCATGTCAGGAAATCTTAAAATTCTGAATCAAACAAGAAGAATTTAAGAAGATTTGCAAGAGGAAGGTCGAACGTTCGAATAATGATCCGAAACAACCCTTGACAGGCTGACATCCATTTGTCAGACTCCAGAACTGAATAAACAATTATTTTTCATTAGAAAGATGCAAATATCGTATCCTTAAAGGGTAAAGTGTATTGAGTAACGGGTCGGCATTAGAATTCGGGTTCGAATTCTAGTCGGTGTCGTTACCGTCACTTACGCGCAAATACCCCTTGGGAAACGTAGAAATCCATCTCTTCTCCTGGCCCAGAAGTTGAATAACAGGATAGACATTGCCTATAGCCTTGGTTGGCAACCAGTCTTTCGTGGAAAGAAACGACAGTTTTCTGAGTGGAAAAAAAAACTTCCGCGTCGCCAGTCATAAAACTAAAGAGACATGATCACCCAGGCGTGTATGACGTATGACACTTCATTGATTCGCAACAGAGTTAACTAACATTATATTACAATGGTTTTATTTTTTCTTACAATGATAATAAAATCTGGGAAGATAGAAGTGTAAAATAATATGTTATTTAATAAATTAATGTCTACAATATACAAAACTGTGTTCTTTTTTAACGCATTTATCAGAGAAAATATATTTGCTAAGAATTATTACTATTATTATTAGTAGTAGTAGTAATATTAGTAGTAGTAGTAGTAAACAGGAGGAGGTAGGTGTGCCTACCGTGCGGTTCACACTCCCCCAAGTTTTTTCAACAAGTGTTTATCCTTTGTTTCTTCTTTAGGATTTGGTTTCCTGTTCCTTCTAAAATCTACTTCATCTCTATACTTCTAATGTCACCGCCTAAACTCTGAGATTTTATTTACCATTTCTTTCTTTTTTCTCAATAGACGTAAATAGGTTCACCTATCGTCTGATCCTGACTACTCCTGGATTTATTCCGTGTTTCCTGATTAGGATTTGGTTTCCGGTTCCTTCTAAAGTCTACTTCATCTCTATACTTCTAACGTCTCCACCTGAACTCTAATTTAATAAATATAAAGTTTCGCCTATCATCCTGCTCTCACTCTGACTTTTTTAGCAGGAGTAGGTTTATCACTTTCTTCCTGTTTATTATTGGTTTTCTGGTTCCTTCGAAAATTACATTAACTCTATAGTTCTAACGTTTCAGCCTAAACTCTGAAATGTTATTCATTATTTATTTACGTTATTTTTATTTATTTTTTTCTTAATTGGTGTAGATAAGTTCGCCTATCGTCCGGTCCACATTGTTCCCTGGTTTTTGTGAACAGATGTTGGTTCCTTGTTTCCTCTTGAGGATTTGGTTTCCATTTTCTTCTAAAGTCTTTCCCTTCTCTTTCACTTCGAGAAACCCATTGCATTTTAGTTGCGTCATCGCTTTGCTTGGGGTGAATTTATTAAATATATATATATATATATATATATAAAAATTACGCAATAATGACAAGAATGTAGAATCCAGAAAAAATATTAGTTTGATCCAAACAAAATATAAAATGAAAACCTATTCCAATGAAGGTCGGAATGTTAAAAACTATCTGTAGAGTAATTTTGAATATTTGTAGATGGTGATGGCCAAAAAGGTCGCGTGGGTTGAGACGGAAAGGTCAAGTGGGCGACGGTTTTGGAAATGACTTGATAAACAAAAAGAATGATTTTTTTTTTCTCTTGTGTGCTGGGGATTTTTTTAGATTTAGAAAGTAATGCGTAAAAAGAGGAAATGTCTTGGATTAAGGAATGAAAACAATAAAAAAATAAATGAAGGTTGAAGAATGAAGAGGAAAAATAAAGGTAAGAAAGCAGAAAAGAAAGAAACTATTTAAAAAAAAATGGTAAGTGAAAGAAAAACATACACTAAAGGAAATGCGTGAAAAATGTAAAAAGGGAGTCAAAAAGAAAGAAAAAAAAGAACGGAAAAAAGAAAGAAAACGCCAGGAAGAAAAAAAGATGTTCAGTGAGAAGGAAATAAGAAGGAAATAAAGCAAAACAGTATACATGGAAAACTGAAGAGAGAATGATTGAAGGAAAAATTAAAAAAAAAAAAAGAAAAAATGTAAGAAAGAACGAAAGGAAGAAAGAAAAAAAATGAAAGGACAAAAGAAAGAAAATGACAAGAAGAAAAAAGACGCTAAATGAGAAGGTAGAAAGAAATAAGAAGGAAATAAAGCAAAACAGTATACATGGAAAATTTTTAAAAAAAGAAGAAAAAATATAAGAAAGAAGGAAGAAAGAAAGAAAAAAGAGAAGTGCTTTTAAAATAAAATTGATGTTAAGAACTAGAATGAAAGAGAAAAAAAATAAAGAAGAAATGAAGAAAGAACGCTATGCATGCAAATTTAAAGATTGGCTAAATGAATGAAAAAGCGCAAGAAGGAAGAAAAACTGAAAGAAAGAAATAATGAACGAAGCCTTTTTTCATTTTGAATTTTCAGAATCATTTTTCCTTTTTAACGTCGTTTTCTGCTTTTTGCTTCTATTTTGTATTTTTCATTCCCTCATTCTCCGCTTGGTTTTGTATGCATAATCTTTCTTTCTTTCACGACTTTGCTCTTAAATGTTTTCCTTTTTAATGTCGTCGTTCATTATTTCTTTCTTTCTGTTACTTCTTCCTTCTTGCGCTGTTTCTTGCAATAAAAAATGCAGAAAGAAACGTTAAAAAGAAAAAAATAATTCTAACAATCCAAAATGAAGAATAGCATAAAGAAACGAGAAAGAAAGAAAAAGGAATAATCTGAAGGTGGAATTAAGGAATCAAAACAATGGAAGAAAAGAATAAATAATACAAAGAAAGAATAAATGAAAGAAAGAAAGATAAAATAAACGAAAAATGAATGAATGAATGAAAAAGCGAATGATTGAAAGAATGAAAGAAGAATGAATGAGTGAAAAAGAATGAATGAATGAAAGAATGATTGAAAGAAAGAATGAATTAATGAATGAAACAAAGAATGAAACAAAGACTGAATGAATGAAAGAATGAATGAATGGATGAAAGAATGATTGAAAGAAAGAATAAATGAAACAATGAATGAATGAAGTAATGAATGAAAGAAAGAATGAAGGAAAAAAGAATGAATGAAAGAATGAATGAATGAAAGTATAAAAGAATGACAGAAAGATTGAAAGAAAGAATAAATGAACGAATAATTGAATGAAGTAATGAATGAATGAAAGGAAGAATGAATTAAAGAAGAATGAATGAACGAATGAATGAACGAAAACGAATGAATGAATGTTTGAAATAAAGAGTGAATGAATGAAAGAATAAATGAATGAAAGAATTAATGAATGAAAGAATGAATAAATATATAACAGAATGAATGATTTAAAGTATTAATGAATGAAAGAAAGATTGAATGAAAGAATGAATTAATGAATGAAACAAAGAATGAAAGAAAGACTGAATGAATGAAAGAATGAAGGAAAGAATGATTGAAAGAAAGAATAAATGAAAGAATGAATGAATTATGTAATTAATGAAAGAAAGAATGAATGAAAGAATGAATTAAAGAATAAATGAATGAAAAAATATTGAATGAAAGAACGAATGAATGAATGAAAAAGAATGAATGAAAGAATGATTGAAAGAAAGAAAGAAAATGAAATTACTACTAGACCTGAGAACCCTATTTTCCGGATAAGGTTAGGAAGGTAGCCTCCATCTATACTGGAAAGAGCGATAACAGCTACTGGACTTGAGAAACCTATTTTCCTGAAAAGGTTAGGAAGGTAGCCTCCATCTATACTGGAAAGAGCGATAACAGCTACTGGACTTGAGAAACCTATTTTCCTGAAATGTTGTTCCAAGAGAAATATTTTATAAATTTCAACCAAAAGCAATACTGACTGCTCGGTCAATGAATACCAAATGTTTCCGGCTAATATCACAATTACCATTACCATTTGCCCTTTTTCATTAGTTTTTCCATATGAGTGTCGTTAGAACCAGATTTAGGACGAATGAGGCCTTGTGTTGTTAAATTTCTGAGGCTTCTTACACAAGCGTGGAAGGAAGATGCCCCCCGGCCAATAAGGCCTTGTGCTTAAGCACACCTAATTAAAATGGTAAATCCGGCACTGAGTGTCGTTTAAAAGAGGATGAGCGGTCCGTTTCACTTGCTTTGCTTTTGACTTTCAAACATTTCATCGCTGTCACAAAGCCTAAAATTTTCATAGCGTAACAATGGCGGATTTTATTTATAATTTCTCTCTAACGTCAAAATAAATTCCACGGCTTACCGGCATTGTAGTTGTCAAGGCATCTTCAACGAACTTCTCGAGAATTCGTTGTTATCTAACGATCATTTTCTTTTTCAGATTCAATTTCCAGGTTTGATCCACCTACTGGAAAACCTAATGTTATTAAAGCTACCATTTTGTCGGACAAATAAGGATTAGGAACCATTTCACTTTACAAACACGCAATGTAGTTAAATTGAGACTTTGAAATTCTGGACATTTCATACAAAATGGCGGTCATTTAATTACATTTGCGCAAAAGTAACATACTTTCGTCTACACTGCGCAGATACCTTATCTTATCACCAAATAAAACCTTTACATTCCAATATGAATCTATATATATATATATATATATATATATATATATATATATATATATATATAAAAGTTAAAGTTTTAGGTAATCATGTGAGAATAAGAACAACAATTTGTCGGATGTAAAAACAAATAATGCTGTAGAAGTCTTTCTTTGATGCCCGTTTTGCTGAACAAGACTGACAAAATATGTTTTTCGTCCTGGGTATGACGATAGACTACATCCGTGTCCTGGTTAAGGTGATAAACTACACCCGCGTCCTGGGTAAAGAGATAAACTATATCCGCGGCCTGGGTATTACGACAAACTACATCCGCGTCCTGGGTGAGGAGATAAACTACATCCACATCCTGGGTAAGGAGATAAACTACATCCGCATCCTGGGTAAGGAGATAAACTACATCCGCGTCCTGGGTAAGAAGATAAACTACGTCCAACAGAAAAGAGGTTTTGAGGAGAGTGGAACCACATCTTAATTGCTGTTGTTCTCAGGTCCACCCTGACCCGGAGTGGTAGCACCTGTTGGGGATCTCAATTATGGGCAAATAGTGCCCCCACCAAACTGGGGTCAAAACACTATAAAAATATAAAAATAGATTTTAATACCAGTAATACTTAGTAAAGAATTATTATCAGCATTGGATTTTTGAAGAAAGATTATTACTAGCAATGCATTTTTTTAAATATATTACCAGGTGTATATTTTTGGAAAAAACTGTTACCAGCAAATAGATTGATTATGTCATTATTTTCTCTTCAAGTTGCATGCGATATCAATTCTACTTTTTACTATTTTTAAAAAGTTCTCATGTGATGTGGTTTTCGTTATTTAGTACAGTTTCTTTTTGGTGATTCTGTAGCGCCAGTTCATAAGATTCGAAAAAGTATGGTCGTTACCCATTAGGTTCACTCGCTGATAGCAATTTTAAACCGTTGAACTTAGAAGTAAGGTTATTTACAGCTGATAGTTTAAATATTTCCGAGTTGGTATGGCTCCATGCAATGACTTCAAACCTATTTAGAAATATCTAAACTGTGCCGTGATAATAATCTCATGAAGCTTTCATAGATCCCATTTCAGCAGTGTTTGATGTAATCAGTTTATTGACGAAATTTTAGTTCCTCGGTAGTGTTTATAATAATTTTTGTAAATTTCAGCTTTTCGGATTCGGTTTCAATCAAAATGTTGTTTTATTTTAATACTTTCAGTTTTCTATAAGTACATGCTGTACATCTGGAGTAGGGCTCAGATAATTTCACAAAATCTTTGGAGATTACGAATTAGGTTATCTGTAAGAAAGATGGTCAATGATAAATTGTATTATTAGGTTGGTGCAAAAATAATGACGTAAGAATGTCGTTTTTTGACGTTAAAAAATACGTCAAAAAACGACAATATTACGTCATTATTTTTTTGCACCAACCTAATATTAATCATTAACTATAGAACAATAAAAAACTGCTTTAATGCAAATAGGAGGGATTTTTCAGCAAAGGCAGGCCCCGAATTTAAAATATCTTAAATATTTTCTTAAATTAGGCCAGTTGCAGGTTTTCATATACGATGAGAGTTTATAAGCAAAAATTAGATTTGAATCGGTTTGGTTTGTTTTGTTTTGTTTTATGGCATATCAACCTCAATGTGTAATGCCGACAAGATTTTTATTGCTGGTAATATTTTTTCCAAAAATGCATTACTGGTAATATTTTTTCCAAACATTTTTTTTTTCCAAAAATGTATTGCTGGTAATATTTTTTTTTCCAAAAATGTATAGCTGGTAACATATATATTATTTTGTTTTGTTTTACGGCATATCAACCTCAATGTGTTATTTAATGCCGACAAGATTTGTATTGCTGGTAATATTGTTTTCCAAAAAATGTATTTTCTGGTAAATTTTTTTTTCCCAAAAAATGTATTGCTGGTAATATTTTTTTCAAAAAAATGTATTGCTAGTAATATATATATTTTTAAATGTATTGTTGGTAATATTTTTAAAAAAATGTATTGCTGGTATTTTTTTTTCTTTTTCAAAAATATATTGCTTGTAATAATTTTTCCAGAAAAATATTGCTTGCATTAAAACCTATTTTTATACTTTTATAGTGTTTTGACCCATTTTGGAGGAAGGGCGTAACTAATTGCCCATGACTGGGACCCTGACAGGTGCTAGCACTCCGGATCAGGGTGGACCTGGGAACACCAGCAATTAAGTGGTTGTTCCATGCTCTCCTCGAAAGTTTATCATCATGACCAGTACGCGGATGTAGTTTAACGTCATACCCAGGACGGTCTTAAGTAGGGCTCAGATAAGTTAACAAAATCATTGGAGACTACTAATCAGGATATCTGTAAGAAAGATGATCCATTAAAATGACTAATATGGCTTTTTAATAATTTCATCCCCAGCAAGGCAATTAAGCCACTAAGGTACAAGGGGTTACTGAGTGTAAAGAATTAGAAAAAGAAAAATATTATTAAGGAGAGGGAACAATAAACGAACAGGGATCAAGAAGACAGTTGATAACGATTGTCAGTTGATCCGCCTAGATGCAACCCTAAGTTTCTCTGCTAACAGTTTCGCACTTCTCCCTTGTGGAACATTCTTCCGGCTTCATGCATTTCACGCAACATTGATCTTCAAAATTTTAATTGCAGTTTCAATCGTTATCTAATATCTACTTGATTATTCTTCTTTTGTTTTTTTCATTCCTTAATAATGTCTATCTTTTTTTAATATTTCATGTTCAGTAGTGTCTTAGTGGCTTTCTTGCCTTGGTTTGGTTGAAATAATTAAAATAACGCCTTATCAGAAAGCTCTTATTTTTTATAATGGGAAATGCATTATTAAATATTTTACTTTAGTAAAGTAAAGCTAGTATTTGTATTACAAAATATTTTATCATAGAAATGTATAGAAATTCAGGAAGTTACTATTGGTATGAGGTAAAATGTTTTCCTAAATACTGTCGAACAATCACGTGGTCAAGATAACCACTCAGTTGTGGAGCAAGCTGAGTGAAGACTAATTCAACATAGAGACAGAGCTATTTATGGTGCAATGGAGCATCTCATTATGCTAAAGTGGGATAGTCCATTGCTTGGGCTGTGATTGGCTGCTGGTACCTGAGTGGAAGTATTACTATATAAATACTAGCATGATTTCTCAGTTTGCAGGATATGTATTAAGTTACAACCTGCTTTATTTTTGTCTGCCAGCTGGACGCTAGTTGGAACTCTTACGCCGGTACGTGCTTTTTATTATTGTTATTCTACATCTCTTTCCCCCATCGCGTGTGGGTAGTGGCCTTTGGGGAGGGATGAGTTCCTTTAAACCTGGCTGGTTGTGCGGAAGTAGTCTGGACAATGCCCGAGGGGTTTTTTGTCCGTGTTATTGTAAACGGCTGAGCAGTGTTTGATGTTATTCCAGCGTCGACCGTTTGTTGCACTGGTGTAGGGGTCTCAGGTATTGCACTAGGTCTTGAACTGGAATTGTTGGTGTATCCAGTTTCCTGAGAAATCGGCGATTTCGTAAGGTAATTCTACCTGATCCGTCAACTCTGATACGGTATTGGTGGTTGGGAGGATTTCAATGACCTGACCTGTTGTGTCCCATCGACGGGTTGTTGGTCTTTGTAGTGCCACTATTTGTCCTTTTTGAAGTGGGTTTAAAGTGTGTGCTATTCTGTTGTATCGCTCTATGAGACGAGCGTTCCGCTGGGGACAAACTTATCTCACGATTTTGTGCTGCGGTTATCCAATTCGTGTGGCTTATAGAGTGTTGGGTGGGATGGTATGTAGTCACGTAGTCGGCGGTGGAGTAGTAGTTGAGCAGGGATAGCCCAATGTTTTGAATGGGCGTATTCCTGTATTGGAGGATGGCTCTTGCTGCACGGTTATTATCCAATGATCCTTGGGCTCCTGTGTTGCCATTTACGATTCTCTTGGCTGTTTTGACAGCGAGCTCTGCTCGACCATTGGATTGTGGGTAACCAGCAGATGATAACCTTTGTTTAACAGCCCAGTCTTGCAAAAATTGCTTGAATGGAAGAGATGAAAGGTGGCCCACCATCACTGCTGAGTTCCTCAGGAGCGCCGTAGGTTTGAAATATGTCTCGGCAAATCGAAATAATCCTTGAGGCATTAGCTTCTCCGTGGCTCAAGTGGTATAGATTCAGCCAGCCTGTTAACCTGTCAGCGCATGCTAAGTAACCATGGTTTCCAACATGGAAGATGTCGATGACGATTTGCTGAAATGGCCAATCAGGAGATGGTGTAAAATTGATTGGCACTTTTGGTTGACTCGAGGCAATTTTTGAGCAGAACGTACAACCTGCTCTAATCTTACGAATTGAAGCATTCATCCCGTGCCAATAAACAGATTCATTGGCACGTGCCTTCATGCCAACTTCGCCTTGATGTGCAGAATGTAGGCTGTAATATTTTTGTGCGTTGTGAGGTGGGGATAACAATTCTTTGATCTAAGAGCACTAACCCGTCGTCAACACTTAGGCGGTGCCTCACTTCCCAATATTCGCGGATTTCAGGTGCAGTGAGGATGCGCGTTCTTTGGAATCCGTTTTGTATTACTTCTATTAATTTTTTTGTATTGCGGGTCGCTGCGTCCCGCCGTACGGATAACGTCTGCTGAGATGAGCTCCAGGTTGTCATTTGCACCGAATGTTGCTAATAAGGTTTTTTGATTTGACCCAGTCATCCATGTTGTCAGACTCTATGATGTCTGATTGAGAGGGTTCAACAGTGAATACATTTAGGAGTGCCTGTGAGATGTCTGCTGGGTTACGAGAGACAGCATCGGAGGCTCTGTGCCATTTCCCAGGGCAGTGCTGAATGGTGAATCTGTACCTGAGGGTTTCTCCTTTAACCTGAATAATCGGGGGTTTTGGATTTTACTAAGGTCTCTATCTCCGAATAATCCTTTTAGTGGTTCATGATCTGTAACCACTATGAGATTCGGGCAACCCATTACAAAAATCCGACATTTTCCCAATGCCCATGCAATTGCTGCTGCTTCGCCTTCAATAGGTGCATATCTGCGTTCAGCATCAATGCAGAATCTGCTACCAGCAAATATCAGGCGCCAACCTTCAGGGCAGCAAACTGGGGCTTTGTCAGTGGTGCATGAGCAATACTTCTGCAGAAGTAGGAAGCCCATTCCGTCTTTGCTCCAATCTGGGGCAAGGCAGGTTATTCTTTCTTTTTGAAATGTTGCGATGCCTTTTTCGGACTAAGTCAACTATGACCTTCTTTGACTGCTGGAATGCATCCTCCAGGCTTTTATTCCATGTAAAGTGTGAGTCTCGTTTTACGAGATCACGAAATGGAAGCATGACTGGGCTTAGTGAATATGCCCAAGCGACTTGGTTGACCAGCCCAAACCATGATCTGGCATCGGTGAGTGTCTTTGGTATTGGGAAGCTCAATATTGCCTCCAGCATGGATTTAGAAGGGGTTACACCAGAAGATGTTATTTGGAGGCCCCAAACTGCACCGTGTCTTGGCAAAATTGGAATTTTTCTCTATTTATTACGATGCCGTTTTTTTGCACAATGGAGGAGAAAATCGAAGGTGTGAAAAAGGCCCTTCGATGTCAGAGTCATAGAGTAGGGTGTCATCCACGATTTTTACTTTGCGGGGGATGTCTTTTATTACTTCATCATATCTTCGGGTGTAGGCATCGCCAGATGCTAGGTAACCTTGTGGCATTCTCAGGTACATGAACCTTCCCCATTCTGTGATGAAGGTGGTGAGTGGCTGGGACTCTTTATCTAAGGGGGATGGAATGATATCCATCAACAGCATCCAACACTGTTTTCTTTTTTTTGTTTAGGTGGCACTTGTAGTGCTAGCTGAATGGTGACCCTGTATGGTGTGTTTCCGTTTGCACTGTGAATTCAGGTGTTGGTAGTCTATGGTTCTTCGTGGTTTGCCATTTTTTTTGCGGTAATTACCATAGTGCTACACCAATCAGCGGGCATGCCAACGGGTACTGGGGTTATGATACCCCTTTTTCACATCTTCCCAAAGGGCCTGTCTTACGGGCTCTTTGAAGTGAAAAGGCACAGGAATTGGGTTATGTCTTGCTTTGGGACTGCTCCTTCTTTGAGGTGTATATGTGCAGTGGGGCCAGACATCGGTGGGAATTCACCATTGTTCTTGAACGCCGTTTCGGCAAATTGATTTAATAGCCAATTCTTGAGCTTATCAATGTTTTGTTCTGTTGGAAGAAAAGGAGTTTTTGGGCGTGTTGGAAGTTGTCCCTCGACTTTGCATTGTTTAGGCTCACGTCCGATTTTTTATGTGTGCTTGTCGAGGGCATGTGTTGCATTGTTGTTTGGGGTAATATTGTAGTTGTTGGCTTCGGGAAGTCTTTGGACAGTATCCCTACATCAATGCAGGCTGCTTTGCTGAAGTATAGCCGCTGAATCTTTTTGCATATGTATAGGGCTTGTTTAGTTGTTCTTCCTGGACGATGAATTCCACGGGGAGCCAACCCTGACATACAAGCGTAAAGCTCCCACAGCTCGGACGACTTTTCTGATGGAATGAGGTTGTCGATAGTGAGCCCCATATTCAGAAGGTGCTTAAGTCCCCGGAGACATATGGTGGCCCCACTGTCAGGAAAGATTGTCATCCTAGTGCTGTGATTTCTGGGGATATTCTTAATTTGTCTTGGATCCGGTTTTGGCGAAAATGGAACAAATATATGCATCAATTTCCCTTATCTGGCCTGTGTCTTTAGGACGTATACGTGCCTGTCGTTTGATTGAATGGGTGGGCGATAAGTGTGTCCATGGCGGCTTCATTAGCCCTCAGGCTTTTCCTGACCGCTTGAGCTGGTTTCTCAGCCCGGCATACCCTCGATAGGTGATTGGGCTTCCCACAATTACTACATGTTTGTCCCTTACGCTGGGCATTTTAGCTGGCGTGATTCAGTTCTGGAGGTGCCATGCTGGTGGCTGCCACAACCTAAGCAAGCCTGGTTTAACATTGCAGTTGCAACAGGTGCTGGTACGGATCGCCTCGTTGGCTTGTGGGTGTACCCTTCTGTCTGCGGTATGTTGATAGTCGAGCAGCAGCTGTATCTGAAGCACTTGCTATTGAGGTTTGGTCCCGCAATGCTGATTCAAATGCCTCAGCATGACGGATATTTTGTTCAAGGGATTCGGCGCCCCAGCTTTGGCCAGTAGGTCAGCCCGAGTGTGTCATTTGCTATTCCACGGATGATCTGGTCCTGATGTATATATCAGACAGGTCATGTTCACACGAGGGGCAGGTAAAGTTACAATCAACGGCTACGGCTCTGAGGCGGACAAGGTAACTTTGTATTGGCTCATCAGCATCCTGGAGACATGGAGGCAAAAAGCAAAGCGATGGACAATAGGACTTGACCTCTGGGTGACCAACACTTCTACCATGTCAAGTAGATTATCAGGATCAGTGGTAAAGAAGTCAGGTGTGTGTTGATTATGGCATTTTTGCACAGCCTCATCAGCACAATTGTATAGGTGAATATTAGCTTGGGAGTTTGGCATATTTGTCATCTTGGTAAAGACATCCCAGTCAATTCTGAACTTCCTGAATTGCTGTGGTGTCATCTCGAGATTGAGATGAGGAGGCTTGGCTGCTAGTGCCTGAATGCGGGTTGTCTGGTGGTGGATTCCTTTAGCCTGCTTAATGACACACAGGGCTTCTCCCATTAATGTGACTCCCAGCTCCTAAGCATAGATCGATCCAGCATTTGAAGGCTCTCGATTGTCAGCTTCTCGTCCGCAAACCTTGTTGCATGAGTTTTGCCGAGTCGGTGGATATGCCTGCTTCAATGAAGAAGAAGAGTTCCCAATTTTCAGGGGTCATAAATCCCGTTCGCAGCGCCATGTCGAACAATCACGTGGTCAAGATAACCACCAGTTGTGGAGCAAGCTGAGGAAGACTAATTCAACATAGAGACAGAGTTATTTATGGTGCAATGGAGCATCTCATTATGCTGGAAGTGGATAGTCCATTGCTTGGGCTGTGATTGGCTGCTGGTACCTGAGTGGAAATTATTACTATATAAATACTAGCATGATTTCTCAGTTTGCAGGATATGTATTAAGTTACAACCTGCTTTATTTTTGTCTGCCAGCTGGACGCTAGTTGGAACTCTTACGCCGGTACGTGCTTTTTATTATTGTTATTCTACAAATACTTTATTACATCTCAAGATAGTGCCCTTCATCGTGTTACAGGGTTTTCTAAAAACACTGGACTTTTGTCACGTCAGTGTCATCGACAATCTAACTATTTATATAAAGTCAACATTTGTTTGACCCTATTGATTGCAAAAATTAATTGGTGAAAAAGTTAATTGGCAAGAAAGAAAGAAAGTAAAGGGAAGAAGAAAAGCAAAAACAAAGAAAACAAATGAAAGAGAAAAAGGAAGAAAATGAATACAGGAAAAGGAAAAGATAGAAAAAAGAAATACGATAAATAAGGAAAAGGGGAAAAAGAAAAAAATGAATGAAAGAAAAGAAAGTAGAAAAGCAAGGGAAGAAAAAGGAAGAAAGAAAAGATAAAAGAAATAAAACAGCAAAAAAGCGAAATAAGGAAACGAAAAAAGAATAAAACAAACAAATATAGAAAGGAAGAAAAAAGAAACAAAAGACACAAAAGAAAGAAAGAAACAAAGAAACAGAGAAAAAACAGAAAGAAATTATTGACAAAACAGAGAAAGGGGGGAAATAAAAAATAAAACAATAAGTGTAAGAATAAACGAAAAAAGAAAGAAAGAAAGAAAGAAAGAAAGAAAGAAGGAAAGAAAGAAATTATAGACAAAACAGAGAAAGGGGTGAAATAAGAAGAATAAAAACAATAAGTGTCAGAATAAACGAAGAAAGAAAGAAAGAAAGAAAGAAAGAAAGAAAGAAAGAAAGAAAGAATACACGGAAAAGAAATAACGAAATAATGCAATAATGCATTGAAAGAAAGAAAGAAAGAAAGAAAGAAAGAAAGGAGGAAAGAAAGAAATTATAGACAAAACAGAGAAAGGGGTGAAATAAAAAAATAAAAACAATAAGTGTAAGAATAAAGAAAGAAAGAAAGAAAGAAAGAAAGAAAGAAAGAAAGAAAGAATGCACGGAAAAGAAATAACGAAATAATGCAATAATGCATTGAAAGAAAGAAAGAAAGAAAGAAAGAAAGAAAGAAAGAAAGAAAGAAAGGAGGAAAGAAAGAAATTTAGACAAAACAGAGAAAGGGGTGACATAAAAAAATAAAAACAATAAGTGTAAGAATAAAGAAAGAAAGAAAGAAAGAAAGAAAGAAAGAAAAAGAATAAATGAAAAAAGAAATAACGAAATAATGCAATAATGCATTGAAAGAAAGAAAGAAAGAAAGAAAGAAAGAAAGAAAGGAGGAAAAAAAAGAAATTAGACAAAAACAGAGAAAGGGGTGAAATAAAAAAATAAAAACTATAAGACTAAAAACAGAATAAAGAAAGAAAGAAAGAAATAAAGAAAGAATAAAGGGAAAAGAAATAACGAAATAATGCAATAATGCATAGAAAGAAAGAAAGAAAGAAAGAAAGAAAGAAAGAAAGAAAGAATGCACGGAAAAGAAATAACGAAATAATGAAATAATGCATTGAAAGAAAGAAAGAAAGAAAGAAAGAAAGAAGGAAAGAAAGAAAGAAGGAAAGAAAGAAATTATAGACAAAACAGAGAAAGGGGTGAAATAAGAAAAATAAAAACAATAAGTGTCAGAATAAAGAAAGAAAGAAAGAAAGAAAGAAAGAAAGAAAAGAAAGAAAGGAGGAAAGAAAGAAATTATAGACAAAACAGAGAAAAGGTGAAATAAAA
>CAHIKZ030002655.1:1842500-1867500 GCA_903632075.3 Acanthosepion pharaonis
AGAAAAAAGAAAACCCATCAAAAAAAGAAATCCCAGAAATAATGACCAATGCATTGAAAAAAGAAAAGAAAGAAATAATGAAAAGAAAGAAAGAAAGAAAGAAAAGAAAGAAAGAAAGAAAAAAAGAAAGAAATAACGAAATGTTGAATAATGCATTGAAAGAAAGAAAGAAAGAAACAATCAAAGAAAGAAAGAAAGAAAGAAAAAGGAAAGAAAAGAAAGGAAAGAAAGAAATTATAGACAAAACAGAGAAAGGGGTGACATAAAAAAATAAAAACAATAAGTGTAAGAATAAAGAAAGAAAGAAAGAAAGAAAGTAAGAAAGAAAGAAAGAATAAACGGAAAAGAAATAACGAAATAATGCAATAATGCATTGAAAGAAAGAAAGAAAGAAAGAAAGAAAGAAAGAAAGAAAGAAAGAAAGGAGGAAAAAAAGAAATTATAGACAAAACAGTTTCCAGAAAGAAAAAAAAAAAAAAACAATAAGTGTAAGAATAAAGAAAGAAAGAAAGAAAGAAAGTAACAAAAGAAAGAAAGAATAAACGGAAAAGAAATAACGAAATAATGCAATAATGCATTGAAAGAAAGAAAGAAAGAAAGAAAGAAAGAAAGAAAGAAAGAAAGGAGGAAAAAAAGAAATTATAGACAAAACAGAGAAAGGGGTGAAATAAAAAAATAAAAACTATAAGTGTCAGAATAAAAAAGAAAGAAAGAAATAAAGCAAAAGAAAGAAAGAAGAAAAAACGGAAAAGAAATAAAGAAATAATGCAATAATGCATTGTCTAAAGAAAGAAAGAAAGAAAGAAAGAAAGAAAAAAGAAAGAAAGAAAGAAAGGAGGAAAGAAAAAAAAATATAGACAAAACAGAGAAAAGGTGAAATAAAAAATAAAAACAATACTTTTCAGAATAAAGAAAGAAAGAAAGAAAGAAATAAAGAAAGAATAAAAGGGAAAAGAAATAACGAAATAATGCAATAATGCACCAAAAGAAAGAAAGAAAAAAGAAAGAAAGAAAGAAAGAAAAAAGAATGCACGGAAAACCAAAAAGAGAAAAATGCAATAATGCATCACTGAAAGAAAGAAAGAAAGAAAGAACCAAAAGAAAGAAAGAAGGAAAGAAAGAAATTATAGACAAAACAGAGAAAGAGGTGAAATAAGAAAAAAAAAAAAAATAACGAAACTGTCTAAACAAAAGAAAGAAAGAAAGAAAGAAAGAAAGAAAAAAGAAAGAAAGAAAGAAAGGAGGAAAGAAAGAAAAAGAAATTATAGACAAAACAGAGAAAGGGGTGAAAATAAAAAAAAAAAAAAAAAATAACTTTTAAGAATAAAGAAAGAAAAAAGAAAGAAAGAATCACGGTCTGAAATAACGAAATAATGCAATAATGCATTGACCAAAAGAAAGAAAAAAGAAAGCAAAGAAAGAAAAAAGAAAGAAGAAAGAAAAAACGGAAAAGAAATAACGAAATAATGCAATAATGCATTGAAAAAAAAGAAAGAAAGAAAGAAAGAAAGAAAAAAAGAAAAGAAAGAAAGAAAGAAAAGAAAGGAGGAAAGAAAGAAATTATAGACAAAACAGAGAAAGGGCGAAATAAAAAAATAAAAAAATAAGTGTAAGAATAAAGAACAAAAAGAAAAAGAAAGATCAAAGAAAGAAAGAAAGAATAAACGGAAAAGAAATAACGAAATAATGCAATAATGCATTGAAAGAAAGAAAGAAACTTTTCTAGAAAAAAAAAGAAAAAAAGCAAAGAAAGAAAGGAGGAAAGAAAGACTTTATAGATAAAAAAACAGAGAAAAAGGCAAAAAAAAAATAAAAAACAATACTTTTTAAGAATAAACAAAGAAAAGAAAGAAAGAATCACTGAAAGAAAGAAAGAATAAACTAGAAAAAAACAACGAAATAATGCAATAATGCATTGAAACTGAAAGAAAGAAAGAAAGAAAAAGAAAAAAGAAAGAAAAAAGAAAGAAAGAAAAAAGAAAAAAAAAGAAAGGAGGAAAGAAAAAATTATAGACAAAAACAGAGAAAGGGTGAAATAAAAAATAAAAACAAGAAGTGTCAGAATAAAGAAAAGAAAAGAAATAAAGAACTTTTAAAGGAAAAGAAATAACGAAATAATGCAATAATGAAAGAAAGAAAAGAGGAAAGAAAGAAAGAAAGAAAGAAAGAAAGAAAAAATAAAAAATAAAATAACGAAATAATGCAATAAAACATTGAAAGAAAGAAAAAAAAGAAAGAAAAGAAAAATGAAAGGAGGAAAGAAACTTTTCTAGAAACAAAACAGAAAAAAAGGTGAAAAAAAAAATAAAAAAATGTTGTCAGAAGAAAGAAAGAAAGAAAGAAAAAAGAAAGAAAGAAAAGTTTAAACTGAAAATAAATAACGAAATAATGAAAAAATCACTGAAAGAAAGAAAAGAAAGAAAGAAAAAAAAAGAAAGAAAGAAAGAAAGGAGGAAAGAAAGAAATTATAGACAAAACAGAGAAAGGGGTGAAATAAAAAAATAAAAACAATAAGTGTCAGAATAAAGAAAGAAAGAAATAAAGAAAGAATAAAGGGAAAAGAAATAATGAAATAATGCAATAATGCATAGAAAGAAAGAAAGAAAGAAAGAAAGAAAGAAAGAAAGAAAGAAAGAATGCACGGAAAAGAAATAACGAAATAATGCAATAATGCATTGAAAGAAAGAAAAGAAAGAAAAAAAGAAAAGAAAAAAGAAAGAAAGAAAGAAAGGAGGAAAGAAAATACTTTTTATAGACAAAACAGAGAAAGGGGTGAAATAAAAAATAAAAAAAACAATACTTAAAGAAAGAATGAAAAAAAAGAAAGAAATAAAGAAAGAATGTCTGGAAAAGAAATAACGAAATAATGCAATAATGCATAGAAAGAAAAGAAAGAAAAGAAAGAAAGAAAAAAGAAAGAAAGAAAAAACAAAATAGAGAAAAGGGAAAAACAATGCAATTGAAAAAAAGAAAGAAAGAAAAGAAAAAAAAAACAAAGAAAAAAAAGAAAGAAAGAAAGAAAGAAAGAAAGAATGCACGGAAAAGAAATAACGAAATAATGCAATAATGCATTGAAAGAAAGAAAGAAAGAAAGAAAGAAAGAAAGAAAGAAAGAAAGAAAGGAGGTAAGAAAGAAAGGAGGAAAGAAAGAAATTATAGACAAAACAGAGAAAGGGGAAAAATAAAAAAAAAAAAAAACAATACTTTTTGAAAGAATAAAAGAAAGAAAAAAAAAAAAGAAAAAGCAAGAAAGAAAGAAAGAAATAAAGAAAAAAGAAAAAAAGAAAATGCAATAAGAAATTGAAATAATGCATTTGAAAGAAAGAAAGAAAGAAAGAAAGAAAAAAGAAAGAAAGAAAGAAAGGAGGGAAAGAAAGAAATTATAGACAAAAACAGAAAAAGGGGTGACATCAAAAAAAAAAAACAATACTTTGTAAGAATAAAGAAAGAAAGAAAAAAAGAAAGAAAATGTCTAGAAAAGAAAGAAAGAATAAACTAGAACCAAAATAACGAAATAATGCAACAATGCATTGTCTGAAAGAAAGAAAGAACCAAAAAAAGAAAAAGAAAGAAAGAAAGGAGGAAAGAAAAAGAAATTATAGACAAAACAGAGAAAAAAGGCAAAGAAAAAAAAAAAAAAAAAGGAAAGAATAAAAAAAAGAAAAAGAAAAAGAAATAAAGAAAGAAAGAAAGAAAGAAAAAACGGAAAAAAGAAAAAATAACGAAATAATGCAATAAATTGAAAGAAAGAAAGAAAGAAAAAAAGAAAGAAAGAAAGAAAGAAAGGAGGAAAGAAAGAAATTATAGACAAAAACAGAGAAAAGGTGAAATAAAAAAAATAAAAAACAATAAGTGTAAGAATAAAGAAAGAAAGAAAAAAAAAGAAAAAAAGGGAAAGAAAGAAAGAAAGAATGCAAAAGATAGAAAAGAAAAAGAAATAAAGAAATAATGAAAGAAATAATGCACGGAAAAGAAAGAAAGAAAAAGAAAGATTGAAAAGAAAGAATAAAGAAAGAAAGAAAGAAAGAAAGAAAGAAAGAAAGAAAGAATGCACGGAAAAGAAATAACGAAATAATGCAATAATGCATTGAAAGAAAGAAAGAAAGAAAGAAAGAAAGAAAGAAAGAAAGAAAGAAAGAAAGAAAGAAAGAAAGGAGGAAAGAAAGAAATTATAGACAAAACAGAGAAAGGGGTGAAATAAAAAAATAAAAACAATAAGTGTAAGAATAAAGAAAGAAAGAAAGAAAGAAAGAAAGAAAGAATAAACGGAAAAGAAATAACGAAATAATGCAATAATGCATTGAAAGAAAGAAAGAAAAAAGAAAGAAAGAAAGAAAGAAAGAAAGAAAGAAAGGAGGAAAGAAAGAAATTATAGACAAAACAGAGAAAGGGGTGAAATAAAAAAATAAAAACAATAAGTGTAAGAATAAAGAAAGAAAGAAAGAAAGAAAGAAAGAAAGAAAGAAAGAAAGAAAGAAAGAAAGAATAAACGGAAAAGAAATAACGAAATAATGCAATAATGCATAGAAAGAAAGAAAGAAAGAAAGAAAGAAAGAAAGAAATGAAAAGAAAAAATTAAAGGGGGTGAATGAAAAGACCGAAATGGGCTTGACTTTAAGAAATGCAGCACTGGAGAGGGAAAATAAAATAAAAATAATGCAAATAAATAAGAATGATCATAAGAAAAGAGAAATAAAAATGAAGATTTTTTTTTTAAACAGACGAAAGATGGCAATTTAACCAAGAAGTTCAGAATAAAGTACAAAATAAAAGAAAGAATTTGATGGGAAAATGTATATAAAGCAGAAAAGAAAATTATAGAAAATTGAGGAGTAAGGAAAAGAAGAAAGAAAGAAGCATTAAACAGAAAGGAAGAAGAAAAGAAGAAAAATCAGAGTGAATGATTATAAGAAGGAAACAAATGAATAAACGAAAGAAAGGAATTGAAAGGAAAATGTATTTAAAGCAGAAAAGAAAACGATAGAAAATTGAGGAGTAATGAAACAGAAGAAGCGAAAAAAGAAGAAATATTAAAGAAGGAAAGAAGAGAAAACACAGAGTGAAAGAAAAAAAGAATGTAAGAAAAAAAGAAAGAAAGAAAGGTAAGTAAAAAAAATACAAAAATCAACAAGCAGAAAGAAATAAAAAAAAGAGGGAAAAAAAAAAAACAAAGATAAATGCGATAAAAAAAAAATAAAGAAATATTTACTGAAAGAATTGGTGAAGAAAAAGAAAAGAAATTTCGAGTAAAAAAAAAAAAAAAATACCTGAACCGAAGCGGATTTCGAAAGAAAAATTCACTAAAAGATCAAAGAGCAATAATGAAATGAAAAAGGAAATGTTAAATGGAAAGAAACCTGCTTTAAAAACGATAAACGAAAAGGTCAGAAAAAATGTTTTTTAAAGGAAAACATCGAGTCATATAAAGCAAATAAAGAAAATGAAAGGGTTAATCATTAAATTGAAAGGACGGTAGAAAAGGAAAAAAATTTGATTGAAGTTGGGGGAAAAAAAGAAAACCGATAGATAGAAAATCGATCGAATATGAATCAGACAGAACATAGATAGAAATAGGAAGAAAAAGATAGAAGATAGATAGGAAGATAGAAAGATAGAGACAGCTTAGTAGATAGAAAATAGATAGATAGATAGCAGAAAAGGGACAGATAGAAAGATAGATAAAAAAGAAAGATAGATAGATAGGTAGAAAGATAGATAGATAGAGAAGGATAGAGATAGATTAGACAAATTATAGATAGATAGATAGAAAGATAGATAGATAGATAGATAAATAGACCAAAGTTTAGCACACGAATGAATAGATAGATAAATAGGATAGATAGAACGAAAAGGGACAATTTACGTAGATAGATGAAGATAGATAGATAGATAGATAAATAAAAAAATAGATAGATAGGGACAGAGAAAATAGATAGATAGATAGATAGATGATAGAGAAAGATAGATAGGGACAGCTTAGTACATAGATAGATAGATAGATAGATAGATAGATAGATAGATAGATAGATAGATAGATAGATAGATAGGGACAGCTTAGTAGATAGATAGATAGATAGATAGATAGATAGATAGATAGATAGGGACAGCTTAGTAGATAGATAGAAAGATAGATACATACATACATACATACATAGATCTGAACATTTAAATAAATAGATTAAGATTGAGATAAATTTATAGATCTGAAATATTGAGATAGACAGACAGAAATAATCAGACAAAGATAGATTGATATGAATCAGATATAGATAGATGGATGAATAGATAGACAGAGAGATATAAATAATCAGACTAAGATAGATGGGTAGGTAGGTAGATAGGTTGATAGATAGATAGATATATGAGAACTAATGCATATATATATATATATATATATATATATATATATATATATATATATATACACATATACATATATATATTATAAAACTTACAGATAGGCGTGAAACATTTGAATAGAAAGACATAGGTGTAAATATATATGAACAAATAGATAAATAATAGATGTATAAACATATACAGATAGATTTAAAAAGACGGAATGAGAGAGAAAAATATGTATACATATTCGCATACACGCATACATATCTAGAGAGATAGAAATAGACATATATATATATATATATATATATATATATATAATGAACACTTAATTCAAAACTGTTCACTTTTATATCTACATGCGCTCTATCTCCGATATTTAGCACGTTATCCCATAAATATGCCACTCCTTAAAACTATATTTCTCATATATATATATATATATATATATATATATATATATATATATATATATATATTAAGACATTTTATATTTATACATTCTTTTTTATAGATACAAATATTTAATTAAATGCTCTGTTTATAATAAACAGTATTAAAAAACAATTACCGGCCTGAATGTCCGAGAAATTGTCATGGAAAAAAACCAGTAAAATCGATCTTGCTAGAAATCGGTAAAAGCACGTCAAGCTATATGACGGTTCTGTATAGAATACAGGTTCGATTCCTGTCGGAGGACATATATTTTCTATGACAATTTCTCCGACATTCAGTTTAGAGAGAGAAGGGAGAGATTTAAAATTTATTTTTTTTATTTCCTTTTATTATTATATATATATATATATATATATATATATATATATATATATATATATATCCTTCTATGTACTGACATCATAAAGAGTTTGAAAAATCCTGCAAACTTTAAATTTAAAATTCACGGGTGAAAATGATCATTAACTAATGGTATTTTAATTCCAATTGTACGAAAAATTTTGCTCGTTTTAATTAAAATGAACACTAAGCGCTCTTTTTGTGAGTCAGATTGTGTTAATACGACTCGTTTGGATTATCCCATAGGATTACTCTCTCTCTCTCTGTATATATATATATATATATATATATATATATATATATACTAACAGCAAGACCCGACGTTGCCCGTGCTTGATTCAAAAATCTTACGACTCATACAGCAATCGCTATCACTTGACTTAAAATACTTTTGCCTTCCTCGCCTTTTAAAGGAGTGCCCTTTGCCGTGCTGATGTTGCTACATGTCTTACTTCTTGCCTATCTCATACTGCGAATTTTTTCTAAGCTCTATACTAAACATTAAATCTGTTACGAAAAAAGAACTAAACAAAATGAACACAAAAAGATCAGCTGTAAAAAAGGACTCGTAACTGGAAAAACCGAATGAAAAAAGAATGTTAGCAACAAATTCTTTTTCACACCCAACCCAGTTCTTCGGAATCAGAATCAATGTTGATTTTAAGCAAGCGAATGAGCCAATTGGAGTAAAGAGCCATGCAGATTTAAAATTTTCCCACTTGTGACGAATGCAGCTATCGATTTTTTTGCCATGTTAGCATGCTAGTTAACATTCGTGTCAGTCAGCTGTTGGCTTTCACGCTGGCCAATAGAATCTTCTTGCCTATTCATGGCAGCCAGCTATAGGCTCTCACTCTGGCCAGTACAAAATGGCCGCAAACTACATGAAAACTGCCGAAAAAAGCACGAAAAAATCGATTATTTCCACTATCGATGGGAGTTGGGAAACGCAAAGTCGGTCTTGGCCTTCCCGCTAACTTGGAGCATGGGCATGTAAATTTTGGTCCAAATCGTTACACACACATCGTGCCTCTTGTATATATATATATACATATATATATATATATATATATATATATTACCAGTGCTCATATTGCAATTTTTGCTGTTATCATTCCTTTTTTTTTGTACCAGAGCTCATATTCCAATTTTCTTTTCTATTAACGCTTTTCTGGAGGAACATATATTTGTCAACCGGACTATGCAGCATTCCACACAATCATGAGAACCCAGTCATGGCTGTCAGACAATTTCTGCGACCTTATCCCTCCTTACATTTGGCCACATAACTCCCCAAACTAGAACCCCCTTGATTATTACGTGTGGTGCGCAGTTGAGCGAGTCACCAATAAAACTTCTTCTAACACCAAAGATGAACTGAAGGCAAGAATTATGACATAAATAATGAAACCGTTCAGAAGAGTTGCAGGAGATTCTGAAGTCATTTGGAGGCCATGAATGAAGACAATAGCGATTTTATTAAATAAATTTACTCTTTTGTATTTCAAGATATTTTTTGTAATTTTGGTAAATATATATGCCCCTGTTATTTTCATTTTTGCCTAATTTATACGACAATTTATCCATCGCTCCCTATATATATATATATATATATATATATATATGTGTGTGTGTGTGTGTGTGTGTGTGTGTGTGTGTGTGTGTGTGTGTGTGTGTATATATTTATAATGGGATATAACAGTATATCATTTTGCATAATTTTATCTATCAACAAACAGTATTTAGAAAAATACTTTGAAAAGTTTTTCATCCGTCAGGATATCATCGGTCTGGGCTTTGTTGATGTAGTCAAGTCTACATATACGCACGAAACGAGAAATGAGAGACGCTGGTAGTTTCAAAATGTTGAAATATTTTTAAAATAGTATTTGTTTTTTTTTTTTATGGAATATTCAATCTAGTCATATTCATCTCTATTCTCTTTATTTTCTCTCCATCAAATTTGTCCCTCACTATCCCACACTATAAACAACAGAAAATCTACCAAGAATGGCGATATATTGTAAAAGCCTGGACACAAATTTAACGAGCGATCAAGCCACTTAGAAAACATTTTCATTTCAGTGGATTATTTTCTCTTTTAATCAAAGTAGCATTTCCTATGTCAATATTGTGGTCAGTTTCATTAAGGTTTTAAGGTGAACAGCCAATTCGTTTTATGTGGTCTTATTTAATATGTCCCTTTTGTGTTCATATTGTCTCTTGTTAAATATAGTTAATTCTATCTATCTATCTATCTATCCTTTCACTATACATAATTAAGACGTGGCTCTTGGGGCACTGCTCTAAGGTTATCCGTATACTTGGATGAATATCGCTGCGGATGTGTAGAAGTGGCAAGATCAACAAATCCCAGTCCGATGTTATGATGGGAAAATTCGTTGATTTTTCGGTGGAAACTAAGTTTTAGGCTGTTATCCCCTCGGTATAAGATGATGTCTAAGAAAGGTAAAGCATTGTTTGTTTTGGGGGTTTTTTTTTCTATTTAGCATGTAAATTTGATTTTGTGTTCGACTTTATTTTGTTTAACTACAAGATCTGGTAAGTTAGTGTCACGGGGATATATTAATAGAGCATCATCAATATATCGGAATTAACTAGATTGCTTAGGTAAAATGATTTGAAAAGAAACAGCTTCATAAGGTTTATCCAATGTATTAATTCTGGTCATTCTTGCACATGATAGAATAAATTCCTCCTACAAGGCTTGGCTGGTTGGTTTGGATTTTTTTTTTTATTGATGAAGTCTTTGATTGTTTTAGATGTAGCTGTGACTAATTTGATGTTGAGTTTAAATAAACTCTTTCCGGCTTTAGTTGTGATAGAGTTAGTGTTTTAAATAATACATTTCTTTTTTATTTGTTGAGTTTGTCAGGAAGGGCAGCAGTTCTATTTTGGAATATTTTATAAGACTTTTGTTTCGCACTGAATATTAAATACTTAGGGTATTGAGGGCTCTTGATAAAATTTTCAATATATTTCTCCTCTTAGAGTAAATACTGAGGGCTTCAAATTCTGAATGCTCTTAAAAAGAATCCAGTGATCATTTCAGATTTTATTTTGTAGTTATCATGGAAATAGAAGTTTATTAGCTCATTTCATTTGGTTGATTTTTATTAGGCGCGAATTATTAGGCTGTAGTCAACTTGGTGGAACATGTCTAAGGTAAATTCAGGTTTTGTATTGTTTTATTTCGTGCGTAAATTCTAATCAGTGTTAGACCTTGTTTAGTTTATCTACAAGATCTGGTAAGTTAGTATCACGAGGATATATTAATAGAGAATCATTAATATATCGGAAGTAACTTGCTTTTATAAATAAAATGATTTGGAAAGAAGCAGGTTCGAGAAATTTCATGAAAATACATGTCACTGAGAGGTAACCCCATTAGTAATCCAAATTTGTATTTGTAAATTCTGTTATTGAATGTGAAATAGCATTGATTGGTGATGAGACGAACTTGTATATATATATATATATATATATATATATATATATATATATATATATATATATTAGGTTTTGCAAAATAAAGTAATAATGTCGCTTTTTTGACATATTTTTTTTAACGTCAAAAAAAACGACATTATTACGTCATTATTTTTGCAATTAATATATATAATATATATATATATATATATATATATATATATATATCAAAGTATAGGATTGGTGTATATGGAATAAATTCCAATAATCAAAAATTACTATTCTTAAAAGAGTAGAGCAGATATAATTATTTAGTCAAAAATTATAACATAAATATGTTATAAAATCACTACAAAAATAGCCATTTTGTTTCAACACCTCCAGAATAAAATATATTCTACATTCAACATCATCACTTTATAAGACACTGGAGGAGTTGAAACAAAATGACTATTTTTGTAGTGATTTTATAACATATTTATGTTATAAGTTTTAAATAAATAATTATATATATATATATATATATATATATATACAAGTATATAATTGGTATATACGGAATGAATTCCAATAACCAACAATTACTATTCTTAAAAGAGTGCTCAATACAAAGTAGAGCAGATATTTCTTTAGATTTTCAACATCATCACTTGATAAAACACAGAGTGTGTTGAAACAAAATGGCTATTTTTGTAGTGATTTTATAACATACTTATGTTATAATTTTTTTTATAAATAATAATTATATATATATATATACATATATATATATATATATATATATATATTTCTGTTTTTTCAAATTTATCTGTCTATATGTCTGTATGTCTGACTTTCCATGTCGATATATATATATATATATATATATATATGTGTGTTTGTGTTTACGTATAAGAGTATGTGTGTTGAACACGTGAGAATTAAACAGCATTTTAAGAAACGCTTTCTTTAGACGTAAATTATGTGTGTTAATAAAGTCGGTTTCCTGTGTAGTGTGAGACATCTTTTCTCTTCAGAATCTATCTTACATCTCTATACGTTTACCATTCGTCCATGCTTAGAATATTACTGCCACATATGGTCCGATGTCCCTGCTATTTACCTTCAGCTCCTTGGGAAAATCCAGAGAAGAATCTGCAATATTATTGGTCGTGATCTGAACGCTCGGCTTCAGTAACTGAAACACCGCCTTAATGTTCCCTATAAACACTTTCCAGGTAATTGTTCGGATGTGATCTTCCCTATGGTATCTAGAATTTAGAAGTCATTAAGTTAAGCGCATTACTAGACTGGCGTCGAAATCTCCCTAACAGATTCTTTTCTCGCATTTCTCGCTTGTGGAACGCCCATCCTGCTTCAGGCTTTCCAACTTTAATCTGCAACAATTTAAATGCAATGTCAATCGCTATCAACTGTCTTCCTGGTTGTGCTTTGCTCTTCCGCTCATTATTAATGCTTGTGTACATAATTCTTCCACAACCTGTAATCCATTATATCTTCGTAGCTTTACAGCCTTGAACAGAGTGATACGGACTATATATATATACATATATATACATATATATATATATATATATATATGTGTGTGTGTGTGTGTGTGTGTGTGTGTGAAAAGTGTATATAAATATAAATAAATATATATATGTATAATTATTTATATATTATATGCGCGGTACTTATTAGAAAGCGCTCAATATCAGAGATAGAGCTAACATATTTGGTTGGATAGATGTGAGTTTGTGACCCTGGGTTTCACGTTTTAGCGGTTTAGTCCTATGATTTTCTCTCAGTCAGTTATGTGCCATGTGTGATACACGCTTAGGCCACCATGTATCTTTCGACGCAGATTTTTTCCTGCAGTAGGTTGCCATTTCTTTCTCCGGTACACCAGTTATAGAACCCGGTCTGTCGTGTTATTTGCCTATACCTGGTGAGAGAAGAAAAGGATTTTACTTTTCCCAATTTATTAGCACGTAAGTGAATGCAATGGATTCGACTAGAATTCGAACTCGTCTCTCCCATTCCTCAATCCGAACCGCTATCTTCGTATTAAATATATTAAAGCAAGTGTCATTCTCACCATTTGGAGTAGCTTTGTGTATAGAAGAATTCAGGTCATTTATTTGCTATTGGGTGAGGGGGAGAAGAAGAGGATTCATACCTTTCCCAAGGGTATTAGCACGTAAGTGAATGTAATAGATTCGACTGGAATTCGAACTCGGCTCTCCGATTCCTCAATCTGAGACGCTATTCATTACTCGACCGCTCTACCAATACTAAAAGAGAGAGAAAGACACAATAGTGACAGTGTTATGTGTGTTCACAGAAAAAACGATTCTTACAGCGATAGACGCTTCTTACCGAATGACCAGGAAAAGATAGATAGATAGATAGATAGATAGATAGATAGATAGATAGATATTAAAAAATGATAGATAGATAGATAAATAGATATTAAAAGATAGATAGATAGATAGATAGAGAGATAGATATTATAAGATAGATAGCTATTAAAAGACAGATAGATAGATAGAGAGATAGAAAGAAAGAAAGAAATAGATATTAAAAGACTGATAGATAGATAGATCGAACAGAATGAAACAGATAGATAGACAGACAGACGGACAAGGACAGCCTAAGAACGAATGGACATCAGTGCTGTAAAACATCTTTATTCTTTGGTTACTTTGGTTACGCTGAAAGTTTTGAAAGACACTGCATTTAAACTCAATCGAATGTCGCACCTGCATTTGATTTACATACATCACATCGTATTTGTATTTTTATTATTTATCTCTTATTTTTATTTGTTTGTGAGGGTGGCAGTTTGATAGGATTTTCTACAAGTCAAAGGTCGAAGCTTTCAAGCTAATTGGACAGCCAGTACAGGTGTCACAACGAGTTGAGTGGTAGGCCATTTTCACAAATATTCGTTGCGCCATTTTGAAAAAAGAAAAGAAAATCAACATCAGTTTGTCTTTTAACTAATCTTACTGCATCTATCAGTCTTCATCACATATCTTTATCTATAGATCCATCAGTGTCCATTATAAGCATCTATCTATCTATCTATCTATCTATCTATCTATCTATCTATCTATCTGTGTGTTTGTGTGTGTGTGTGTGTGTGTCAATATTCCTCTTAGAGGCGACCCTCAAAGAAAACACCATTTCACCAGATACATTGACTGGTGTACAGAATTACAAGCAAAACCTGTACATAATATTAGCTATTATTATTATTATTATTATTATTATTATTGTTGTTGTTGTTATTATTTTTATTATTATTATTCGTTATTTTCTTTCATAAACTACTATATATATATATATATATATATATAATTGAAGTCAACACTCTGATGGTCTAATGATTGTGTTTAGCATGAAACAGTCTGTTGCCTCTCATTTTCTTACTTCAGTGTTTACTAAACTCGCTAAAAAATGAGCATAGCATGATGAAAAAAACGCCAAACTTGACGAAAACAAAATTTTATCGTCTAAATATTTATGTTATTATTAAGAGGTAAGATCAAAATATTTTGGGGGTATTTTTTTTACATTTTTTAATCGTTCCTAGCACTTCCGAAATTTTCGTTAAAACTCTTTTTTTTTATTTTTGAGTCAGCAAAATTGACAGATAATCGATCATGCCAACCATTTTTTTTTCATTTTATAAAAAAAATGAAAAACTCACTTTGAAATTCTTTTAAAAATCAATTATCATTTTTTCAAAAGTTATTTTAGAAAATCAGAAATTATAATTTTTATACATATATATATTTAGTTATATACACTTTTCACACATACTCACACACACACACACACACACACACACACACACACACACATATATATATATATATATATATATATATATATTGCTGTAGATCTTAGAGACGACCTACAAAGAAGACAATATTTCACCAGATACAATAGACTGGTGTACAGAATCGCAAGCAAACTCTGTACCAAATATTAGAGACTATATCTTCAACAGCAGCAACACCTAAATTGGATGGCAAACATCAATACCGGAAAGAGAGATAAGAGTGAATTTGTGAAATCTATTTTCTTGAAAAATTATTTTTGGAGATAGAGCTTTTAAATTTCAACAGAGAGCGACCAATTAAATGCCGAATGTTTCTTTATAAGTGAATCCTACATGTTGATCCAAGGTAATGAGGGAAAGCTTAATGAAGATGTGTATTTTATTCTAAATTATTACTCTGGCTGTGACTCATATTCTCCCAAACACCACACATGAACATAAGGTTGAGACCTGCCACCCATGTCTTCAATAATATTACTCCCCGGAAAATATATTTTCGAGGTCAATTGACTAGACTTCCTGTTATCTTTTTTTTTTTTGAAAAAAAAAAAAAAAATTGTCTAGACAAATTTAAACCATTTTGTAAATTTAAACCATTTGTAATTTCGGTCTGATGAGACAAGTTCTAAAAACTTACTTGTTGAAATAAATTATAATTTATAATCAAGTTTTCGATTATGCATTAATTTTTTTTTCTTTGATGTATATCATATTGCTCTGTGTGCTATATATTCAGCTCTCTTTATGAATATATCTTTTTAATATTTTATATTAAAATCTACTTGTATTATCCTTCCCACTTTCGGATTTGATATATATATATATATATATATATATATATATATATATATATAGTTTGATGAAAGAAATTCTTAAAAGTTAATAATAATAATAATAATAATAATAATAATAAAAAATGATAATAGTAATAGTTAATATTTGGTACAGTGTTTGCTTGTGATTCTGTACACCAATGAATTGTATCTGGTGAAAAATTGTCTTCTATAAGGGTCGCCTCTAATATCTACAGGAATACACACACATATATATATGTGTGTGTGTGTGTGTGTTAGAACATGCACATATCCACTACAAATTTGCACATTTTTGTTTCAACGTCAAAAAAAGGAGGGGAAAGCCTTTTTTTAGATGTCTCATCAAGTGGGGAATTGCGGCGTTATCACTTCATCTTCTTCCCATGGCCTCTTTCTTTCTTTCTTTCTTTCTTTTTCCCTTCTTTTTTTCGTTTTTCCTTCCATTTCGTTCCCCAGCAACTACTTAATGTATTAAAGTCCTTTCCATCTCTACATGTAATTTCTAGAAGACATTTTATGAAAATTTCCAAAGAACGGAAGTGGGGGATATTTGCTTTGATAACTGTATTTCTGAATAAAAGTTTTTAGTAACACCGTAATTTCAACCTCTAATGCCGACATCTAAATATTTTGAAGAAAATTTTATGTCTTCAGCCAAATATATTTTGAACACAATTTTTTGCATCGACTACAGAGAAAATGTAGAATTGGTCATTTTGCTATAAAATTTATTGTTTGTAATTCGACGTGAAATGCATTGCCTTAAAAAAATACGTATTATTGTTAATTTTACTGTAAATATATATTGTTAGGATATTTTTTAATATAAAAATGTATTGCAGGTATCTTCACCATAAAAAAATACTTTTATACTTCCAAAGTGTTGATGGTTTAGGGGTTCACCATTTACCCATAACTGGGACCCTAACAGGTGCTACCACCCCGGGTCAGAGTGGATCGACAGCAGTTTTCTCGCTCCTCAAAACCTCCAATCTCGCGATCAGGGGCATAGTGGTGTTCCGTATTTTAAAAGAGGAATTAAAGCTGACTTAAAGTTGACTTATGAGTTCATAGAAAACCGTGCGTAAATAAACCTTATTTTCATTTTGATTTGAACATATATATATATATATATATAATGATGATGGATTCCTCCGTCGAGTGCAACGTATGAGGTTCCGACGACCACGAACTAATTATCTGCATGCCTATGGCAGGCATGACTTTTGAGACCAGCTCGAGAATTGCACAAAAGATCACAGTACAGAAGGTATTGTAGGCAAGTGCTGCAGGAACATTGTTAGATGTTTTATTTTGCTTTCTCGTTTTGTGTAGTCGACTGATGGTTACTTCTCAGTGCAGCTATATCAATGTTGTACTTCTTTAGCTCCAATGAGACCAGAACACACACACACACACACACACACATATATATATATATATATATATATAATGTCATTTACAGACAGAATGTTTCGCAGTATCACAGCTATTCAGTGTGGCTAGACGTCCGGTTGCACTCGAGCTAGGATCGAAACCCGACTGAATCGGCGTCAGTCGGAGATTCTACTACTAAGCCGTCGGGATGAAGGTGAATTTAAGCGTATTTATTTTTAGATAAACACACAGTGACCGACAGGACTCGATTCGCTTTACCGAAAAGTCTCGCTATATCAGCCATAATATTCACTGTTTACAAACTCATACTTCCTTCCCGGAGAGCTCAACCGAAATTAATTTTTCAAGAGCATATATAATGTCATCCATAGCATATATATATATATATATATATATATATATATATATATATATATATATATGAATAAGTTATAATTTGGTCAGGGAAAGGATCATTGAGTTAATGCGAACGATCCTTTCCTTAGCTGCATTATGTGCCTCGCTACTGATACATGCAGTTATGAGATCAGAGTTTTCCTTTTTACCAAGCCTAGAGAACCTACACTGTTCTACTAGTCACCATAGTTGGAGTAAGCACAAAGTAAGTGCAATTTTTACGAAATCCTGGAAACTCATCCTTACCTTCGCTAATTAGCACTGAAAAAGTTTCTGGAACAAATATTTGACCGTCCTGGGCATGACGGTAAACTACGTCCGACAGCAAAGCCTTTGATCAGGAGGTTTTGAGGAGCATGGAACCACCTCTTAATTTCTGGTGTTCCCAGGTCCACCATGACCCGGGGTGGTAACACCTTTCAGGCTCCCGCCTATGGGTTAGGGTTAGGGTTAGGGTTAGTACAAATAGTTAACACCCAAACTGGGGTTAAAACACCGTGAAAATGTAAAAATAGGTTTTTATATAAGAAATACTTTGTAAAAAAAAAAAACTATTACCAGTAATAAATTTTTGAGGAAAAAATTATTACCGGCAATACATTTTCGAAAAAAAAAATATTTCTCGCCATAAAAATTGTCGGCATTAAATAACGCTTTTTATATGCGGCTAAGGAGGCACGGTGGAGTAATGGATAGCAGCTTGGATTGAGAAATCGGAGAGCCGAGTTCGAATTCCAGTCGAATCTATTACATTCACTTACGTGCTAATACCCTTGGGAAAGGTGTGAATCCTCTTCTTCTCTCTGTAGCTATGAGTAAAATAGCAGGACAGACTGGGTTCTATAGCCTTCGATGGCAACTAGTCTAGGAGAAGGAAAACTCTGAATTCAAAACCTGCGGAGGGTGAATCTGAGCCTTAGTTGGGAATCCATTTAGTGATGGTGACACGATAAAAACACCCTTGATAGCCCTAGCGAAGCATCAAGGGTATTCAGCTATTTGACAAGATTACGAAATACACTAATCAAAGTATTAGCTATGACAGATAAGGAATACTGGAAAGGTGTAGTGAGTTCAATTTCGGCCGAGGCCGTTTAAAAAAAAAATTATATGCGGTAAAACAAAACCAAACAAATATTTGATTTTTAAGAGATTTTTAAAGTTGTGCTTTAATTTTAAGTCTATAATGGGGAATCCAGTAGATGATGAATGAAGAGTGGATGTTTTAAAAATACCTAAAAACTTTATTTATATACGGAATTTATTTTTTCTTTTCATCTAGGTTAAAATTATTCTATTATCTTTCAAATAAAAACGTTTAACTTCAAAGATATTTAAATGATTATTTTACTGATGTTCGCTCAATACAAAACCCCAAGAGCCACTCAAGGTAGAGGGTTAGTTTGTGGTGGTATATTAACGCAAGAATGGACAAGAAATGAAGCTCTAGTGGCTATGCTAACTGTAGACTTGAAGAGGTCGAGATTTAATTAATGAATAAAATTTCAGGGTTTCGGCAGAGACGGTTAGAAATGGAGAGTTGAAGTGGACTTTAGAAGAAACTGGAAACCCAATCCAAAACGGGAAACAAGGGATGAACCGCTTGTTCAAAAAACCGGGGGAAAATATATACCGGACGATAGGCGAACCTGTCAACTCCTACTAAGGAAGAAGGAAAATTAATAGCGATTAAATTTTCTGATAAAAGTAAATTTTTTGGTTTTTTTTACAAAATACATGGCCGAAGGGCCACTCAATCTAGAGGGTTACTGTGTGGAATTGTATTAGCGTAAGAAACGGCAAGAATTGAGGTTCTTGGGGCTATGCAGGAAAAATAACTTTTAAAATTAGACTTGAAGAGGTCAAGATTTAATTAGTGAAAAAATATTAGAGTTGAAATAAACTTTAGAAGGAACTGTAAACCAAATCCTAGACAGGAAACTAAGGATAAATTTCTAGTCCTGTCCCAAAAAGATGGGGAGGAGTGTGAACCGGACGATACGAAAACCTGTCTACTCTTATTGAGGATAAATACATCAATAATTAATGAATTGTTCCCAAGGAAGGCGATAATGCCACTAAGATGCAAGGTACTACTTCAAATAAAAGAGAATGAAATGACTTTGGAATGAATCTATCGACTATTAACATGCATTTTTTTTTGGGGGGGGAAGTCCGTGACCATACCTAATTTGACATTTTTTAAATGCGTATAAAATATTTAATATGCATACAAAAAATAAAACAATACATGTAAATATTCAGTACAAGGTTTACCGTTTAATGAGGTCTGTTTCAAATGATGCCAATTTCACTTCCAGAGTTTAATCAAAATTTGTCACACTGACCATAACCAGTTGTTGATAATAACACAATCAAAAGTACCTGAACAAAAGAGGTAAAAACATTGTAGAGAGATAGACAGCTAAGTAGGTATATATATATATATATAAATATATATATATATATATATATACAGAGAGAGAGAGAGAGAGAGAGAGAGAGAGAGTGAGTGAGTGAGTGAGAGTGAAAACGTACGTATTTTCTTGAATGACGGTTTAACTTTAAGCTTTGAGTTCGCAGCCCATAAGAAAGAAACAAAGATCAAAGGTAGTGTTTTTTAGGTAAAGTTTTACATTGAAAGGTTTTAATATAAACATTTTTTAAGGATAATGTTAGCTATAATTCCACAATAATAACATTGGATAAAAAATATTGCCATATCAAAATACCTGAAATAATATTTTTTTCAAACTCTCACAAATACTCCAAAAGGAAAGAGACAAGTAAAATAAGCCATTTTAAATGTAAAAAGAAGTTCTTTAAAATTTCTAAAAGTCGATAAATACAAACAATAAGAAATTGATATATATATATATATATATATATATATATATATATATATATATATATATATATGTATGTATATATATATATATATATATATATATATATATAAAACTTAAGATAAAACGACAAAAAATGGGAACTAACTACAAAGTGCGACTTGAAAGAAAGTTTTGTTTAATTCAAGAAAAAAAATCGTCTGCTCTGTGTTAATCCTGTATATCAATCGAAATTTTTAGGAAGTTTTGATTTGTTTCGCAAAATGCCCATCGGAGAAATTATTCTCGAAAGGTCGTCTTGTAGCGGGACGTGGCGGTGATGAGTATGTAGAAGAACACACGTGGGCTAAAATTTCCTGCTAGCCGGACCAGTTAGACGAGAAAGTTGGACTTTATTTAAGTCCAAAGAAAACAAACAAGACCGATAATTATCTACAAACAAATATATGTATTAACAACAAGTTACCAGCACATAGACAGTTACATAGAGTTTGTGTGGTGAATATTATGTGAGTCTGTGTGTCTGTGTTTGTATGTGTGTTGTGATGAGTGTTCGTACGTACGTGTATTGTTCTTAGCGTGTTCCCAGAATTTGGGAAACGCTGTATCTGTGAGAACTCACATCTGCGAGGTGGTATAAAGCACAAGTTCTGAGGAAAAAAGAACTTGAGGAGAAGGGTCAGCCAGTGTTTATAGCCAGGGGAGTGAGATCCCTGGTGTAGGGTTAAGGAGCTGAGGAGGAGCTAACTCCGACAGTCTTTCGATAAACATCTAGTTATTCTCCCTACAAACATCAGCTTTCTAAATACTTGTGCTTTTGATCATATCACATTGAAACACCGATTCCTGTACGATCACGTTAAGTTAAGCAACGTTGAGTCTGGTTCGTACCTAATTGGGTTACCGCTTTGGAATAACAGGTGCTGTAAGCTTGGATGTGCAGCTGGCTTAATGGATAATTGGAATTGTTAATCGGAGAGACGAGTTCCAATTCCAGTTGGGTTCGTTATATTCACTTACATGCAAAGACCCTTGGGAAAGGTATGAAACCCCTCTTCTTCCACAGCTATGGGTTAATTAGTAAGACTTCTGTCATAAAACTATTATTACACCCTCACCAAAAAAAATTCTGACAATCTAAAAATATCTTCTGGCTTTAAATAATCTGCAAAGGGTTGATAAACCGTGAAAAATGAAACAAGCTAAATACGGGCTTGTCGCCTGAGCTTGAATATTGACGTCTCAGTTTATATATATATATATATATATATATATATATATATATATATATATATATATATAGGCAGCAATTTTTTCATTAATGCATGTTTCATTACGAGTTTGTCGTTACTTTGAAATTTTCATGCAGCAAGGGCGGACTATCATTGTTATTTCGTCCGTGTGTTGTTTGATTTATTGAAATTGTCATCTTTGATAATGGCTTGTAAGCTGAAAGCTTAGATAGGATTTAAACATGTATCAATATGGTGTTTTCCTTTCGTCTTTCAATGATAATGTTATTAAGCTTATCAGACAATATGAAAGGAACTTACTTAAAATAAATAGACAAAACTTGTCTATATTATTTAATGAAACATGCATTATATATATATAACATAACTTAATTATATATATATATATATATATATATATATATATATATATATATTATAATTAAGTAATTCATCGAGTCTAGAAGAAAACATAACAGAATGCAGAAAGCACTTGACGGCCGTTTCGACCTATATTTGGGACTCATCGGCAAACGTCAAATCCTCGTAATTTCTATCACTTGTATATCCTTGCTTGAAGCAGTTTCTAATGCTCTGGATGGAGCGGCTTGGGGATAGTAGCCGTGGCTCGTGGGGGCACAGTCCTATGGGTAAAAGAGGAACTCGGATGAGTTCCACAACGGAATATGTGATCGAGCGGCGCTATATCGAGTCTGATTCGCTACCTCTTCGTCACCGACGCCCGTTGGTATGACGTTTACCTGATAACGTAACTGTCCGGGTTTCAATTCTAGGTAGAGGATGCGCAGTGCTGATGAGTCCCAAATATAAAACGAAACGGCCGTCCAGTGTTTTTGTGTTCTGTTGAGGTTTCTTCTAGACTCAAAGAATTACTTAATTAAATTATCTCAAATCCTCCTAATTTCTTTTATATATATATATATATATATATGTGTGTGTGTGTGTGTGTGTGTGTGTGTGTGTAATTATGTCTCTACATTAGAACAACCTGATGAGACGTTGTTTATTAAACGCCAAAACAAAATGTACAATTTTGTGGTAGCTTACATATTCTAATGTAACAGTGTATAATGGATATTTATTGTTCTACTCTTGTATTGAGCCCTTATTAAAATTAATGTTTTGATCGTTTTGAAATTTATTCTTCGTTCTTTTACATACGTACATACATACACACACACACACACACACATATATATATATATATATATATATATATATATATATATATATATAATTACATGAATCATTCATACAAAAAACAAATGATTTAAATGGCGAGAATACATCTTCGCAAACAATTTCAATAAGATACACCAACCCCGAACCTGTATATGAATGATATGATCCCTGTTTATAAATTCCAGTTGCATAAGGTCTTTTTTTTTAGTTTTTACAAGCTTTCGTCTGTTTCTACAGACATCCTCAGGTATGGAAATAGATTTGTTCTTGTTTTTTACTTCTCGGTAATAAGAGGACAACGAAAATAGAGATGTAATCCGAAAAAATGCTATGAGAAATGTGTTATTGTTTTGGAACGTGCGATCGCAACGCTGCGTTTGAATTTTAAAAATGTTAAAACGGAAAACCTACCAGTACAAATGAATTCTCCTATTTTTATATTTGTACAAAAACGCACAACCTTAAAATTTAAAAAAAACTTACTAGTCTTGTCACCCCCTACCAAAAAAGTAACGAGTACAATAGAAGAACAAGTAATACAGTAATACAAGGCACATGTACTGGATTCAGATTATTTACTTTCATTGACACTGTTTGTCACACACTGAGAAGGTATGTATGAACGCCATCATGTCAGACCTCTGAAACAGAAAATTATGTTGTGTAGGGTGACAAGACTTTCGGACCACCCGGTATGTAAGGCACTTTTAATAAAATAAGTTTTTAGCGTAAAAGTGAAGTATTCTAAGAATGCGATAGAACGTGATAGATATGAACAGATTGATAAATAAGAGGTAGATAGATAATGAATTAAGTGTACACGAACATAGTTTAGTTTGTTTTTGCACAGCATGTCGTCGGGCAATGTATAGGGCAGTCTGAAAGTTTTATCACCCACCAGTTTTTTTCTACCCAAGTACTTTCGATCTACACAATGATCATCCTCAGGGGTAAATTATGAAGAGAAACTTATTGTGACTGTGATAAAAACTAATAATTAAAAAAAATTAGCTCCGTTATAATTATTTTAAATACTCACCATGTTTTATGTTTTTGATCTATATTTTGATGTTAAGGCGTAGTTTTTTTCTACCCAAGTACTTTCGATCTACACAATGATCATCCTCAGTGGTAAATTATGAAGAGAAACTTATTGTCACTGTGATAAAAACTGATAAATAAAAAAAAATTAGCTCCGTTATAATTATTTTAAATACTCATCATGTTTTATGTTTTTAATCTATATTTTGATGTTAAGGCGTAGTTTTTTTTCTACCCAAGTACTTTCGATCTACACAATGATCATCCTCAGTGGTAAATTATGAAGAGAAACTTATTGTCACTGTGATAAAATCTGATAATTAAAAAAAAATAGCCCCGTTATAATTATTTTAAATACTCATCATGTTTTACGTTTTTGATCTATATTTTGATGTTAAGGCGTAGTTTTTTTCTACCCAAGTACTTTCGATCTACACAATGATCATCCTCAGTGGTAAATTATGAAGAGAAACTTATTGTCACTGTGATAAAAACTGATAATTAAAAAAAAATTAGCTCCGTTATAATTATTTTAAATACTCATCATGTTTTATGTTTTTGATCTATATTTTGATGTTAAGGCGTAGTTTTTTTTCTACCCAAGTACTTTCGATCTACACAATGATCATCCTCAGGGGTAAATTATGAAGAGAAACTTATTGTCACTGTGATAAAAACTAATAATTAAAAAAAATAGTCCCGTTATAATTATTTTAAATACTCATCATGTTTTATGTTTTTGATCTATATTTTGATGTTAAGGCGTAGTTTTTTTTCTACCCAAGTACTTTCGATCTACACAATGATCATCCTCAGGGGTAAATTATGAAGAGAAACTTATTGTCACTTTGATAAAAGCTGATAAAAAAAAAGCTCTTCTTTATAACTATTTTAAATATTCACAGGTGTTTTTTAAAAAAATACCCATCACAACGTACTGCAGATTTATCACAGTGACAATAAATTATCTTTGTAATTCCTTCCTGCCTTGAAGATGATCTTGTAGGAGATCGGAAGTACTTGTTAAGAAGGAGCCACATTGAATATTGCTGCCATATTTGGCCTGGTGCCCCTGGTCTAAATCATGAGATCTTCGACAAGATCCACGGAAGGGTCTTAAATATAATCAGTCCTGACCTGGCATCACAGTTTCAGTCATTTTCCACCGCCATGACGTGGTTTTACAGTGTCTTATCTACAAATAATTTTATGGCAACTGTTCTAATATCCTTTCCTTCCTTGTACACCGACTGCATTTATTTAAGCGTACAACTAGTTTGGCCATTAGGTCTCATCGTTATGCTGTTGAAATAGATAGATGTAACCAGAAGTTCTATTTTAATATTTTTTTCTGACACTTCTCGTCTGTGAAACAAATCCCGGTTTCTTACTTTCCTGTAACCTTCGACCTTCAAATGTTTAAATGCAAAGTCAAGTGCCATCTCCTATCAAATCGAGTTCTCTTCTTTTTTTTTTTTTTGCTTTCAACCTGAGTGACTCCTTTCGTTTCAGTGGCATTATCGCCTTACTTGAAAAAAAAAAACGATTATATATATATATATATATATATATATATATATATATATATATATATATATGGAGAGAGACAGACAGACAGATAGAGACAGAGAGAGCATGTCTGTGGGTGCG
>CAHIKZ030002655.1:1872500-1935000 GCA_903632075.3 Acanthosepion pharaonis
ATGAGTGAGATATGATATGTGTAAGCGTGTGTATTGCTGTGGGTGTGTGTTATCATTTGGCTCATTAGGGAGTGAGTATGATGTGGGTAAGTGTGTATATTCGTGTGGGTGTGAGTGAGTGTATATGTATATATATATATATACTACTACTATATATATATATATATATATATATATATATATATATATATGTATGTATATATATATATATGTATATATATATATATATATATATATATATATATATATATATATATATATATATATACATACATATATATATATATACATATATATATATGTGTGTGTGTTTGCAGACATGTATAAAACGGACTTATGTCTACCTTTTTATTTACTCTCATAAAACAAGAGCAAAATCTACCTTTTTCACATAAGTATAAACTGGATTTAAGTCTACCTTGTTGTCTTGAGGATAAACTATTCTTATGTCTACCTATTTCTTATGTGAAGGGGTTATCAGAGAAAATACCTGCTGTACATATAACATCAGGACAACTTTCAAAAGTTTGACGACACTTCGCAGATATCACTCCCGAGTAAGACCCTCCCATAGAGGAGAACATGACGAAAGACTGCGTGTACGCTATCCCGTGCAGCTGCGGAAAGAAATATAAAGGGGAGACAGGCCGCCCCCTTAAGGTAGGACTTCAAGAACACCAGAAAGCTGTAACATGAGGGGAAGTGGAAAAATCAGGCGTCGCTGGAGAGAAAATGGAGATCACTGCTCTCTGTGGGTTCAGGTTGAGATCATAGACAAGTAACACCAATGGAAAATTCGTAAACTTTAGGAATCAGCACATATGCTAGGCCACAAAAATTTCCTGAGCCGACCAAGCATCGAAATGAATACAATATGGGAACCAGTAATAAGGAATGCCAGAGAAAAGCGATGATAACAACAAAAGTTGCAATATGAGCTCTGGTAAAAACATGAAATGATAACAGTAAAATGTGCAAAATGTGCAATATGAGCATTGGTAAAAATGGTTGCTGAGACATTAGGTTTATAATACCCAGAAAATCATGCACAGTTTAACACATGTCACAGTGGATAAAGGCATTAGTTCTGTATAGGATACAGGTTCGATTCCTGTGGGAGGACGAAAATTAGTTAGATCCAATGACAGAACCGAAAGAGTGCAAGTTCAATAACTTGTTAAGGTGGTGGTGAACTTGGAGGGGGAAATTAACAGGAGATAACTGATAAATGACATCCATTAAACATGGCACGTGGAACTAGAACAGTCTACCCCAGTGAGCGAAATAAAGGGTTAAGTTCGAAATTCCAACCACCTGAAGAAGGCCGGAGCGTGCAACAAATAAATAAATATGGGACAGTAGTCCAAATAATGTCTTACTGTAGTCTTAGTAGAACCTGTGCTTTTTTTTAACTGTGGCGTCAGCCAGACTTATATCTACCTTATGAGTTTACTGTAAATTGGATCTAAGTCTAACTTTTTGACACTAGAGCAAATTGAACCAATATTTAGTTGCTATAACACTAATGTAAGCCGAACATGTCTACATATTCTATTGTAGTGTAAACGGAATGATTGTCTACGTCTAGTACAAACCACACCTCAAGAGTTTGGACTCCATTATCAACTGAAACATTTGTATAGTGTCATCCTGGCTGATATCTTTTTTTATATTTTACTCTAAACTGGACTGATCTTTAATTTTCCGACTCTCGAATCAACTTAACCGATGTCTATATTTTTAATTCTCGTGTCAACCAGACGTATATCTTTTCACTCCATTGTATATCGGACCTATTTCTACCTCTAAACCGGGCCTTTTTCTACTTTAGTGTAAATTAGATATGAGACTATTTTTTTCAAAATTCGAAATTTTTTCAGGTGATGACATGACTTGCCACAAATGGAAAGTTTCAGAAAGCAACATAGATACCAGTAGCATGATTCTTACGTTGCAGCGTTATAAAAATGATTTTTTTTTTAGTTTTCATTACATGTTAAATGTAATCAGAATCCGTGTTTTGTTTTTATTCAAATACTCTACCTTTATATAACTGTTGGGTCGGAAACCTACCACCCCTCTTGAAGATGAACTTGTCTGCGAACAAAGACGTTAAATAGTGGTATGTCAGAAGACAGAGAGACGGAGCAGTTCTTAGCTGACTTCTGACGTCTGTCGAACTTTCTGCATTAGCAGAGAGGAACCCGGACGAAGCTTTGCCGAAGGGCAAGGTTTCGTCCGGGGAGGTAGACAGGGCCTGAACCCGTCTAGGCGGGTTCAAGGGCTATATTTTTGGCCGAGCCTACGGGCTCGGATTCAACCCACATTAAACTCGGCCTTGTGCCACATTCAATCCTCGTGGGGGGAACGATAAATACTCAGGGCAGTTCTTAGCTGAGCTAGTGATTGACTACTCAGGCGATTTCTGTACCTATTTACCAACCTATTAAAACCCTTTTATTTGTTACGTGTTATTTGGCGTTTGTCTCTACTAACCCCAAACCAACATCATAACAGTAACGTTGATCCAGTCTTTGTCCCCCAATAGCATTTGCCCCTGGGTGAATTTTTGCAGACCTATGTATAAAACGGACCCATGTCTAACATTTTTTACTGTCATATAAATAGGAGCAAAATCTATCTTTTTGACATAAATATAAGTTTTCTATACAAATACTCTATCTGAATGCAACATTTTAATCAAAACACGACATCGTTGGTAGAGACTGGTAGCTTACCTAATATAAACCGGACATGTTTACATTTTTTATTGTAGTGTAAACCGAATGTTTGTCTACGTATTTTTTTTATTTTTTTACAGAAAACAACATGGCTACTCGTAGCATGTTTATTGTGCTGCAGCGTTTCAAATAACATGATGACTTTTTCCAGTTTCCATTAGATTTAACTGAAATCAAAATACATGCTTTATTTTTTATAGAAATACCATTCCTGTATGTTTTGTAACATTTTCATCAAAATACGACATCGTTGGTAAGGACTGATAACTTACCGAATTTTCCATATCGCACTTGCAGTGATGTCATCGATAATATACCCATTCTCTCCAGTTTCACACACCTGATGTAGAAGTAGTTTTTGGTTTTACATGTAGATATTTTTTGTAAGCAGTGATCATATTTTTTTTGTACACGTACAGAAAGTACAACACATTTTTACGTGAAATTTTAATTTCATCACTTAAAATATCGTGTGAGCATTATATGAGTAGCGTATTGGTATGTACACAAAATTTATTAAATTTTATATAAAACTATTTTCAGGGTATATGCTATCTATATCAAAATAACTTCAGGGTGTATATATTTTAATTTTTATGTTCATACATTCTTTTTATAGATACAAATATTTAAGTAAATGTAGAGGCTCGTTCGGTTTGCAAAGTCGAATTTACTGTCTTTAAATTTTAATCCTCCATGAATCTCTCACGTACATTCATATCTGCTAACCGAAACGGTTAAAAGCACGTCAGGTTATATGACCGTTCTGTATAGGATACAGGTTCGATTCCTGTGTTAGGACGAAAATTTTCTATGAAAATTTCTCGGACATTCAGGCCGGCAAATGTTGTTTAATACTGTTTATTATAAAAACAGAGCATTTTACTTAAATATTTGTATCTATAAAAGGATGTATAAACATAAAAAATGTCTTAAAATATTGTCGGACTTTGTCCATTTCATATATATATATATATATATATATATATATATATATATATATATATATATATATATATAAAGAAAGAACAGTAAGATATAAAAATCCGGTGTTCTTATAGATATTTTTATTTTACAAAATAGTGCTCAATGTAAATTTACAGAGCATTAATATTATAAATTATTTGATTTAAATTATGTTTTTTCCGCTACACAGTTCTATTGAAGATGAAATGGAACTAATGCCTTCTAATTTAATTGCAAAAAATTAAATTCGGGGTTTTAGCTTCTATTTTGAAACATGGTTAGAACTGTGTAGCGGAAAAACATATTTTAAATCAATTAATTTATAATATATATATATATATATATATATATATATATATATATATATATATATGACCTATGTTATGAAATGTAAAGCGATATCGTGTTTGTGCTTGGGTTCCATTTCCAAGTTGGACCAATTATTGATGCTATACTCATATTAAATAGCCTGTATTCAGAAATCCGAAAAAAAAAACTCTGGAAAGTGAATCGCTTCCGGTCCCAAGAATTTCGGATAAACGATTTTCAATCTGTATGTGGCAAGCTTTATGAATTCGTTATATAATGCGTTCAATTTTTAATTAGTACCCATTTATAATGACCTTGTGCCAATCTCTACAGACATGCGATCAGACATGCAGGAATATAACCACGCGCTGTCTGACATGAATGCATTCTAAATGAGTCCCATAGTTATATTCCTGGCCTTTGCAAAATGGGCGCGTGAGGATGATATTTTCGAGTCAAGAAACGCTGTCGCAGATAAAATAAGAAGGCCTAAAACCATTTTGAGAGTCCCTAGAGAATTGTCAACGGATGAAATCCCATAAAAGATCCGGAGAGTACAAGATAGGAAGACAAGTGGGAGCTGTCATTCATATCTCTTTAAGCACGGAAAAGAGACTGGGGCCTCGTTTTGGATTCGGGCGCTTCTTGAGATCAAACGCACCAAATTGACTTTGTCGATTTTTTCCTCCTTTTATTCGAAATCTTATTTATTTGTTTAAATATTCTTTTCCTCTTTGCTTTGAACTTTTTTCCCAACAAGAAATAACGAAAATTACGGCGGCTGTGATTTCTAAATAAAAACATGATTATTATTATTATTATTATTATTCGATTTCTTGCAATGGTCACATGGCCTACCAAGTATGCAAGGAGACCTAAGGCAGGTAGTGATGTGGGGTTATGCCTAAATTTCATTATTTCCTTTTCTAACTCCCATAATGTCACTAGCGTTACATAGACGAAGTTCTTCTTAGTGTGTGGGCTGTACTTATTAAGACACTTTTTTTAAAAAAATTCTCTGAAGCTGGGTTTTCCAGGTATTTTTCCTTGTGTTCTTTTGTTCCTTTTTTATCATTCCAAGCGCACCTATTATGACTGGTACTAATCTTGTTTTCAATTTTCGCATTTTTTTTTTTTTTTGTATTTCGGTTCCCAGGACTTTATATTACGATAGGTTTTCAATTTCGTCGGTTGATTTGTTACAGTTCGTTGGAACACCGGTTTCCGTACGTCCACCGAAGTTAAGCAGTACCTAGATGGGTGACAGTTTGGGCATACCAGTTGCTCCATCACCTTAGTAAAATACAGTCAGTAACAATTTTTATATATATATAAAAAAAAATTTGCTGGTAATTTAAACTATATAATATATATATATATATATATATATATATATATATATATATATATATATGAGTTATGAAGAATTTGGTAATTCAAAGAGGATGAAATCTGAGAGCTCAATGTGAAGAACAGACACTTTAAGGTACCATAACAATAATTAATTTCACCAAAATCCTTTTAAAGGATTTCGGATCATCAGAGTAACACTTCCAACAATGAAATGAGAGTAAAAATTTGATTAGAAATTGATGGGTAGTGTAATTTTCTCTCATTTCGTTGTTGGAAGTGTTACCTGATGATCCGAAACTTTTAAAAGGATTTTGGTGAAAATAATTATGGTACCTTAAAGTGTCTGTTGTTCATTATATATATATATATATATATATATATATATATATATATATATATATATATGAGTAAATGTAGAGGATCGTTCGGCTTGCAAGGTCGATTTTACTGTCCTTAAATTTTAACCCTCCATGAATCTCTCACGTACATCCATATCTGCTAACCGAAACGGTTAAAGGCACGTCAGGCTATATATATATATATATATATATATATATATATATATATATATATATATATATATATGGGCATTTCGCTATAAGAATTGTAGGTTATAAAATTTTATACAAAAATGTATTGCTAGTAATTTAAATGTATTATTGGTAATTAAATAAAATGTATTGCTGATATTTTCACTTTAAGAAAACTATTTTAATTCAATTTAAACTTTGATGGGTGTTTACTGTTTGCTCATAGCAGGGAGCTTAACACGTGCTACCATCCGGGTGATGGTAGACCTGGTAACAACAGAAATTAAGAGGTGGCTTCACAAATCTCAAAACCACTAATATCCCAATCAGAGGTCTTGCTGCCGGATGTAGTTTATCGTCATACCCAGGACTATTCGCAGTTAAAGAGAATGGAACAATTATAACAATATGACATTGAAAATACCATGTTAATGGCACGTAAACAATGACATTTTTTTAGGAATATAGAAAATATCGCTAATATATTATAATATTGTAGGCAAGCGAGACGAAGGAAAGCAGTCAGTAACCTACATAACGAGCTTATGAAGTTGGATGACAGAACAGGGACTGGGAAGGACATCAAAAATAGAAGACTTATTCAGGACTACAAAGAATCGGACGTTGGGGAGAGACATGATAGCTTATTTATCCATGGGATACGGCTTCTATAACACTGATATATCTCTTGTTGTGGGTATCAGACAACCTAAAACCTATGTAAAAAACAGGCTTGCATCTTTTTTTTTACGAATCAAATTTTCATTGTAGATACGTGTTGATTTTAAGAATTTCACCAATGCGCCATGTTGGATGAAATCAGCACTCTAACCTTTGACCTTCTTTTGGTTGAAGTTTATATCGCCGAAAGCAGTCGACTGCTTGTCAACAGCACGTGGCCGCTGACGGCAATATTATTTTAGTTGAAAAGTGTACATGTTCTTGCATCTCAAGAGACGTGTAGACATTGAGGAGAAGGGAAATGCTATAGTGGAAAAAAAAAACATAAAAAAGTAAAATGATTCAGTATGTGGAAGAGAAAGAAACAACACTGCCAGAGAACAAGGAAAGGGAGGTAAGACGAAGGTTGGTTAATGTTTTATCGGGTGTGAATATAAGATGTACAATATATACAAGGCCCTTTAAGAGGGTGATACAAGATTGTATATGTAATAGTCATCGAAGAAATACGAAAGAAACAATTGAAGAAGTTGTTAGGTCTACTGGTAGGAAAGTTGTTTCCCTGTGCCTTATTAGGTCTACTGGTAGGAAAGTTGTTTCCCTGTGCCTTATTTGGTTTAATGGTAGGAAAGTTATTTCCCTGGGCCTTATTAGGTCTACTGGTAGAAAAGTTGTTTGCCTGTGCCTTATTAGGTCTACTTGTGGGAAAGTTGTTTCCCTGTGCCTTATTTCGTTTAATGGTAGGAAAGTTATTTCCCTGTGCCTTATTAGGTCTACTGGTAGAAAAGTTGTTTCCCTGTGCCTTGTTAGGTCTACTGGTAGCAAATTTGTTTCCCTGTTACTTATTAGATCTATCTGAATGAAAGCTCTTCCCTGTTACTTATTAGGTCTAATGGAATGAAAGTTCCTTCCGTGTGTCTTATTAGGTCTACTTGTAGGTAATTTATTTGCCTGTGTTATATTAGGTCTACCGTTAAGAATGTTGTTTCCCTGGGTCTCATAAGTTCTACTGGTAGGAAAGTTGTTTGCCTGTTCCTTTTAAGGTCGACTTGTAGGAAAGATTTTTCCTAGTGCCTTACTAGTTCTACTGGTAGGAAAATTGTTTCCCTGTGACTTATTAGGTCTACCGGAGTGAAAGCTCTTTCCTGTGCCTTATTAGGTCTACTGAAATGAAAGTTGTTTCCCTGTGCCTTATTAGGTCTACTGGTGGGAAAGTTGTCTCACTGTGCCTTATTAGGTCTACTGGTAGGAAAGTTGTCTCACTGTGCCTTATTAGGTCTACTGGCAGGAATGTTGTTTCCCTCTGCCTTATTGGGCCTACTGGTAGGAAAGGTGTTTGCCTGAGGCTTATTAGGTCTACCGGTAGGAAGGTTGTTTCCCTTTGCCCTATTAGGTCTACTGGTAAGAATATTGTTCCTCTGTGCCTTATTAGGTCTACTGGTAGAAAAGTAGTTTCACTGTGCCTAATTAGTTCAAATGGTAGGAAAGTTGTTTGCCTGTGCCTTAGTAGGTCTACTGGTAGTAATGTTTTTTTCCTGTGCCTTACTAGGTCTAGTGGTAAGAATGTTGTTTCCCTGTGTCTCATTAGTTCTACTGGTAGGAAAGTTTTTTGCGTGTTCATTTTTAAGTCTACTTGTAGGAAAAATGTTTCCTAGTGCCTTATTAGGTCTACTGGTAGGAAAGTTGCTTCGCTGTGCCTTGTTAGGTCTACTGGTAGCAAAGTTGTTTAACTGTGACTTAGTAGGTCTACTGGAATGAAAGCTCTTCCCTGTGCCTTATTATGTCAACTGGAATGAAAGTTCTTTCCCTGTGCCTTTTTAGGTCTATATGTTAACTCTTTCTTTTTAGGTCTACTGGTAGGAAAAATGTTTCCCAGTGCCTTATTAGGTCTACTACTAGGAAGGTTTTTCCTGTGCCTTGTTAGGTCTACTGGTAGCAAATTTGTTTCCCTGTTACATATTAGGTCTACTGGAATGAAAGCTCTTCCCTGTGCCTTATGACGTCTACTGGAATAAAATTTATTTCCGTGTGCCTTATTAGGTCTACTGGAATGAAAGTTGTTTCACTGTGCCTTATTAGGTCTACTAGTAGGAAAGTTGCTTGCCTGTGCCTTATTATGTCTACTGGTAGGAAATTTGTTTCCTTGTATCTTATTAGGTCAACTTGTAGGAAATTTGTTTCCCTGTGGGATATTAGGTCTACTGGTAACAATGTTTTTTCCCTGAGCCTTATTAGTTCTACTGGTAGGAAAGTTGTTTCGCTGTGTCTTTATTTCCCTGTGCCTTGTTAGCAAAAACGTTTCCTAGTGCTTTATTTGATCTATAGGTAGGAATGTTGTTTCCCTGTGCCTTGTTAGGTTTACTGGAATGAATGCTCTCCCCTGTGCCTTATTAGGTCTACTGATAGGAACGTTGTTTGCCTTTGCCTTATTAGGTCAACTGGTAGGAAAGTTGTTTCGCTGTGCCTTATTAGGTCTACCGGAATGAAAGTTGTTTGTCTGTGCCTTATTAGGTCTACTGGTAGGAAAGTTGTTTCCTTGTGACTTATTAGGTCTACCGGAATGAAAGCTCTTCCCTGTGCCTTATTAGGTCTACTGGTAGGAACGTTGTTTGCTTTTGCCCTATTAGTTCTACTGGTAGGAAAGTTGTTTCCCTGTCCTTTATTATGTCTACTGGTAGGAAAGTTTGACTATGCCTTATTATCTCCAGTGATAGTAAATTTATTTCCCTGTGGCTTTTTTATGTCTAGTAGTAAGAAAATTGTTTCCATTTGCCTTATTAGGTTTACTTGTAAGAATGTTGTTTGCCTGCGCCTTATTACGTCTACTGGTAGGAAAGTTGTTTGCCTGTGTCTTACTATGTTTACTGGTTGGAAAATTATTTCCCAGTGCCTTATTAGGTCTACTGGTAAGAAATTTATTTCCCTGTCCCTTATTAGGTCTAATAGCAGGAAAATTGTTTCCCTCTGCCTTATTAAGTCTACTGGTAGGAAAGTTGTTTTCCTCTTCCTTATTACGTCTACTGGTAGGAAATCTGTTTCCCTGTTCCTTATTAGGTCTACTAGTAGGAAAGTTGTTTCCCTGTGACTTATTAGGTCTACTGGTAGGAAAATATTATCCACATCCTTATTAGGTCTACTGGGAGGTAAGTTATTTCTTTTTGCTGGGTAAGACACATTTTCTTCTCAAAATCCATATTCAGTAATGTGCCATCCGTGATACACGCTTAGGCGATCATGTATCATTCAATAGTCGCCTGACAAGGAAGATTTTTTTCTCGCATTTGTTTACCATTTATTTCTCCGTTAGACCAGTTGCTATCCAAGTCTATATAACTCTGTCTATCCTGCTATTCACCTATTTCTGAGGGAGAAAATGTTTCCTAGTTTTCACAAGGGTATTAGCACTGGAATTCGAACTCGGCTCTCCGATTCCTCAATCGGAGCCGCTATCCATTTCTCCATCATAGACATTTTTAAAAGGCCCTTCGTGTGTGCATTGAATATTGCTACCATATCTGATCTGGTGTTCCGAATATATATATATATCTCAATCTTATTGACAAAATTCAAATGAGAGTTTGTGATACAATCAATCCTGTCCTGGCATCTCGGACATTTTCTCACCAACGTAACGTAGGTTCTCTTTAACTTTAAATATTTTCATTGCAATTCATTTTAATGTGCCTGTTGAAACTTGATTAATGCATGAAATAATAATGCAACACAAAATGTACTTAGAACAAAATGTATTGAAACAAGAAAGTGTACACAATATTTACATATAGTCTTTTGTATATTCCTGGTAAGACCGTTCCTGGAGAATGTGTTGACTGAGTCGCAGTCGGGCAGAGTCTCTGGTTGAATCTCTTGATTCCTCCCTCTCTTCCCGGTACTAACCATATTTATATGGTCGGTACTCCACTATGCAAATTAGGTGGATCCTACCACAACAGTAGCCAACGTTGTTTTTCGATGAGGAGCGGTTTTTCAACTTGATGTGGTCGTAAGCCAATGCACTTTCATGTTATATTGTTATAAGTGTTTTTCTGTCTTTAACCTTGAATAGTCCTGGGTATGACGATAAACTACAACTTAATTTTTCCTGGTAGGTAGGTAGATAAATAGAAATACATGAACAGACCAATATATATATATATATATATATATATATATATATATATATATATATATAGATAGATAGATAGATAGATAGAAACGGGCCAACTGATATATATATATATATATATATATATATATATATATATATATATATATATATATATATAGGGAGGTAAATATGGAATCTTATAGAATGTTATGATAATATTTTATATTATTCTGTTATGATGTGGCGTGTCTCCACAACTTATTCTTAACAACTATATATTTCCATCTTAAATCAAGTTCACAGATAGATAGATAGATAGAAAGATAGATAGATAGAATGAAGAGAATGAGATAGATAGATAGATAGATAGATAGATAGATACAAGCAGGCAAGATCTAAAATGTTATTTTCAATGCTATTGTATTGAAATAACCAAACTCAAAAAGCAAATAGAATTGGCTTAGATGAGAAAGAAAGTTAAGAGGAAAAAAGAGAGAAAGACCCCCCCCGCCAAAAAGAAAGGAACATAAAAATCGAGAGATAAAAAAGAAAAAACAGAAATAAAAATGAATAGAAAAAAGGAATAAAAGAAAATGAAAAGGAGAAAGCATTGTAAAAAAAAAGAAAGAAGAAAAAATAAAAGATAAAAAGAAAAGAAGGAAGAAAAAAAGGAAAGAAAATGGGAAAAAAAAGAAAGAAGAAAAAAGGAAAGAAAAAAGAAAGAAGAAAAAGGAATAAGAAAATGGAAAGAAAAGTAGATAAAAAAAGTAGAAAAAAAGGAAAAAAAAAGAATAATAACGGTAAGTAAAAGGAAGGAAGAATAAGAGAAATAAAAAAGAAAGAAGATAAAATGAAAGAAAAAAGAAGACAAAAGAAAGGAAAAGAAAAACAGAAAAAGGGAAGAAAAAGAAAGAAAAATTGAAAGAGAAAAGGAAAAAAAAGAAGGAAGAAAAATGAAAAAGATATAAGAAAAATGAAAGAAAAAAGAAAAGGAAAGAATGAAAGAAAGAATAAGAAAAAGAAAGAAGAAAAAGTAACAAAAATGAAAGAAAAAATAAATGTCCCTTAAAAATTAGGAAACAATATAGATTATAAAGAAGTACACGAAAGGATGAAGAAAAATAAAAAGGGAAATGAAGAAGGAAAGAAATAGAAAAAGAAAGAAAGAAAGAAAGAAATAGAAAAGGAAAGAAAGAAAGAAAGAAAGAAAGAAAGAAAAAAGGAAAGAAAGAAAGAAAGAAAGAAAAGAAGGAAGGAAGAAAGAAAGAAAGGAAGGAAGGAAGAAAGAAAGAAAGAAATAGAAAAGGAAAGAAAGAAATAGAAAAAGAAAGAAAGGAAAGAAAGAAATATAAAAGGAAAGAAAGAAAGAAAGAAAGAAAGAAAGAAAGAAAGAAAAAAGGAAAGAAAGAAATAGAAAAGAAAATAAATAAATAAAGAAAGAAAGAAAGAAAGAAAGAAAGAAAGAAAGAAAGAAATAGAAAAGGAAAGAAAGAAAGAAAGAAAGAAAGGAAGGAAGGAAGAAAGAAAGAAAGAAAGAAAGAAAGAAAGAAAGAAATAGAAAAGGAAAGAAAGAAATAGAAAAAGAAAGAAAGAAAGAAAGAAATAGAAAAGGAAAGAAAGAAAGAAAAAAGAAAGAAAGAAAGAAAGAAAGGAAGAAAGAGAGAAAGCAAAAAGAAAGAAAGAAAGAAAGAAATCGAACAATCAATAAAAAGTGAAAGAAAGAGAAAAGATAAATAAAGGCTGCAACGAAACAAAAAAAATGAAAGAGAAATTTTCAAAGTTACTAAATAATAAAAAAGAAAATTCGTTTTAACCAAAAACCAAAGAAATTCTAGTTACTGTCTTGGGATATGATAAGCAGTCCTAGAAATGACATTAACAAAGGAATACTTTAATAAAAGCTAACCTAATAACTTGTTTCCCTAAAACATAAGCTCTGACCTCTGACATCTGGTTATATTAATCATGACTGCCCCCAAAAATTCAGATCTCAAGTAACAACAACGAATTCTTCCATCCTGAATTTCATCCATGACTTCATTTTATGAAACCACTTGCGTCAGTCTTGTGACAATATTTTTTTCCTTCTTTATCTGAATTCGATTATTCCGTTCGCCTAACCTCATCCCCACCTTCCTCGTTTTCTTTTGTCTTGCCTTCTTTTTTCCTCCCTTTTTTAGTCTTGGGTATAACGATCAACTATATCCGGCAGCAAGGCCTCTGATCGGGAGTTCATATCGAAAGAAACGGGGATCTTCTCGGAGTCGGCTGATTTAAAATTCAACAGAAAACGAATGTTTTACTACATAAATTAAAAGAAAATAAACAAAAGCAAACACTTTATTGTCTCTGGTCGGCGGTTGAAAAAATGAAGTACAGTGTCACCCGGATATAAGAGAGTTGTCGGGACCGGAGAAGAAGTCTCTTATATCCGGGTTTCTCTTATATCCGGGTTTGGTCTATTTTATATACATTAACACAGGCTCTAATTTGAGACCAGAGAAAATCTCTCTTATATCCGGGTCACTTATTTCCGGCTTTCTCTTTTATCCGGGTCTCTTATATCCGGGTTACACTGTAATTTAAATTATCGCCCCTCTTCCAAATTTTGAAGTTGAATGACCAACAATATATTTTGAAGCGGAATGACCCACAATATATTTTGAAGCGGAATGACCAACAACATATTTTGAAGCTGAATGAACGACAAGATATTTTGGAAGCGGAATGACCCACAATATATTTTGAAGCGGAATGATCAAAAATATATTTTGAAGCAGAATGACCAACAATATATTTTGAAGCGGAATGACTGACAACATATTTTGAAGCGGAATGACCAACAATATATTTTGAAGTGGAATGACTGACAACATATTTTGAAGCGGAATGACCAATAACATATTTTGAAGCAGAATGATCGACAATATATTTTGAAGTGGAATGAGCAACAACATATTTTGAAGGGGAATGATCGACAATATATTTTGAAGCAGAATGACCCACAATATATTTTGAAGTGGAATGATCAAAAATATATTTTGAAGCGGAATGACCAATAACATATTTTGAAGCGGAATGACCAACAATATATTTTGAAGCGGATTGACCAATAACATATTTTGAAGCGGAATGACCGACAATATATTTTGAAGCGGAATGACTGACAACATATTTTGAAGCGGAATGACCAACAATATATTTTGAAGCTGAATGACCGACAATATATTTTGAAGCGGAATGACCAACAATATATTTTTGAAGCAGATTGACTAACAATATATATTTGGAACGGAATGAACGACAAGATATTTTGGAAGCGGAATGACCCACAATATATTTTGAAGCGGAATGATCAAAAATATATTTTGAAGCAGAATGACCAACAATATATTTTGAAGCGGATTGACCAACAATATATTTTGAAGCGGATTGACCAATAACATAATTTGAAGCGGAATAACCGACAACATATTTTGAAGCGGAATGACCAACAATATATTTTAAGCGGAATGACTGACAACATATTTTGAAGCGGAATGACCCACAATATATTTTGAAGTGGAATGACTGACAACATATTTTGAAGTGGAATGACCAACAATATATTTTGAACGGAATGACCAACAATATATTTTTTTGAAGTGGAATGATGAGCGGAATGACCAACAATATATTTTGAAGTGGAATGACTGACAACATATTTTGAAGTGGAATGACCAACAATATATTTTGAAGCGGAATGATCGACAATATATTTTGAAGTGGAATGAGCAACAACATATTTTGAAGGGGAATGATCGACAATATATTTTGAAGCAGAATGACCCACAATATATTTTGAAGTGGAATGATCAAAAATATATTTTGAAGCGGAATGACCAATAACATATTTTGAAGCGGAATGACCAACAATATATTTTGAAGCGGATTGACCAATAACATATTTTGAAGCGGAATGACCGACAATATATTTTGAAGCGGAATGACTGACAACATATTTTGAAGCGGAATGACCAACAATATATTTTGAAGCTGAATGACCGACAATATATTTTGAAGCGGAATGACCAACAATATATTTTTGAAGCAGATTGACTAACAATATATATTTGGAACGGAATGAACAAACATACATTTTATAGCAAAATAACCAACATTATATTTTATCTGTAATTGAAGCCATAAAATTGTATTCAAAATATTTGGATTTCGACATTAAATAACTCATAATCGTCAATGTGCGGCTCAGTAAGATCAAACATCGATCATGAAAGATTTTTTCATCACATTCATCCATATATATATATATATATATATATATATATATATAATACGTAAAAGGTTAATGGCCAGAGCTGAATCTGAGCAGGAAACAGTAGTATTAAAATATGCTCAATGCACGAGTGAAAATAACAAAACTAAAAATAACATGTAAGGTTTTATCTCGCTGGAGGATATTCTGAAGCTCAGCTCAGCAGCGTGTCCGTTCGTTCATTCACGTTCTGCGACGATCTGAACACTAGCTTTACCGGAGTTATCTATCAATTCAACCGGCCATCTGCAAAATGGAGACGACCCCGGTGCAGGCCACGCAGCGACTAGAAGGACGTCATCGCCCGCTAAGACTTCCAGCAAATTAATCTGGCACTAGAGGTACTGGTACGATCATATGTCCAGATAGAAGCTTCAACGGAGGACCGCCCAGCCGAAAATCCTCGGCATCATCGCTCAGAGCCCTGTTTCTATGTGCAAGAATTTTCCGGGGAATATTTTTTAAAAATCTTTAAAAATGTTTGTCACCATTCAACTATCTCTCGAGCTCTTTCTCTCTATATATATATTAATCATATAAATATAAGTAATTATACTCATTCGGAAACCCCTTAGGTGTTTTGTCTTGTTAAATGAACAAACCAATAGCCAAGGAAAAATAAGGAATAAAAAAAGAAAGAACTAAGAACATGTAATTCAGACGAAAAAAATCGACCAGAATCCAAGCTCAGAGTCCAAGGAAAATACCGCCGGCGTACCCTGAGGATCCGTGTAGGTAAAACATAGGTAGGTTTGCCTGGCTCTTTAGGTTCGTAGTTATCTATCTATATCTATATCTATATATATCTATATATATATATATATATATCAATTTCAGTTGAGCTCTCTGGGGACGAGGTGTGGGTTGGGGAACAGTGACTATTATAGCTATATAGCGAGACTCTTCGCAGATGCGAATTGAGTCACTGCCGGTCACTGGGCGTGTTTCTAAAAATAAATACGCTAAAAAATTCACTTTCATCCCTACCGTGCGCCGACGGCTTAATGGTTAGAATCTCCGACTAACACCAATTCAGTCGGGTTTCGATCCTAGCTAGAAGCAACCGGAGGTCTAGCCACACTGATGAGCTGCGAAACAGTCTGTCTGTGGATGACGTTATATATACTTACATATATGTACTGAATATTATTGGTCGTTAGTTGTCCTTGAAAATTTGTCCCCTTCATTAGTCATTTTCAATTAATTTACATGTCTATTCCTTTATTTCCTAGAATAAAACTTGGTAAGACTGGGACGAAATCGGTTGTTTTTAGCTATTACAAGTTATACTGATATGCCTTTTAGATTACGCTTATTCTATGCTAATATATATATATATATATATATATATTGTGTGTGTATTTAGGCAGCATATTTTCATTTATACACGTTTCATTAAATAATATAGACAAGTGTTGTCTATTTATTTTATGTAAAATTTGTTGTAACATCTGATGAAGTTAGATAACATTATCATTAAAAAAGAAATTCACAATATTGATTCATATTTTTAATATAATCTAAGCTTTCGGCTTACTTAAGCCATTATCAAAGATGTAAATCACAAACATATTAAACAATATACGGACACGACAGTGATGATAGTCTGTCATTGTTTACATAGTTGATCACTAATATGTTTAATATGTTTGTGATTTACATCTTTGATAATGGCTTAAGTAAATGAAAGTTTAGATTATATTAAAAAATATGGATCAATATTGTGAATTTTTTTCGTTTAATGATAATGTTATCAAACTTATCAGATGTTACGAACAAATTTTACATAAAATAAATAGACAACACTTATCTATATTATTTAATGAAACGTATATATATATATATATATATATATATATATATATATATATATATATATATATATATATATATATATATATATATATATATATATATATATATATATATATATATAATTAATTTCTCAGATGGTTGAGACGATTATATTCAAAGTTAGTTATACCTCGGTGGCAGGTGTTTCTCCAGTTTGTTTTGGTTTTTCAAGTTCGAACTCTATAAGTGGTGTTTGCAGCATTTAAATTGTATTTGAGTTTGTCCTTGAAGCGTCACCAAGGACGCCCTACATTACGCTTACCATGAAAATGTTGGCTATACATGAGGATTTTCGGCATCCGATCATCACTCATTCTGATAACACGACCAGCCCATCTGAACGGTAATTGCATCAGAAAGGATTGGAAACCACCTCGGCCATATTTGATGAAAAGATCAGGGTTAGAGTTTTCGTTGCCAATATATATATATATATATATATATATATATATATATATATATATATATATATATATATATATATATATATATATATATATATATATATATATATATATATATATATATATATATATATATATATATATATATATATATATATTATGAAATGGACAAGGTCCGAGAATTATTCTAAGACATTTTTTATGTTTATACGTTCGTTTTTAGATTCAAATATTTAAGAAATATACTCTTTAGGTGTGCTATATTTATGGGATAACGTGCTCAATATCAGAGATAGAGCGTGTGTAAATATACAAGTGAACCTTGAAGTCAACACTTAGAGGCGACAGGCTGTTTCATGCTAGATATATATAAATGGTAAATGGTCATTTATCCCTGTTATATTTAGGGTACTGAGCACTCTATGTTTTAGCTTTATTACTCACTTGTTTTTTTGGGTTTTTTATTTGGACCCTAAACTTAAGGCCCTGGACGATTTATTTCGCCCTGTTCGGATGTTTCCAGTTCTTTCTTTCTTTTTTACAATTTTTTTCCTCGGATACCAATTTGTTTTGATAGACTTAAAAGTTGTGCTATCCGAGGTTTTATTCAACTGAGTATTACTAGTATTTATATATAAATATATATATATATATATATATATATATATATATATATATATATATATATATATATATGTGTGTGTGTGTGTGTGTGTGTGTGTGTGTGTGTGTGTGTGTGTTACGTGTTGATGAAAAATTCTCAGTATGACAATCTTAAAAAAATCAGTAAACTCTTTCGGTCATTGAAATGCAGATTTTGGAAACTTACCATTCCACACTCATACACACGTTTGGTACCGATTCCAATCCTAACTACATTCCACACCCATCTTTTATCCGTTTAAATCTACCCTTGAATATGTAGATCTATTTTTCATGCAAATATGTAATTTACAATACATCGCCACTTGCCAAATATCATAAATCACCAGAACATCAAGACTTAACACACACACACACTTTTATTTATATATATATAAGTTATATCTCCGTCTATATGCATGAGCTTATATCTATGTGTAAATAAATCACACATAGACATACAGATACACACACACATATATATATATGCGTGCTTCTATGTGCGTATACACACACACATATATATATATATATATATATATATATGTATATATATGTATGTATGTATGTATGCATAGAAATATATGTGTGAGTGTTTGTGTTTAATATCTTGTTCGTATTTGTTTGTATACTTTTATCAATATTTTTTCTCTTGACAGCTATTCAAAACAACTGATAGATTTATTCGTTCAAACTATTGATCTCGAAGCACCTTGCCACGCGAAATCAGTCGGTTCAATATGAGACAAAGATATTTATTTATTTAGGGAATAAAAGAAACAAGTTGGAATAGAAATCTCTGGAAATAATATCAGAAACCAACAAGAAGTGAAACAATTTGCTGACAGGCTTGAGAAAGAGGAATATTCTTCACAATGTTATCTGATGTTCGTTCATTGTTGATTATTCCATTTCCGGTTTTCCTACAAAATGGTGGACGTGACTGGGAAAATATTTTAAAGAAATCAGTTTTTTTGACACCATGAAATAAATAAAGCTGTCAGAGAACAAGAAATTTCGAAAAAAAAAAAAGACTGCTTAAAGAATAAAAAAGAAGAAAGAAGAAAAAAGGTAAAAGGGTAGGTATCCAAAAATAGAAAAGACAAATGAGCGAAAGTGAAAGTGAAAGTGAAAGTAAAAGTGGGAAGTTAAAAGATGGAATCAAGGAAAAAAAGAATAAAATTTAAAAGATTAAGAAACAGGAACAGACAAAGAAACAAACAGAAGAAAAAGGCAAAGCTGACTAAAAGAAAAATATCTGATAGAATAAATTAATGAAAAAAATAAAGAAGGAAAAAAGGAACGATGTAAGAGAAAAACACGAAAATTGAAATAAAAGGGAAACAGAAATGTTTAGTTGGAGAGAAAGCAAAACGAAAGAATCAAACAGAAAGAAAGAATAAAATAAAGGAAGAAAGAAGAATGAGAAGTGAAGAAGAAAATAAGATTGATAAAAGAAAAAAATAATAGAAAAGAAAGAAAGAAATTAAAATGAAAAGTTAAGAAAACATGACCGAAATCGAAGTAAAAAATGCGATGAGAAAAAGAAAAAATAAGGGACGAGAAAGAAAGAAAAATTAAAAGAAAGAATCTTAATGAAAAATTTGCAAATAATCATCAACAGAGAACTAAAACATGATGAAAAAAACAGACAAGAAAGAAAAACATGAAAGGGTTATGCAGATGGAAGAACACTATTTACATTATTCGGACTAATATATTTATTACAATATTTCGGCCGTTCTACGCTCCGGCCTTCTTCAGGTGGTTGGAATGTCTAACTGAATCCTTTTTTTCGCTCACTGGGGTAGACTGTTATAGTTCCACGTTCATGTCAGTTGTCAGTTATCTCCTGTTAATTCCCCTCTCCAAGTTCTCCACTGCCTTAAACGGGTATTGAACTCATGCACTTTGGGCCCTGTCACTGGATCAAACCAAACTGTGCTATGTGTCCTTGAGGACATATGTGTCTGAATTTCTGGGTATTATAAACCTAATGTCTTCAGCAACCATTTTTAACATTTTTTGATGAGATAATCGGTGAATCGCCTAAGTGTTTCTCACGTAGTTCTTTCGAACAAGCGTCTGGATCCAATAATTACTTTCTCTCCCACTAGACACATCAAAACAAAAAAGCTGGGATAAAATAAAATGCGAGGCCAATTTTGCTAATTTGATGCTCTCTCTGGATCAGCATCTCCTCGCCTCGCCTCGCCTGTCTACTATCTGCTTCATAACCGAGTAGTGGCGTCTGGCTCAACGCAGTGCTCTCTTCATCTACCGGTACCCTTCTAGATGATGAGTGCACTCGGGTCGAAGTCGCAATTTGTCTTGGACTCAAATTATGTGAGCGTCACAGATGCAGATGTGGCGCTTCCATCGATGAGTTTGGTTTGCATCCTCTCTCCTGTCGTCGTAGTGCCGGCCGATTTCCACGGTATGCAGCAATAAATGACATCATAAGAGATTTGAATGCAGCTGCGTTCCCTTCCCAAGTCGAACCCGGAGGCCTCGACCGTGATGATAGAAAGTAGCCGGATGGCATTACCATTTTTAAAATGGGGAATTCGTTGATTTGGGATGCTACCTGTACGGATACATTTTCGACCGGTATTTTGATCAGGTCCGCGGTTGAGCCCGGGTCCGTCGCCCGGGACGCAGATATAAAAAAAAAATAGTTAAATATTCTTCTCTTGCTGTAGATTTTTTTTTTTTTTTTTGCTCCTGTGGCAGTGGAGACTTCTGGGATTGTTGACCCTCTTTCGATGGCGTTCCTTCGGAGGATTGGCGCGATTGCCTCTCGATTAAGGGACGGAGTGGCTCTTGCAGCGTGTCTCACTGGTGATGGTTCGAGATTATGCTTTCTCCATCTTGGCTGCTGGCAGAGGATAGAAAAAAATTGTTTATAGTTACTTTATTCAAACTTTTTATTTCAATAAATAAATTAATTAAAAAGAGAACAAAAAGTCAAAATAGCCCCGTCGGAGACACATCACATGGCCGAAACTGAAACGAATTTGTAACGGTTAGGTGATATTTTTTTAAGTAAAAAGTATATTTACCAATCATGAACGGAAATATTACTACAATTCAGCGACGCTGGGTATTTTAAAAAGAATTTTGGATTTTGTTGTGTATGTATAAACGTACCGATTTTGGTACATACGAATCTTAACTTCTGCAGTTTTGCAGTGAACAATTGCATTTCTGAATCTTTTAGAGATATGTATTCAAATTAATGTTTAGTTTTACATACTGGGCTCCTCCATGTTGATAATCATCTCGGATGTTCTAGGAGCAATGTGTTGGATATTACCAGGTCATTTGCCGTGAAATATTGGATCTATTTTTCTCCATGTTCGTTGCAGGTTCCTAGTCCAAATATTCCGGCTATGTCCCCTGCCCTCTCCCTGCCTACTTTAGCGTTTAGGTCTCCAATTGATAATTATGACTTCAGTATCTGTCTAGATTATTGAGATGAGGTATTATGTACATTATTTACATTAATCGAACTATTGTCCTCATCTTTGTTGCCATATTTATCACAAAGTTTCGGCCCTTCAGTATCTGTCTATATTTCTGATATGAGGTATTATTTACACTATTTACATTATTCGTACTATTGTCCCCATCTTTGTCGCCATATTTATTACAACGTTTCGGCCTTTCAGTATCTGTCTATATTTCTGAGATGAGGTATTATGTACACTATTTACATTATTCGTACTATTGTCCTCATCTTTGTCGCCATATTTATTACAAAGTTTCGGCTTTTCAGTATCTGTCTATCTTTCTGAGATGAGGTATTATGTACACTATGTACATTATTCAGACTATTGTCGTCATCTTTGTCGCCATCTTTATTAGAACGTTTCGGCCGTAGTACGATCCGGTCTTCTTCAGTATCTGTCTATATTTCTCAGATGAGGTATTATGTACACTGTTTACATTATTCGTACTATTGTCCTGATCTTTGTCGCCATATTTATTACAACGTTTTGGCCTTTCAGTATCTGTCTATATTTCTGAGATGAGTTATTATGTACACTATTTACATTATTCGGACTATTGTCCTCATCTTTGTCGGCATATTTATCACAAAGTTTCGGCCTTTCAGTATCTGTCTATATTTCTGAGATGAGTTATTATGTACACTATTTACATTATTCGGACTCATCTTTGTTGCCATATTTATTACAATGTTTCGACCCTTCAGTATCTGTCTATCTTTCTGAGATGAGGTATTATGTACACTGTTTACATTATTCGTACTATTGTCCTGATATTTGTCGCCATATTTATTACAACGTTTAACTGATAACTGACATCCGTTAAACATGGCACGTGGAACTAGAACAGTCTACCCCAGTAAGCGAAATAAATGCTTCAGTTCCACATATGGTTCAGATATATATCTATATTATTCAGGGATCATTTTCCGACTTATTCAAGATGATCTTCGTCCTCTCTCACCTTATAACTTCCTGTTAGTCAAATTTTCCAGTTGTTACATTTGAACCATTTTATCAGCCTCGGAGATCTTCCGGCTAGAAAAGTCCGAATTACTGATTTTAAACAGACAAGTTCGCCGATCCTATCATCTCTGAATTCGTAACCTACCGTGAACAATGACAACCTATAATAGGAAATGTATTAAATCCGACAAATATTTTAATATATTTTCCGTTTATACGTTATTTTTCATGAATACAATTATCTGAGTTCTTCAATTGAACAGTATCGACTACATTTACCGGCCTGAATACATATACCACGTGTAACAGCAAAATTGTCCAATTGTTAGTGTAAGGTTTGAGCTGTTGTTCCTTCGAAATGATTAAAAATATTTTACTGGAATTCTCCGAGATTTTTATAACGCTATTCGATTCTACTTTAAGCAATAAGAAGCTATAATTACTCCCCAAGTTTAAGAAGAGAATTGTAGTAAAATCGATCATGAACAAAAACGATATATTCATGATTAATTAATCACGGCTAAGTATCCAATATATATATATATATATATATATATATATATATATATATATATATAGATAGATAGATAGATAGATAGATAGATAGATAGATAGATTAGATTAATTATTTATTACAAAAAATTTAAAACCTCTAACCTTTATATATCGATCATAAACGAATATGATATGTTCATCATTAATTAATCATAGCTAAGGATCGGAAGCTCATGAATGAATGAAATAAAGTTGAATATATATATATATATATATATATATATATATATATATATATTAATCCACGATCAATTTCCAATTTATTCAAGATGATCTTCGCTCTCTCTAACCTTCTAACTTGCTCTCCTGGAGCAACAAGTTGCCTCACAAGTTTCACGTACGATTTCATTTTCAGGTCTTTTTTCATTGCTCTTTGTAATGTCATAGCTGAACCTACTCTCTCACGTGCCATTGAATTAAGTTGGGTCTTTTCTAATTGATCTCTTTAGCTCTAAGTTGAAATGACGATCTCCCTTGCTGTTGTGACCGCCTGATCCAGTTTTCCTCACTGCTATTCTCTTCATGGTTCTTCAATGGACTTAGAAGATTGAAGACCATTTTTAGTACCATTATTGAGGGCCTGAATAATCTGTTTCCTCTCACCATTACTCATTCCTCTTTTTATCTGAATAACTCAAAGGATTTTTCGGTGATTCTTACGACAAATGGCGTCAAGATGGCTAAATGTCCTATCTGAGAACGTGGAAAAAAGTTTACTGTTTTTTTAGATATTAAACTTTATATCGGAGGGATAATTTTCGTGTTACACCCGGCATATATATATATATATATATATATATATATATGAATAAAAATGACAATAGGGAAAACTGGTAATTGCTGACGCGTTTCGTCCAATGTGGACTTTATCAACGCAAAATACGAAAGTGAAATTAATTGAATAAAGTAACTAATAAAAACAAAAGCGTTTCTCTACATTCCAGTTGCTAGATACATTCTGTTTTTGTTTTTATTAGTTATTTTATTCAATTAATTTCATTTTCGTATTTTGCTTTGATAAAGTCCACATTGGACGAAACGCCTGAGCAATTACCAGTTTTTCTTATTGTCATTTTTATTCATAAATATTGTCTTCTACTGGTTAAATCAGAGAAATTTTCATATATATATATATATATATATATATATATATATAAAGAGAGAGAGAGAGAGAGAGAGAGTGAGTGAGAGAGAGACAGAGAGAGGGAGAGAGGAGAGAGAGAAAGAGAACTTTGTAACCCCTCGGACACGCGCCTATATATATATATATATATATATATATATATATATATATATATATATATATATATATATATATATATATGTCGATTTGTCAGGAAGGAGACTTCCTAATGTTATCGGTCTGAAGCAGGACGATCCCAGCGTGCGGCACCTATGAAAAGAGCCTGAAAAAACCATACCACGGGTTGACCCAAGTTTGTAAGGGAAATTGGGTAAACGGAACCCTTATGGGGGACCGTCGATAGCAGTGCTAGCACGAAGTCATAAGTCATCGTGACTGAGGCTTTGAGCGTGTTGGCGTTATTCAGATTGTTGATCATGCTCTCCCCCAGAAACTGTAACTAAGATCTGCTCAGCATTGTTGCAGTATAAACCACAGATTAGCTCTGAGTTTTTGAACAAACACACAAGTGCGTGAGCGAGAGTCTACAACAGTGTTGGGCTGGCCGCAGTACTAGACAGGTATCCTCGAATACGAGTAGCCAGCTATATATATATATATATATATATATATATATATATATATATATATATATATATATAACTATTTTTTACTTTTAACCCATTAACTCCCCAATTTTTTTAATGCGCATTTTTGGCCCAGACAGGTGTCTTAGGAGTTTATTTATTCCCTATGTTTAATTTCAGTAGTTACCATTGTCGTTTTTATAGAAACTATAACATCAAATATATATGTGTATAAAACATCAAAAAATAATATTGATTAGAAATAATAAAAAAAATCCTTTTCAAAATAGTCATTATTTTTCTACTCGTGAAATGTAAAATTACGACAGAAAGTGTCTTCTTACGGCTAATAATAAAACCTTTAAAGGCTAAGTGTTGTAAAATATACCTCTTCAAATGCAATGTATGTAAGCAATTCAATGTAAATACAAGAAATTACATGTAGTGAGATTAATTTTAAAGGATCCCCAAATGGGGTTCATGGCAGGTAATGGGTTAATCGCGTTTCAGCATTCAAGTTCAATAAAGCTGTTACTTACATTTGATAAAATAAAGATCTAACATCTGGTGGTTGAAAAATTGAAAACAAGCTTATTAAACATCGAAAGATGTAAGTAACAAAGTGGCAATCAAAAATGTAAATATAAACAACAACAAAAACAGAAAGAAAAACAGAAAGGAAGAATGAAATAAAAAAGAAAAAGTAATTTCAAATAAAAGCAGAAAAAAAAACGAGAGAAAAAAAGACATTTTTTTTTGTTGCCTGGCGAATGACATCTGTTCTTCTTTCGTCGTCTCAAGTCGTTTCGAGTCCTGAAGCGTTGTCCCTTTTCTCCCAGGAGAGTTCGACCTGCCTGAAGAGATTCTTTACAAACGAGGTACTTAATGGACATTAATTAGACAATAAAAAATAGGACTCCCAAACCTTTTATTGCCACTTAATATGCCGATATTTAACCGTTTGCAAATGTTTATCACAATAGTGTCCTCTTGCGTTGTGGGACGTTTCTTGAAATTCACACAACAACGGATCAGACTGCAGACTTATATTTACACTCTAGTATATAGTATATATATATATATATATATATATATATATTTTTTTTTTTTTGAATAAAAGACAGACCACGTTAAGATTGCATGTAATTGTTATTTCACCATAACCCCTTTAACAGGGTTCTGGATCATCAGACTTACTTCCAAAAGCTGAAATGAAAAATGAAAAGAAATTCACACGTTTTTTACGGACCTCATCAAGTATACGTAAAATTAACGAAGTGAGGAAGTGAGGTGGGGAGAGGATATTGAGCCTCTGGATATCATCCTCCTCAGGTCTACCCATACGGATTACCTAAATTTGCATAAACTATATATATATATATATATATATATATATATATATAGAGAGAGAGAGAGAGAGAGAGTGATAGATAGATACATAGATACAGAGAGAGATATGTGCATACACGCAGGCACACACACACAGACAGACATATACATATATATATATATATATATATATATATATATATATATATAGAGAGAGAGAGAGCGAGAGAGAGAGCGAGAGAGAGAGCGAGAGAGATAGAGAGAGAGAGCGAGAGAGGGTGGGCAATAGGAATCAACACAGTTTGGTGGATAACAGTTTAACGGAGGAATAGGATCCGCAACTATGAAAACAGTGTTGATTCTTACGCCCACGCTGTTTATATACGCGCAGACCACACACACAAACATAAACACCCACACACACACACACACACACACACACACACACACACACACACACACATATATATATATATATATATATGTATTACTTAAATCTGTCGGATTAATAAATAAATAAATAAATCTATCACTTTCTCTCTCTCTCTCTCTCTCTCTCTGTATGTATATATATATATATATATATATATATATGTATAGAATATATATCTATATCAAAAAAACATATATATATATATATAATTATTTTTATAAAAAAAAACTATAACATAAGTATGTTATAAAATCACTCCAAAAATAGCCATTTTGTTTCAACACACTCTGTGTCTTATCAAGTGATGATGTTGAAAATAAAATTTTATTTTCAACATCATCACTTGATAATTTTATTTTCAACATCATCACTTGATAATTTTTTTTTATAAAAAATAATTATATCTGCTCTACTTTGTATTGAGCACTCTTTTAAGAATAGTATTTGTTGGTTATTGGAATTCATTCCATATATACCAATTATATACTTATATATATATATATATATATATATATATATATATATATATATATATATATATATATATGACACCAGAGAATGTGTAAATTTTACATTTTTTACAACTATTTTTAGATGGGTAATCTTCCTTAGTTAAAGTTTAGGTTTAAAATTATGATGGGGTAAATTTTACATAAATTTATATGTGGGATATATATAAAGGAAAACAAAAATCTTTAATATTACCTTCAAATATTACCCCATCTTAATTTGAATCCTAAACTTTAACTAAGGAATATTACCCATCTAAAAATAGTTACAAATTACATTCATGAATTAGATTGAAACTGATAATGATGTTACCTTGACAGTCATTTACAATATTAAAGATTACTATCAGTAAACTGTTATATTTTTAAAAATTCCTTTAATGTGTTCCCTATGAATGTGTTAATAAATACAGTATTTAAGTTATATAAAATCCCTAAATTATTTGTAAAAGAGTTAAATCTTTAAATTGCTAGCAAGCATCAAATTAATTTCTTCGTGTTTTTTTAACATTTAAATTACTATCAAACATTAAAATCTATTTTTTACATAAATTGCTAAAAATATACCACCCCTCTTCTTCCTACGTAAAACCTATTTACAGCTTCTGTCTCTTTACTTCCCCCTTCTTTCTTTTTTCTTTTCCTTTTTCTCTCTTCTCCCCTCCCATTTCAATATATCACTTCCGTTAACCGTTTGAATAGGTCAAGGGCTGGTCCCTCCTCCCCCAATACTAAGTATGATTGAAAGAAATATTAAAATAAACCCTCTCTAAACTCAACCATGCCTCTCACACCACACCTCGCTACCCTCTCTGTTAAATTACATAAACTTAATACTACCCGTCAAAAGTGTGAATTTTCATTTCATCTTTCGTTTCATTTTTTTGAAAGTGTTATCTGATGATCCAGGGTCCCTTAAAAGGGCTCTGGTGAAATAAATTACTATAATGGAACCTTAAAGTGGTCTGCTTTTCCTTAATATATATATATATATTAAGAAATGGACAAAGTCCGACAATTTATTTATTAAAGACATTTTTATGTTTAACGTTGTTTTTTTATAGATACAAGTATTTAAGTAAATGCTCTGTTTATAATAAACAGTATTAAATAACATTTACCGGCCTGAATGTCCGAGAAATTTTCATAGAAAATATTCGTCCTTTGACAGGATTCGAACCTGCATCCTATACGGAACCGTCGTTTACGCTGACGTGCCTAACCTCTCGGCCACAAAGGATCGTTCGGTTGGCAAGGTTGAATTTACTGCTTATAAACTTCAATCTTCCATGAATCTCGTACATTCATAACTGCTCATGGCGTATCAACTGTAAACAAAAAAAAAAAAAGTTAAACATAAAAATGTCTTTAATAAATAAATTGTCGGACTTTGTCCATTTCTTAATATATGACGTCATTTGTTTACATTTACAGATAATATTAGTGGTAAATATAAGAACAGAATCATTAATAATGAGCAGGAAGAGTAAAGAGTAACCAGGAGGATAGTAGATAGCGATTGACATTGCATTTAAATTTTGTCTGGAAAACATGGAACCGGAAAGGCGTTCCACAAGGGAAAAGTACGAGAGAAGAAACTGTTAGCATAGAACTTACGGTTACTTCTCGCCAACTCATCTGTAAATTGATGAGGTCAAGGTGCCAGTCTAGTACTTCTCTTAAATTCAAAATTTCTTGGTACAATAGGCAAAGGCTTATCCGAACTTTTACGATGAAAGTATTTATAGAAAAGATACAGAGAGGCAATCTTACGGAGGTGGGAAAGTGACTGAAGCCGAGATGCCAGATCAGAACCAAATATATTGCTGATTGTTCTTTGGATTTTATCAAAGAGCTCAAGGCAAATAGCAGAGGCACTGGACTATGTGCAGCAGCAATATTCTAATCATGAACGAATGGTAGGCGTATATAGATTCTTGGAGAGAAACTGGCTACGATTTCTTAACCACTGTAAATTCTGTTAGTACGGGCTTGTTTGACAGCCAATAATTTATACGAGAAAGTGTTTGTTTTTTTTTAACAAATACAAAACATAGATTTTAAGGGAGAGAAACACAGAGATAAGACGAGAGAAACTAATCGAAAAAGGAAAATGTCGCACGATGGAGTGACGTCATTATTACGTCAGACTTTCTTACATTTCGTTACTTTCTACTTTTAAAATATTCCAATTTATTGAAACATTGCAAGTTCAGGTGACCATTGATGACAATTCCAGAAACTATAAACAATTTTTTTTTTGCTATCCTCTGCCAGCCGCAATGATGGAGAAAGCATTACCTCGAACCATCGCCAGTGAGACACGCTGCAAGAGCCACTCCGTTTCATGAGGAGTGTCCCTTAATCGAGACGCAATCGCGCCAATCCTCCGAAAGAACGCCATCGAACGAGGGCCAATAACCCCTGAAGTCTCCACTGCCACAGGAGTAAAAAAGAAATCTATCAGCAAGAGAAGAATATTTAACTATTTTTTTTTTATCTCTGTGTCCCGGGCGTCGGACCCCGGCTCAACCGCGGACCTGTTCAAATTACCGGCCGAAAATATATCCGCACAGGTCTCATCCCAAATCAACGAGTTACCCATTTTAAAAGGGAAAATGGTAATGCCATCCGGCCGCTTTCCATCACCACGGTCGAGACCTACAATTTTTGAGATACTCGGTGGATGAGATACTCGGTGGATCGTTTCAGTGTTTCTCGGGTAGTTCTTTCGAACAAGCTTGCAGCATCTGGGCCCAAGAATTACTTTTTATCCCACTAGACACATCAAAGCTAAAAAGCTGGGATAAAATAAAATGCGAGGCCAATTTTACTATTTTGAGGCTCTCTCTGGATCAGCATCGCCTCGCCTGTCTACTATCTGCTTCACAACTGATTAGTGGCGCCTGGCTCAACGCAGTGCCCTCTTCATCTACCGGTAGCCTTCTAGATGATGAGTGCACTCGGGTCGGAGCTGCGATCCGTCTTGGACTCAAATTATGTGAGCGTCACAGATGCAGATGTGGAGCTTCCATCGATGAGTTTGGTTTGCATCCTCTCTCCTGTCGTCGTAATGCCGGCCGCTTTCCATGGTATGCAGTGCACTTTCTACTCTCTGGATATCTCTCTGCAGTTTCTATTTCAATTCAATACACTCCCCCTCTTTCTACTATCGCCGCTCCATCATTGCATGCTATCTTCTCTTTCTCACTTTTCTCTCTTTCTCTTCTCTCTTTTTCTTTTTCACTCTATGTTTGTGCCGCTTCTATTTCTTTTTCTCTTCTCTACTCTCCATCTTTTTACCTCCACTCTCTCCTTCCTGATATCTCCTTATACCCCTATTCTATTCATCTATCTATCTATCTATCTATCTATCTATCTATCGATCTATCTATCTAAGTCTGTCCTTTATCTATCTATCTATCTATCTATCTATCTATCTATCTTAACACTCTCATTTTCTGCTCTTTCCTCCCTCGTCTTCCCTCTGTCCTCTTTATTTGGTCACTATTGTCTCTCTCCACTTTATATACTTCTCTATTTCTCTCTTTCTCTCTCTGCTTCCTACTTTCTCTACTCTTTTACTCCATACTCTCTACTCTCTCTCTCTCTCTCTCCCTTGATATTGTCTATCTCTTCTCTTTCCAACTGGACTCTCTCTCTCTATCTTTCCCTCTTTCTCTCTCTCTCCCCTTTTTATTTTCTCTCCATAATCTCTACTTTTAATCTCTTTTTCTATGTTAGAATTAATATTGAACATCGATTCCCTTACGATCATCAAAGATAAGCAACGTCGAGCCTTGTCAGTCCTTGAATGGGTGACCGCTGGGGAATACCAGGCGCTGTAAGCTTGGATGTGCGGGTGGTGTACGCTGATAACGGCTCGGAATTGTTAACTGGAGAGCCGAGTTCCGATTTTCGATGGGTTTGTCATATTCACTTATGCGCAAATTTAATAGTTAATAATCCACCTCTTCTCCCACAAGTATGGGTTAATTTTATTAAATTTCTTTTATCACTGAATTGAATTTTATTAAATTACTTATATCGCTTAACCATTATTATATCCTCACCCCCGCCGAAATAAATTCTTACCATCTAAAAATATCTCCTGGCTTTAAATAACCTGGAAATGGTTGTTAAGCCGTAGAAAACGACTCAAGCAGTCAATCTCTCTCTTATCGTTTAAATGCAACCTGTTCAGTGATTATATCGTAATGGCCAGGAAATGTCAAGGAAATCCGTTTAATACGTCGGTCCCCGCATATCCACGCTTTCATTTTCAGCGGTTTCGGTTATCCACGGTCAAAATGAGATAAATGAACAATAAAAAATTTAAAATGGTCCGAAAGCACAAGAACAATTGTTGGAAAATATGTATTTGTCAAAGAGAACTCAGGAAATAATCTGAAATTGCCAAGATTTACCGTAAAAATGAATTTACTATCCTTCGCCTAAGTCTTATTTTGTTTTTAATCATTTCAACCCTAGCAAGGTAATAAAGCCACTAAGAAACAGAAGTTTAATAAGTCTGAATTAATAGTTAAAAAAAAAACACTATCAAGGTGAGGGAACAATAAAAACAATCCGGAGTTACGAAGACAACAATTAACATTGCCTTTATATTTTTGAACAACAAATTTGACTGGGAAGCAGGAAGCTGGAAGAGAGAAGTGCTAGAGAAGAAACTGTTAGCATAGAACTTACAGTTACATCTTGCCATATCAAATGTAAAACGATGAGACCTAATTGCCAATCTAGTACTGCGGTTAAATTTTTAAAACCTTAGTACCAAAGAGGAAAGTTCATCAGAATAATTACCATGAAAGTATTTATAGAAAAAAACACAACGAAGCTATATTATAGAACGATTACATCGAAACATTTCAAGTGTAAAATGATGAGACCTAACTGAGAATCTAGTCTGGAAATCTCATAGATGATATACGTTTGAGCGATCATGACTCTTTCTATTCATGATTGAGTGGGCAGAAGATGTCCCCCGAAGTAAGTTGCTGTTTCTTTCTGTTCTAGACTGGTTGCCAGCAAAGGCTATTGGGCGAAGTTTGCACAAGGGGGTAAGCAACATCGAGCCTGGCCAGTACCTAACTGGGTGACCGTTTGGGAATAACAAAAAACCTCTTGCGAGGGAAAAACATTTTCTGCTTTGAGTAAGTTAATTAATTGAATCATAGCAAATAATTCCGTTATTTAATGTTTTCCTATTTTTTTTTAATGAAACATGACCCACTGCACATGTTAGTACTTCGTATATCCATTCTAAGAAGGCGTTCCTTGCAGATTGACCACAGATTCTCGATTGGATTTAAATCAGGAGAGTTTCCGGGCCAGTCTATAGTACCTTGATCTGTTCATTGGTAAGGCAGGCTTGCCAGTGTGTTCGTGCAGCGTTGCAATTTTCGTACCCATCTTGGAGTAATGTCCATCGTAGACAATGGTCATAGGACAACTAATCGACAGTTGAGACAATATATTTCATCATCCACCCCGAAAATAGATTCATATTACTGAACACCGCTACAAATGACCTAAGAGAAAAAAAATAGAAATTTTTTACACCCTGTCACTCCAGTGGATCTAAAATTGACCGTATGGTGAAAGAAAGGAAACTAAAGCGGTTGTTTCAATTAATTTGCACAAGGGTGAAATCTTGGGAAATGGTTCCACGTCTTTTCTCCCCTACTATGGGTTAACTGGTAGGACTTGTATCAGTAAAGCATTATTATTTACCCCAAAAATCTTACAATCTAAAAATATTTTCTGGCTTTAAATAAACAGTAAAAAACAAGCAAATAATTTAATCAAATATTCTTTTCTTTTCTTTTTTTCATTTCTTTCTTTCAACTTCAGTAATTTCCCTTAGTTATCTTTCTTTCTTTCAACTTCAGTAATTTCCCTTAGTTATCTTTCTTTCTTTCTTCTTTTCCATACTCTTTCTTTCTTTCTTTCTTTCTTTTCATTCTCTTTCCTTTTTTCCCTGCGTTTCTTTCTTTGTTTTCCATTCTATTTCCTTCTTTTTTCCTTACTTCTGTTTCTTTCATTTTTCTTTCTTTCTTTCTTTGTTTTCCATTTTCTTTCCTTCTTTTTTCCTTACTTCTCTTTTTTCCATTTTTCTTTTTTTTTTCCATCCTATTTCCTTCTTTTTTTCCTTACTTCTATTTTTTCATTTTTCTTTCTTTCTTTCTTTGTTTTCCATTGTCTTTCCTTCTTTTTTCCTTATCTTTCTTTCATTTTTCTTTCTTTCTTTCTTTTTTCTTTCTTTCTTTCTTTGTTTTCCATTCTCTTTCCTTCTTTTTTCCTTATCTTTCTTTCATTTTTCTTTCTTTCTTTCTTTCTTTCTTTCTTTCTTTGTTTTCCATTCTCTTTCCTTCTTTTTCCCTTACTTCTCTTTCTTTCATTTTTCTTTCTTTCTTTCTTTCTTTCTTTCTTTCTTTCTTTTCCATTCTCTTTCCTTCTTTTTTCCTTACTTCTCTTTCTTTCATTTTTCTCTCTTTCTTTCTTTCTTTCTTTCTTTCGTTCTTTTCCATTCTCTTTCCTTCTTTTTTCCTTACTTCTCTTTCTTTCATTTTTCTTTCTTTCTTTCTTTCTTTCTTTCTTTCTTTTCCATTCTCTTTCCTTCTTTTTTCCTTAATTCTCTTTCTTTCATTTTTCTTTTTTTCTTACTTCTCTTTCTTTCATTTTTCTTTCTTTGTTTTCCATTTTATTTCATTCTATTTCCTTACTTCTCTTTCTTTTATTTTTCTTTCTTTCCTTCCTTCTTTCTTTCTTTCTTTCTTTTCCATTCTCTTTCCTTCTTTTTACCATACTTCTCTTTCCTTCTTTCTTTGTTTTCCATTCTCTTGCCTTCTTTTTTTCTTACTTCTCTTTTTTTTTCTCCTTCTCAATTCTCTTTCCTTCTTTTTTTCTTCTTTTCATCTTACATATCTTTCTTTCTCTCCATTTTCCTTCTTTTATATTTTATTACTTTTTTGATTCCATTTTTATCAATTTTTTTCCTTTCTTTTTCATTTATTTTTTCTCCTCAACTTTTTCATTCCACCTTTCTTGCTTTCGTTCATTAATCTTTAAACTTTTTACGTCCTCTCGCTTCATAAAAAATGCCACCACTATTATTATTGTTATTTTTTTTTTCAAAGCCTGGGTTTATATCGACATTAGCAGAGACAATATTTTTTTTATACTTCTTTTCGTTTCATCTTCTTCGTTTCTTATTTTAACAGCGACAACGTAGGAATAAAGCCAACCACCTTCGCCATGATGGTTCCATCCGGGGATCCTGAGCCCCGAGGCCATGAAGACAAAGGTCCCGGATGCAGTAAAGGAAATCACTAACCCATTTGAAGTGCAAACCAAGGAACGAAGCGGCCGGCCTATTGAACACGCCGGGGAGAGAAATACTGTCGATATGCAAGCAGACCGAACATCTCGTTCCTCCGCCCACAAAGAATCGCTCCAGGCCTATGGCTTTAAAATCGGAAGCCTAGATCGGCAGACAGATCGGACGCCGTACGTGGCCGCACACAATTCGCCATTTGCTCCCTGATTCTTTCTCATGTTTCGCTCTCCGAGGATGTCGACTCGACTCTTCCGATATTTTTCCCGTTCTCTATTTCCCTTAATCTGTCTCCTTTTTTCTTTCTCTCAGTCTTCCCTCTCTCTTCTTTCTTTCTTTCTTTCTTTCTTTCTTTTCTTTCTTTTACTTTATCTCTCCTTCATTGCTTCTCTCTTTTTCTTTCTCTAACTTCTCAGTCTTTCAATTTTCCCTCTTTTTCTTTTATGCTCCTTCTGAACCGTCTTCCTGTTTCTTTCTCCCACGACACCATTAACTAAATCCCTCTTCCGTCTGCAACCTCCATATCTATCAAGGTGCACGGTCACATTTGATATCTGAGTCAATAGCGCTTCAATTATTATTATTATTATTATTATTATTATTATTATTATTTCCTTTGATTTCTGGTGTATACTCGTTTCTTTCCGGGTCCCGACCAGAGACCTAAGGATACCAATGGCATCATGACATTTTCCACTGAGCAGTTTTGAAAAAAAAAATCCTTCGTGGGCTGTACTTGTGAGAACAATTTTTTGTATTTCTTTAAGTCATAGGTTACCAGGAATCCCTTCAATGAGTCTATTGGAATCTTTTCCAATCAATTCTACAGATGGAATTATTGTTTTTCTCATGTGCCACCTTTTTTAGATTATTATTATTTTATTTCCTTTGGTTTCCGGTGTATACTCATTTCTTTCCGGGTCCCGACCAGAGACCTAAGGTCAGAAATTGCAGTATTACATATTCCTCTGAGCAGGGACTGCCATGTCAATAAAAAGTCACATTTTGTCTTTGCGGTCTCTAATCACAATGTCTCGGTGATTAACTTTGATTGTTCTTTCTGTGTGTATTGTGTACTCCCATAAAATTATTACAGGTCTTATCTCCGTAACCGAGTCTGGGTGGTGTTCATACCAATTTTTTGCAGTTTCCTTATTATTGTTATTTATTATTTTCTTTGATTTCTGGCGTTTACACATTTCTTTCCGGGTCCCGCCCAGGGACCTAAGGTTAGAAATGGCATCATGACTCTTTCCACTGACAAAAAAAAAATTACATAGATAAAGCCCTTCGTAAAGTGTGGGATGTACTTGTCAGAACAATTTTTGTATCTCTTTGAGGCATGGACTTCCAGGAATCCCTTCGATTAGTCTACTGGAATCTTTTCCAACCAATCCGAGGGCTCCAACTACAAGTTATTGTTAATGTTCCCATGTGCAACATTTTTGAGATTTCTATTTCATGGTCCTTGTATTTTGACAGCTTTTTGAATATCTTCAAAGATTTCATTGCAATCTGCAGGGACTGCCATATCAATAAGGGGGCACTTTTTTTTTAAGGAGGCAGTTTTTTGTTTATGATCTTTAATAACAATTATTATTATTATTATTATTATTATTTCCTTTGATTTCTGGTGTATACTTATTTCTTTTCGGGTCACGACCAGAGGCCTAAGGACACAAATGGTATCATCATATTTTCCACTGACCAATTAAAAAAAAACATATTTTACATAGATAAAGCCGTTTGTAAGGTGTGGGCTGTACTTGTGAGTACAATTTTTTGTATTTCTTTAAGGTCTGGGCTTCCAGGAATTCCTTCAATGAGTCTATTGGAATCTTTTCCAATCAATCTGAATGGCTCTAACTTCAACTAGAATTGTTGATGTTCTCATGTGTCAGATTTTGAGATTACGATTTCAAGATCCTTGTATTTTGATAGCTTTTTGACGGTGTTCACTGATACGCTGCAGTCTGCAGGGACTGCCATGTCGACAAGAAGGCACGTTTTGTCTTTACGGTCTCTAATCACAATGTCTGGGCGATTAGCTTTGATTGTGCTGTCTATGTGCATTGTAAAATCCTATAAAATTGTTACAGGCACTATTTCCGTAACCGGGTCTGCAGTTCCCTTTCCGTAAAAGTTACAGATTTCCAGTGCTGATATTTACCCACTCTTATATTCAGAGGGTGCCAATACGGGCGCTTGAATTCATGGAGTCTGGGAACCAGCGAAAGCAGCTCATCAGAGCAGTTACCATGGAAGTATTTGTAGAAAAGACAAAGAGAGGCGACGGCGCGTCTGTGAGAGAGTGACTGCAGACGAGACGCTAGATCAGGACCAATTAGATTACATATCCGTCCCTGGGTCTTGTCAAGAACTCCGAGGTAAGCAGAAGGTGCTCCAGCCCATATATGGCAGCAATACTCAATGCAAGGGCGAATGGTTGTTTTGTATATTTGAAGTATCGATTCAGGGGAGAAAAATTTCCTGGCACGGCACAGAGAGCCAACTTTCCTCGCGGTGGACGAAGCAATTGATTCAATGTATTTGTTCCATCTCAGGTCAGCAGTCAGCGTGAGACCGAGCAGACGCAGGGAGTTGCTCTCAGGAAGTTGACTATCAGACATTTTAATGGGGGGCAGGGAAGGATCTCTATGGTGGTTAATGGAGAGTAATTTAGTTTTTGTGGCGTTAAAGTTGACCAGCCAGTTCTTGCCCCAGTAAACAACCGATTGGAGGTCCATTTCAAGACGCTCGGCCAGGTTAGTTTTGTCGCCGACACTAGATTTGTTTTTGAGGCAGGAGTAAATTGTAGTGTCGTCTGCATAGATACCAACTTGGAACAGAAAATTCTAAGATGTACAAGATCGTCATCATGGTAAGCAGGTTTCAGTTGCAGGACTTCACGCTGGCGGCGTTTCATTCGTTTTTATTTTATTTTTTTATTTTTGTTATTTTTTAATTAGAAATCCTTGCAACGTTTGTAAAAGACTAATAATTATTTTGTTGATTTATATATTTTTATATTTGAAAAAAAAAATTGTTTAAATGCACACTTGTGCGAATTAATTGAAACAACCATTTTAGTTTCCTTTCTTTCAACATACGACCAATTTCAGTCTCCCTGGAGTGTAACCAATTTCTATTATTTCCTTAGATTAGGTCATTTGCAGTGGTGTGCAGCAATATGAATCTATTTTCTGTGTGTATAATGAAATTTGTTTGGTTATGAAAAATATTGCGTCAACCGTGATTGTATCAGATTTTCTGCACGCCCAGAAACTATTGTCTCGACTGTCGATTAGTTGTCCTACGGCCACTGATAGCGACGGACATTATTACAAAGAAGCTTACGAAAATAGTAACGCTGCACGAACACACTGGCAAGCCTTAATAGTGAGCAAATCAAAGTACTATCGACTGGCTCGGAAACTCTCCTGATTTAAATCCAATCGAGAATCTCTGGTCAATCTGTAAGGAACAACTTCGTGGAATGGACATACGGAGTATTAACATGTGCGCTGGGTTTTGTTTCATTGAAAAAACACGAAAAAATGTAAATAATAACGGAATTGTTCATTTTGTTTCAATTAATTTTCACATGGTATATACCTTGAAGGAGACATTCTGTTAAAATATTGCTTGACATTGCCAAGCACTTTCTTTTCTTGTCATAAATCGCGCTTTTCTCTTAAACTATTATTATTATTATTATTATTATTATTATTCATCCATGAATTTGCATGTTTACATCAGATGTTTTGTGGTTATCAAGGGATTAAGTGAGAGCAAGTCCCCTGAAATCTCCAGCACCTTCCTCGGTATATTATATTATTATATTTCATTCATTTGCATGTTCACATCAGATGTCTTCTGGTTATCGCTAGAGACTGAGTTAGAGCAAATCTATTCAAATCTCTAGCACCTTCCTCAGTATCTACAATTATTATATTTCATTCATTTGCATATTCATACCAGATATCTTATGGTGATCGCTAGAGATTGAGTGACAGCAAGTCCCCTCAAATCTCCAGCACCTTCCTCAGTATCCATTATTATTATATTTCATGTATTTGCATGTTCACATCAGATGTCTGGTGGTTATCGCAGGAGAATGTGTCTCCTCAAATCTCCAGCACCTTATTTAGTATCTACACAGAATTCAAACTAGTGTGAGCCAAGTATGATTACTATTAATATAATCATATTTTTTGGCACATCGAGTTATTTTCGCCAAATCTAGAGAGAAATTATTTACGATATAAGCAACGCATTTAACTAATACGTATACGAATTGTGCATGCTTTTATTTGTTACATTAAGACAGCAAAAACAGTACACCATTGCGGAATTTGTTTGCGCAATACCATTTAAATTGATGATAAAGTTCCCTTGTAATTTGGCTTAAAAATGATTTGCTAAAAAGAAATAATTGTCGAGGGAAATTTGGTTGGTTGGTTTTGTTTCGCGGAACATCAACCTCTATGTATTATTCAATGCCGAAATCTAAATATTTTCAACAGAATTTTTCCTATGCCCACCCAGACTGTTAGGGTCCCAGCTATGAGCAACTCCCAAACTGGGGTCAAAACATGGAACTATATAAATGCATTATATAAATGTACCAGCAATATATTTTCATAGTGAAATAAAAAGTAAAAAAAAAATTACCAGTAATATATTATTGAAAAAAAAAAAAAATTACCAGCCATGAATTTTTAAAAAAATACGAAGGCACACAAGGATACAAAATTTCGGTATAAAATGACTCATTTCTAGTTGATATGCCGCTCAACAAAGAACTCAAATTCATCACATAAGGGTATTTATACAGACATATATATATATATATATATATCATAATTATTTTTTTAAATATGATTCCTTCGCTACATTAGAGTTCTCATGTTTCAAAAACAAGACCCAAAACATCAATATAATTATTAAAATTAAATTGAATTAAAGTATCAAGCCCTGTTTCATCCTCAAGCGAAATTAAGGAATAAACAATCTTGAAATTTGCGCATCTTTATAATTCAATTTAATTTCAATAATTATATTTTTGGCTCTTGTTTTTGAAGCATGAGAAGTCTTATGTAGCGAAGGAATGATATTCATTTTTAAAATAATTATAATTTAAGCTCGACTTCTATACGGAGCGCTGTTTTTTTTTACAAATAAAAACAAAAATAGTAAAGAACCCCGGATTATTTATCTAACGTGTTCTTTCCTATTTTTCTACATTTTTACACTTACACACACACACACACACACACACACACACACACACACACAAATATATATATATATATATATATATATATATATATATATATATATCAAAAGATGTACAGCAAAAACGTCCATATCATACCATAACAATCTAATCAAAATCTACAGAAAATTGATTTTTAAAAAATGTATATTACTCGGTCACTGTAGTTTTAACCAGACATTGAATTAGAGCATTTTGTATCCTCCACATTCTTTGAATGACATTTCATAAAACTCATGAACATTCAGGAACGTTATCAAATATACAAGCCTTATCCAACTTATTCAAGATGATGTTCGCCCTCTCTAACCTTCTAACTTTCTGCACTGAAGTAACAAGGTGCCTGACAGTTTTCACGTACTTTTTCATTTTTAAGTCAATTTTCACTATTTTTTATACTGTCATAGGTGAAACTCCTCACTAATATACCAAACGTCTTATGGATTAAGTTGCATTTTTCTAATTGATCTCTTTAACTCTAAGTTAAAATGATGATCTTTTTTTCTGCTGTGACCTTGTATATATATCACTTTCTATCGGTCTGTATCAGTCCGTTCATAGCTATCTATCTCTCTCTCTATCTATCTATCTCTCTCTCTCTCTCTCTCTATATATATATATATATATATATATATATATATATATATATATATATCACTCTGTTCATATCTATCTGTCTCTATCTACCACAGTCTGTTCATCTTGTGGATTTCGGTTTGAAATCCGGCACCAATAAATAACAAACGCCAAGAATGAATATAGGAAAATAATGTATTAACGTAATAATACAAACTGGTAAAGCAGGTTAGTAGTTCCAGGAATACGGGTTAGTAGCAAAATATATATATACAGTCTTTGGTATTGAATTATCGCTGTATGACTTTTTACTGAGTCTACGTGCTTGCTCACTGTGACTCCTACAACGCTGTTACCTCACCCCTCACAATTCCGGTTACCTACAACCTTTTACTCTGTCACTCGGGACTTGACTCGACTCGACTCCTCGGTCTTGCTCTCTTGGGTCTTCACGTAGCCGTAGTATATGTATACACTGGGTGAGTCCATTCGTGTAAAAAGGGGAAAACCCCTCAACAGTTCATATCTATCTCAGTCTGTTCATATCTATTCGTCTATCAATGTATCTATCTCAGTCTGTTTATATCTATCTAGTATATTGTCCAATAGCAAACATGTTACTGCAGAGAAAGAACAATAAAATGAACAGGATTCACAGAGACAGAAGAAAATGATTGACACAAGATTTACATTTTTAAAAATTCTAAATGACAACAAAGTAAGAAGTAGAAGAGAGTCCTATAGTATAGAAGTGTAGAAGAAGAAACTTTTAGAATAGAACCTACGGTTTCATCTACAAATTTCAGCAGTAAATTGATTTGGCTTGGTTTGTTTTACGTCATATCAACCTCAATGGATTATTTAATGCCTACAAGATTTTTATTGCTGATAATATTTTTTTTTAAATGTATTTCTAGTAATATTTTTTTCCAAATATGTATTGCTCGTATTAAAACCTATTTTTATACTTTCATAGTGTTTTGACTCCAGTTTGGGGATAAACAATTTGCCCATTGATGGGATCTCAACAGGTGCTACCCTCTCCCCGGGTCAGTGTGGACCTGGCAACATCAGCAATTAAGAGGTGGTTCCACGCTCCTCAACCACCCCCCGATCAGAGGCCTTGCTGTCGGACGCAATTTATCGTCTTCCCCAGGACACAGACGTAGTCTATTGTCTTACCCAGGACGCGGATAGAGTTTATCGTCTTACCCAAGACGCGGATTTAGTTCATCGTCTTACCCAAGACGCGAACGTAGTTTTTCGACTTACCCGGGACGCGGGTGTAGTTTATCGTCTTACCCAGGACACGCACGTAGTTATATCGTCTTGCCCCCTACGCGGATGTAGTTTATCGTCTTACTCAGGACACGGACGTAGTTTATCGTCTTACCCAGGACGCTGATGTAGTTTATCGTCTTAACCCGGACGTGGACGTAGTTTATTGTCTTACTCGGGACACGGATGTAGTTTATCATCTTACCCCGGACGCGGACGTAGGTTATCGTCTTACCCGGGACGCGGATATATTTCATCGTCTTTCCCAGGATGTCCAGATTCATGGTGATACCGACATCCATAAACGACATTATCATAAAATAAGTGCGGTAATTATAGTAAATTTAAAATTTATTGTTAATACTGTACTATTTCCACAAGAAGCGTCTTCGTAAGATTTAAAACCAAAAACACCACATAATACTAGAATGCTTAAAATATTTTCATTTGAACGATAACTGAGTGTTAAGAAGTTAAAAAATCGTTTACTTTTTATTCTTCGTGTAATTTCGTAACAATTATACTCTCCTTAGATATATTTCCCAAGCATAAAGTCGACAATAGGTGAACACCACATGACAACCCCACCTTCGTATTTAAAAATATTTTCTTCCATATTATAAATTAAAAGTAATATTTATTTCCATTCGGATCGATTAAACTTTAAATCAGCTGTTTTTCTCAAATAAGTTTTATTTTTTAAATATTTTTAATAAAGAGAATTATGCTGTGTTGGAAGATTTGTCAGTATGAAGCGTTTTAGCGCTTTTACCAATTAAAACTAATGTAAATACTTTAAGAAATATTTTTCATTTTTAAAAAAGCATTTTCAAACATAGGTATCGTTTTTTTATGAAGTTAAAATTATTTTTCTGTGATATTTTCAAATAAAAGTAACTTTCATTTCAGTTCAGATTAACGAAGCTTTAAATCAGCTACTTTTCTCAAATAATGTTTCAGGAAAGTATATTTTATTTTTGAGAGTTTTTTTTAATAAAAAAGATTAATGTTGTGTTGACAGATTTGTCAATATGGGCGATTTTATCAATTTTACTAATGAAATGTAATGTAAATACTTCAAGAAAAATTTTTCATTTTTAAAATGCATTTTCAAACATAGGTTTCTATTTTTTTAATGAAGTTAAAAATGCTTTTTCTACGATATTTCAAACTAAAAGTGATATTTATTTTAGTTCAGATTAATTTATTTTTGAATGATTTTTAATAAAGAGATGCATGTTGAGTTGACAGATTTGTCAATATGAAGGATTTTAGCGGTTTTACTGATTAAAACTAATATAAAAGATTTAAGAAAGATTTTTTTTTCATTTTTAAAAAGCATTTTCAACCATAGGTATCATTTTTTATGAAGTTAAAATGTTTTTCTGTGAATAAAAGTTACTTTTATTTTAAAATAACTTTCATTTCAGTTCAGATTAATGAAGTTTTAAATCAGCTATTTTTCCGAATAATGTTCCAGAAAGTACATTTTATTTTTGAAAGATTTTTTTTTAATAAACAGAATTATTTTATGCTGACAGATTTTTCAATATGGACGGTTTTAGCAATTTTGAGTAAAATTGCTAAAATCGTCCATATTGAAAAATCAAATATAAAGGCTTTAAAAAAGATTTTTCAATTTAAAAATATGTTTTCAACCATAGATATCCCTTTTCCTTCTTTTTTATGTAACTAATTGAGCTTAAAACGTTGAAAAATTTCAAATTGATTGGAAAAGCTAAATTAACAAATATATAAAGGTACCCAGAATGAGAATAAGCGAAAAATAAAGGGTCATGACCAGAAAAGTAGATTACCAAACGAATCTAGCTCGATAGCTAGATTGACAGATCGGGACCTAGATACCCTCGCAGAACAAAAGCCGTATTGATGAATAGTTTTGGCGAAGAAAAAAGAACTTAACAAATGTCAAATGTAAACAAGACACCTCTTTAAAAATCCACTTAAACAGTGACCTAAAGCTTCGTCAAAAACAACTGCTCTTTCATTGAGGAACAGTTCTCGACTTCCTTTGATTCCACCCCCACCCGATTTTACCCAAATAACGACCACCTCCAGACCATGCCAGTTTCCCCGACTTTGGAAAGTCTCGAAGATCGACTCTTTCACCTTCGTTCTATCCGTCATCCTTCCTTAGAGTGTAATCAAAGGAAGGAGTAGAGCCCCTGTTATGAATATTACGACTTCGTTATTTCGTTTTATTTCCCAGCGTTTTTAACCCTCAGGCTTCCCGTTAAGAGCAGGATGAATCGTAACGAAATTTGACCCCCAAAAAGACATTAAGTTCCACAATGGAACGACCCAATGGTTGATAAATATGGTTCTTAATTATAAAGTGACAATGTGTGAAGTTACTCGTGTTAGGCCCCCAAGCTTTTCTTCCTTCGCCTTAGGGGCTATAGCTGGAAAGGGGGACGGGGTTAGAGCGAAAGAATCGACAGAAAAATGTGGGGTGATTTGTAGGCGAAAGTAAAAGCAAATGAAAGAAACGTATATGGAGAGAGAGAGAGAGAGAGAGAAAAAAAGAATAAATGAAAGAAAGAAAAATATAGAAAGACGAGACAAAAAAGGAAAAGCAAAAAACGAAAAGAAAGAAAGAAAGACAGAAAGAATGAATGAATGACAGGGAAATTGGTGAAAAGAAAAAAGAAATCAAATGAAAAGATTAACCAAAAACGAAAAATAATTAACGAAAGAAAGAAAAGAAAGAGGTTTAAAAAAAGAAGAAAAAAGAGCAATTGAATAAAAGAAAGAAAAAAAAGGAAGATGAGACAAAAATGAAGAGCGACTAAGGAAAAGAAAGAGAGGAAAAAAGAAAGTAAGAAAGTAAAATGAGACAAAAAGGAGTGCAATTAACTAAAAGAAAGAAAGAAAGATTATGAGCAAAAGAATAAGAAAGAAAGATCGTTTAGGCAGAAAGGAGGAGTAATTAGAGAAAAGAAAGAAAGAAAGAAAGAAAGAAAGAAAGAAAGAAAGAAAGGAAAAAAAAGAAAGAAAGACTGAACAATCGGCGAAAAAAAAAAACAATGGAAAATAAAAAAAAGACTAACCGAAAAGGAAATATAGTTACAGAAAGAAATAAAAAGAATGAAGGCTAAAAATAGAAAAGGGGCAATTGCCAAAAGAAAAAGAAAGAAAGAAAGAAAGACGGGCGGACGGGAGAAAGAAAGAAAGAAAGAAAGAAAGAAAGAAAGAAAGAAGGACGGACGGACGGACGGACGGAGAAAGAGAAAGAAAGAAAGAAAGAAAGAAAGAAAGAAAGAAAGAAAGAAAGAAGGACGGACGGACGGACGGACGAGAAAAAGAAAGAAAGAAAGAAAGAAAGAAAGAAAGAAAGAAAGAAAGAAAGAAAGAAAGAAGGACGGACGGACGGACGGACGAACGAAAGAAAGAAAGAAAAAAGAAGGAAAGAAAGAAAGAAAGATTGTGTTGACGAAATTTTCGAAGCCCTGTTGTTGTTTCTCATAAAGTTTGAAGAGAAAATCCATTTCTGAATTTGACAAATTCGTAATTAATGAGACATTATGGCAAAGGGTAAAATTACTCAATTGGCCCCACTTTTTATTTTTTTAGAGAGTATGGGGGGTATAATTTAAATGACCTTAAAATGACGATGAATGTGGAGGACCGTAATCAGACGGAAATTGATGTAAAAGAAAGACGGAAGGCTATGAGATTATTAGAAAAAACTGGGATTTGCAGATAAACAGAAACATAAGCTAGAAAGATAGATGAACAGGCTTTAAATTAGATAGATGGATAGAAAGAAAGATGGAAAGAAAGAAACGAAGATAGCTAGATAGATAGAAAATAAAGACGGAGAAAAAGATAGATAGATAGATAGATAGATAGATAGATAGGAAATAAAGATGGAGAAAAGATAGATAGATAGATAGATAGATAGATAGATAGATAGATAGATAGATATGTAGCGAGAAATAGAGAAAGAGAGATATAGCAAGAATGAAAATGAAGAGAGAAAGAAAGAAAATGATAGATAGATAGATAGATAGGTAGACAGAAAATGTAGATAGAAAATGAAGACTGAGAAAAGATAGGCAGATAGACAGTGAGCTAGCGAGATAGATAGATAGATAGATAGATAGATAGATAGATAGAGAGAGAGAGAGAGAGAGAGATTAGAAAATGAAGACATAGGTATATAGCAAGAAAGAAAATGAAATGAGATAGAAAGAAAGAAAGAAAGAAAGAAAGAAAGAAAGAATGAATGAATGAATGAATGGATGAATGAAAAGAAAGAAAAATGTTAGATAGATAGATAGATAGATAGATAGATAGATAGATAGATAGATTTTAATTCATTATTTGCATTCGGACTAATATCCCCATCTTTTTCATCGTTATCACAGCGCTTAAGCCGGTGTGCCTACCGGCATTCTTCAAGAATCTGTCGATCCATGTAATCTTCGGGGAATTTCGAACTGAACCCTTGATTTAATCTACGAATCCCTTTGGATATTAGCCTAGTGGAATAAAGCTTCGGTTCGTAAATTTGCTGGAATAGTAATTGTGATTTGAAACGTCAGGCTGTGCAAACGTAGAATCAGTGGACAAAAGGCGAGCAATAACCGGTGACTACTAAAAAGAACAGGGCTACATATCCGAAGATACTGACCGCGGGCCAGGCGCAGTCATTCTTGTGGATTAAGAGTTGATAATCGGAGATTACATAAAGGGTTAAGTTCGAAATTCCCTCAAGGTTATTCGAATGGACAGACACCTGATGATGTCCGGAGGGTACAACGTCTGAAACAATGTCATGTTAACAACAAAGATGGGGACATTCCGATGGGATGAAGAGGAAAGATTCTATTGAATCAATTGCTAGTTCCGCTGCAAGGAAGGTTGGTTCACTATGGCGTGCTGAAAAGTTCTTCTTACCAGAATTTGTCTTACATATTTATAAATCTACCATTCGTCCACACTTTTAATATCGCTGCACACATCAGGTCTATTTTCTATATTCAACATCCAATATACGTTATATAACCGCCATGTAAAGACAAAATTTATATTTATTACCACTCATGCTTAAAAGGGAATTACTTGGAGGCCCAGTAAATTTGTCCAAAGCCTGTAAAAGTAAAATTGTCCATTAGTTAGATTAAGCTTTGAACTGTTGTAAATGAGAAATGATTAAAGATATCTTACTGGAATTTTTATAACACGACTGGACTCTACTTTTAGCAATAAAATGTATAATTACTCTCTAAGCATAACAAAGGAATCGTAATGAAATCGATCATAAACAAAAATGGCATGTTCATCATTAATTAATCATAGCTAAGGATCGGAAGCTCAAGAAGCATTGAAATAAAGTTCATATATATATATATATATATATATATATATATATATATATGTGTGTGTGTGTGTGTGTGTGTGTGTGTGTGTGTGTGTGTGTGTGTGTGAAAATATATAGAAATTAGGAAAGAACTCGTTAGGTAAATAATCCAAAGTTCTTTAGTATTTTTGTTATTATTTTTTAAAAACAGTGCTCGATTCAAAAATAGAGCCTAAATATAAAAGTATTCTCACCCTATAGATATTGTGAATCCCTTTTTTATTGGTAATTCTATATATATATATATATATATTATTCCAGGATAATTTTTCTAACTTAATCAGGATGATCTTCTGATAAATATAGAATTATCAATAAAAAAGGGATTCAGAATAACTATAGGGTGGGAATATTTAAAACGGAAATTACTTGTAGGCCCTGTACAGAATCCTAATGCACAACGAAGGTTTCAAGGCCAAAATATATATAGCCTCCAACACTTTTAAGTGGTAATTTCAGTGGGACTTATTAAGAATGTTTTTCCTATACATATCGGATTACTATTAGCAATAAGGAGAACAGATACTACACTTTGGTCCCAGTCCGATGGCCATGAAGTGAAGAAAAGCGTGACTCTAGTAGTACAGTCAGCTCGGTGAATGATTGCCGAATGCTTCCTTATAAGGAAACGGCTAATATTACCACAACCATTAGAAATGAGCAGAACAGATATTACACTTTGACCTATCCCGTTGGGCAGCGAGTGAAGGAAAGCATGACTCGAGTAGCACTGGCTGCTCGGTCAATGAATGCAGAATGTTTCCTTATAAGAAAATAGCTAATATTGCTATTAACATTAGAAATTTATAACAAACACACAAACATTATATATATATATATATATATATATATATATATATATATATATATAGATAGATATATAGATAGATAGATAGATAGATAGATAGATAGATATTAGTGGAAAATATACATACATAAGCAAAATATATAAATACCCATACATGTATATTTTTAAAAAAAATTCAAGAGGAAGAATCCAGGTAGAACTCAATGTCTAGGACAGAGTAAGGATATAGTAAAAAGGCTTAAACACTAATATTCCATGGAATATTAGTGTTTAGTTTTTTACTATATATATATATATATATATATATATATATATATATATATATTAATTTAAAGAAAAACAGACCACTTTAAGACTCCATTAGTTATACTTTATTTCACTAGAGAATTTTATTTTTCTCTGGATCTTCAGACTTAACTTTCAAAGGTGAAACGAAAAGTGAATTTAAAATTTACACTTTTCGCGGGAAGTATTAAGCTTATATAAGTTGACATAGAGGGTGGTGAGGAATAGTGTGAGAGATATGGTCGAGTTTAGAGTGGGAAGGGATTGTTTTAAAATTTATTTTTATTAGAATACTTAATAGTTTGAAGGAGAGGTTATGGATCAGACATTGACCCATTTAATCGGTCAACTCAAAGGAAATGATATAGGAAAAGAAAAAAAGGAATAAAGGGATAAAGAAAGAAAAATATATAAAGATTTTATTAGTGATGCCATATTTAATGAGCGTTTATAATACCCAGAAATTAATACAAAGATGACACATGGCACAGTGGATAAAGGCGTTGGTTAGATCCAGTGACAGGACCCAAAGAGAGTGAGTTCAATACCTGGTTAAGGCGTTGGAGAACTTGGAGAGGGGAATTAACGGGAGATAACTGACATCTATTAAACATGGCACGCGGAACTAGAACAATCTACCCAGTGAGTGAAATAAAGGGTTCAGTTCGACATTCCAACCACCTGAAGAAGGCCGGTGCGTACAACGGCCGAAACGTTGTAATAAATATGGCGACAAAGATGAGGACAATAGTCCGAATAATGTAAATAGTCTACAAAATTTGTATTCTTTATTACCTCTCATGATAAAAATTAAACGGTAAAACTGAAAATCGAGCCAGCGAACCGATTTCGAACCTCGATCAACAGAGTTAAATCGAGGATAATAAATATAAAATTATCAATAAAAAGACATGGATAATATTTAGCGGTTGATAATTTGATATAAATTAGATGGAGGCCCAGTACGAAATCCTTCTGTGTGCAAACAGGATTTTGTACTGGGCCTCCAACTAATTTGCATCATTTCGTTCATGCTTAAGATATTTCTGTCGCATATGGTCCGGTGCTCCTGCTATATATTTAGAGATTCTTGATAAAATGCAGAGAAGAATCTACAATGTTTAGGATCCTGACCTGGCAACACGGCTTCAGTCACTTTCCCACCGCCGTAATGTAGTTTATGAGTGCCTTTTTTTTATAAGTATTTTCTTGGTAATTGTTCAAATAAACTTTCTTCTATGGTACATAAACTCTATGAATTTAAGCGTCCGTCTACGTTTGCATAGGAAACTGTGCAGATGTGACAACATCGAGAGGTCTATGACGAGCAGAATTTCGCTTTAAAACACGATTCATTCTTGCCTGTTCGGCTAAGTAGACCAGTCAGTCTAAAACACGTCGGATCTAACGACGATCACCTCTACTCAGGAGGACACAAGTTCAAGCGCATAATTTTCATTAACCATTAAAAATAACATTTAAAATGATAAAATCTTTCGGATTAATAAATAAAAAAAAAAAAAATATATATATATATATATATATATATATATATATATATATATATATATACCGTGTGTAACAGTAAATTTGTCTAAATCGAGTGAAAGCAAAATTGTCCATTAGTTAGATTAAGCTTTGAACCATTGTAAATGAGAAATGATTAAAGATATCTTACTGGAATTTTTATAACACTACTGGACTCTACTTTGAGCAATAAGAATGTATAATTACTCTCCAAGCTTAACAAAAGAATCATGATTAAATCGATCATAAACAAAAATGACATGTTCTTCATTAATTAATCATAGCTAAGGATTGGAAGTTCATGGAGGATTGAAATAAAGTTCAAAAATATATATGATTGCAGGATAATTTTCTAACTTATTCAGGACGATCTTGAAACTTTCTCTCCTGGAGTAACAAGATGCCTCAAAGATTTCACGTATAATTTCATTTTCAAGTCATTTTTCAGTGCTCTTTGGACTGTCACACGTGTCAAACATCTTATGGGTTGAATTGGATCTTTTCCAATTGATCTCTTTAGCTTTAAGTTGAAATGATGATCCCTCTTCTTGTTGTGACCTCCTGATCCATTTTTACTCTCTACTGTTCCTTCTTTTTAAAATCTTATTCACCATTCCCTTTATGGTTCTTGAATGGTAATTGTTCAAATGAACTTTCTTCTATGCCCCAACGAGGGAAATAAAGGGTTTGGTCCGACATTCCAACTACCTGAAGAAGGCCGGAGCGTACAACGGCCGAAACGTTGTAATAAATATGGCGACAAAGATGAGGACCATAGTCCGAATAATGTAAATAGTGTACATAATACCTCATCTCAGCAATATATATATATATATATATATATATATATATATATATATATATATATATATATATATATATATATTCATGCGTTTTATTTCACTAGGAAGAATCTTTTAAATATTGAGTCTGCAAAAAAGTTCCGTACGGTCGTATCGGCTAAGTGTGAAATCAGATGCTCAAAATTGTTCTTTAATGAAAGCATTTTTTTTTACAATTAATAGTTATTCTTTTCTTCTTTATTTCCTTCACAGCGTAATACTGAAATCCATTTTGTTAAACGTTTAAGAACTTATTCCACTTTACAGACGTAACAATAATCCATTTTCAGCAAGCTGATTAAATAATCTAGTTATTCAAATCTTATCAATCTATATCCGATAATTCCTCTGTAAGAAGACGGTATTACTTGAAATGTTAGACATTAATCGACTTGAATAATGAAGGATTGTTTCCCTCTGGATAGGAGATATTTTCACTTGTAGTCGGAACTGAATTCTCTTGTTACTTTGCCCTGATTTAACGAGGTTGTCCAGTTGGCTGCTGAGTTAATCTCATTCCGGGCGGTAGACAATCCCAGATCTTTGATCTGAACAATCACTGACCAACACAGAGGAATGGTGTTATGTTTCAGAAGTGTATCAAAGGTTATAGATGATATGGCGATCGATTTTCTTGATTGATTGGTCTAGGTTTTGATCTTTTATTTCTCCGGGTAGACGATTGTGTCTTGTCACATAAATAACTTGTCTAGACAAATATCTAACTCGTCTATATATTTTATTACTTAAAGTCATCTGTGTATATATATATATATATATATATATATGCAAAAACAAATATACAATCACACACACACACTCTTCTATGAACGAATATTTTTTCTTTCCCACACATACATATATATATATATATATATATATATATATATATATATATATGTATGGTCTTTAATACTACACTGTGTGTGTGTAAATTCAAGCAATAAATTCATATACACTTACATATACACTAATACATCTATATATATACATGTGCTTATACCTATATAATATAATATATATATATATAATAAAAAGGCTTAAACACTAATATATATATATATATATATATATATATATATATATATATATATATATATATATATATATATATATATATAATGGAATATAATTCAATATACTAACATTTAATTTAAAAAGAGTCGAGGTAAATATTATTTATTTTAGGATATTAAATCAAAAATATCTTTCACTCGTCAGTGGCATCAACGCCTGAGGAGACACATTTGTGGTGTTGAAACATAATTGTAATCGTGCAGCGATTTTTTAACATATATTTGTTTTAATATCCTAAAATAATATATATATATATATATATATATATATATATATATATATATATATATATATATATATGTGTGTGGGGGGAATAAAACAAAAGGAAAACTTATCTTAGCCGCCAACTCGATGTGTTTCGTCCTATGAGGTATTTTATTCAGGCAAATACAAGGGTTTTATTTTGTTGCAAGTATTTATATACATGAGCAAAAATTTAAGAAACGCTCATAACAATGTTGAAAAAAGAATTAAATCAGACATTTTTAATTTGCCTTGTTAGAAAAATATGTACTCTAATAAGATTTCTCGAATATTCAGGCCGGTAGATGTAAATAAATAAATATACCGTTTAATAATAAAAACAGAGCAACTACTCTAATATGTGCATCCATTAAAAATAACTTTAAACAAATAAATTAAAAATATGTTTGATTTAATTCATTTCTTAATATATATATATATATATATATATATATAAATGCATGATTCATTAAATAATATAGACAATTTTTGTCTATTTTAAGTAAATTCCTTTCATATTGTCGAATAAGCTTTTTAGCGTTATCACTGAAACACGAAAGAAAATCACCATGTTGATACATGTTTTTATTGTTAATCCTGTCTAAGCTATCGGCTTCCATAAGCCATCATCAGAGATTACAAGTACATTACAATAACTTAAATAATAAATGTTATAACAAAGATGGTAATCTTTGTTTTAGATTGGTTATGCGGACATTGCAACAATGATAGTTTCTTTTGTTTGCATGGAAGATTGCTATGCAACGATAAATTCGTGTATATGATACGCAGGAAGCAAAATATCGCATTGCGGTTCATGACGTCACACATGACCACGTCAGAGTGAAAATGAAATAAAGTGTTAAGTTTGGTACAATTTTTCAGCCATATAATAAAATCTCATACATCCAAATAAGTTACTGCAAATATCTATATGAATAAATGCATCTACGCTGGAGTCTGTTCCATAAAATAGCAGTTTTTTTTTTAGAAAATGTTCTCTGATTTGAAATTTCTGCTCAGATCTCTATAATAAATGCGAATGTCAGTGTGTCACACTTTTTCAACATATCATACCATTTTGGAATGAAGCCGGCTCCGTGAGAAATTTTAAAATATTCCTGAGAATATGTAAGAATTAGGGACTCTCAAACTCCTGAACAAACCGAAGGCCCAATCAAGAGACCTCAACAGAAGTTAGCTTAAATGCTGCCCGATAAAGCGGTTTTTAATCTCGTGTAACTATAAAGTATGAACAAAGTCGGGAAGAACTTTTTGACACAGTATGAGGAGCCGATCATTTTTTTTCCCAGTATCTTTAGCGAAGAATGTTATATATGAGTGTTCTACAAGCGTTTTGTAGTGAACGTTTGTATTAATAGAATTTAAAAGCATGCAATCTCATCGGGAGTGAAGCCAGGAAGATAGTATCAGTTTATGCTTTATAGATTAGAAATAAAATAAAACAACTTCTTATATCGTATATTCTTCTGTATAATACTACATGGTTATTGTTATATAGTGGTTTCACAGTGGAGGCTTGTATTTGTACTAAGCCGGTCCTAAAATAGGTTCGACGTACAAAACGTTAGGAACTTGATATAATAGGTAATGACGCAGTAATCTAGTTGGGGTGGCTGATACTTTAATATCCGACTAACGGTCGTCTGACATCGACTGACTGACCAACTCGATATTTAGTCACCCCCCGAGGGCATCATGTGGCACAAGGCCGGTTTAACGTGGGATCTCGTGTAACTATAAAGTAGAACAAAGTCGGAAGGAGCCCGTGGGCTCGGCCAGGAAGATAGTATCAGTTTATGCTTTTATAGATTAGAAATAAAAAATATATGCCCTTTGAACCCGTATAAACGGGTTCAGGGTCGGTTTACCTCCCGAAAGAGAATCCAACTCGCTGAGCGACTGCTACTGCTACTCCTACTTATTATAGGTGGGAGAGTCTATTAACTATAGAATAGGTGTGTTCCATTATAACAGTTATAATGCGATCCCGTATTTCTGAAGTTAAAAACAAGGAAAAAATTACATTAAAAAATGGCGTACTGTTGTTATGTTTGGTCGGGAGTTGCCTAGACCTCGACCTCTAGCCTTGATAAAGTCCAAAAGCGCCCCCTATCTCCATTGGGAGACGAACTATTCTCCACCCACCAACGTCTCTGCCACGGGCGGGGTGTGGTATGTCTCTCGATGCTCTACCACCACTTCCCTGGAAAGTGCTCGGACGAGCGATATTCCTTGGTTCCACTGAGTCAAACCTCCACACCAAGAACACGCCATGCTACTTACATAGTAGCAAACTATCGACATTACTTCCAAATTCCATCGGTGAGAAGTAAGTTCCACTCGAACAGCTTCTTCCCACGAACCACTGCCCTGTGGAACCAACCCCCAACAGGATGTTTCATCGATCACTATAATCTTAACCTGTTCAATGCTAGGGGTAGACGTTATCTTCCTCTCCTATAAGCACAAATTTCCCCCTTACTTAAATGTGTACCATAAATGCCCACCCCGTGCCTTGTAAAAGGTGAACCTTAGTGTAAAAAAAATAAATATATACGACCACGAATTACAGCCATCCCTATGCAAATTTCTTTTAAAGTTGTACCATATTATCCATTAAAATCTCAATGTCGAACATCCATTTCACTAAAATATTTAATTTTTCACGATATTAAACAATTGTAGCCATCTCGTGTTTTATTTTCTTAACTTCCGTTTCAAAACTTATTTTCGAATTTTCGGAGAAATGTGCTGACTAAACTTAAACAATAATACACTTTAAAGTGTTAATTAATCTATTATACTTTTCTGTTTGATATGACTTTATTATATTAATTATATTATTATATTAATAAACTAAGAAAATAAAAAAATATTGCCTTTCATTAAGAATGAAAAGAGAAACAAATATGGCCGACATATCAAATACCTTTTGTAAGCAATTGTTATCAACACCTGCATAATTTGTGTTTTATTATATTGTGTACTAATTGAGCGTATTTGTAATCTCGCTGTTTCAAATTGGAGGTTTTTAAGTTGATTAAATATTTCTGAAACGTGTACCTGTGTATAATACGATCCCATTTAGTTTCCATTCAAAATTTATCGTATCATATATAAGAAAATATGGTAACCTACTTGAAAAGTAAGATGAAGTCAAGAATATTCGCAAATGAGTAAGAATTCTATATAGGAACAAAAGATAGGAAGTTGTGGAGAATTATGATCGCTCAAACTTGAAAGGAGGTGACGCACAGTATATCATATTTTTTGAAAAGTTGTACCATATTATCCATTAAAATCTCAATGTCGAACATCTATTTTACTACAAAATTTATTTTTTCACGATACTAAAGAAGATAAATGAACCGGAAGTGTAGACATCACGTGTTACTTTTATTAATTTCCGTTTCAAAACTTATTTTCGAATATTTTTGTGTTGAGTGGATTTGCAATCTTGCTGTTTAAAAGCTTTTTTTCAACATGTGTATACTTGTGTATAAGACGATCCCACTTCTTTGCCTTTTAAGTTTCGTTCAAAATTTATCGTATTATGTCCACTGAAATATTTTATGAAATTTCCAAACTTTTCATCATAAATCAAGAAAATAACAAAAATAACAAAATGGTCACAAAATATGGAAAAAAAATGAATGTATCAATTTAAACTGACGTCAGGAGGATATGTGGTAAGTTTCGGAATAATAATAATAATAATAATAATAATAATAGTTGGAGCCCTAGGATTGGTTGGAAAAGATTGCAGTAGACTAATTGAAGGGATTCCTGGAAGTCCATGCCTCAAGGAGATACAAAAAATTGTTCTGACAAGTACAGCCCACACCTTACGAAGGGCTTTATCTCTGTAATTTAATTCTTTTTTTTTTTTTTTTTTGTCAGTGGAAAGTGTCATGACGCCATTTCTAACCTAAGGTCCCTGGACGGGACCCGGAAAGAAATGTGTAAACGCCAGAAATCAAAGAAAATAATAATAATAATAATAATAATAATAATAATAATAATAATAATAAATATTGACATTCTGCAACAAAATTTACTGTGGATGACCTTGAGATCAAGTTACTCCCTTTACATTTTCGTCTTAGTGAATTGTGTTCTCCTTTAATCAGAGTAGCATTTTTTATGTCAAAATTGTGGTCAGTATCGTTACATCCCCATGTAAAATCACATTTATTAAATGCTGTATCATATTATCCATTAAAATCTCAATGTCGAACACCTATTTTACTAAAATATTTAATTTTTCACGATATTAAAGAATAAAAATGAACCGGAAGTGTAACCATTTCGTGTTTTATTTTCTTAACTTCCGTTTCAAAACTTATTTTCGAATTTTCGGAGAAAGGTGCAAACTAAACTTAATCAATAATACACTTTAAAGTGTTAATTAATCTATTATACTTTTCTGTTTGATATAACTTTATAATATTTATTATATTAATTATATTATTATATTAATAAACTAAGAAAATAAAATAAAAAATAGGCTTTCATTAAGAATGAATAGAGAAACAAATATGGCCGACATGTCAAATACCTTTTGTAAGCAATTGTTAACAACACCTGCCTACTTTTTGTTTTATTATTTATTGTGCTAACGGAGTGTACTTGCAATCTCACTGTTTAAAATAAGTCGATTTTGAACCGGGAAATAAATTTCTGGAAAACTGTACGATCCCCATTTTTTACCTTTAGTTTTAATTCATTTTTAAGATAAAACGGGGAATAAATTAAATCCTTGACTATGATACGACCCCGTAACCGTCCCGATGCATTTTTTTAAATATGTACCATAATATCCATTAAAATCTCAATGTTGTAATTTCACTAAAATATTTAATTTTTCACGATATTAAAGAATAGAAATGAACCGGGTAGGTAGCCATTTTGTGTTTCCTCTAACTTTCATTTCAAAATTTCTTTTCAGGAAAAGGTGCGAACTAAAAATACCTGGTAATACATTTTAAAGTGTTAATTAATTTATCATACTTTTCTTTTTGATATGAATTTATTATATTTCTATATATTAATAAACTATGAAAATAAGTATATTGTCTTTCATTAAGAATGAAGAGAGAAACAAATATGGCCGTCGTATCAACTCCTTTTTGTAAACAATTGTTATCAACGCCTGCATAATTTGTGTTTTATTATCTAATAGGATGAGTTTATTTGCAATGTTGCTGTTTCAAATAGGAGGATTTTAAAGCTGAGTAACATTTTCTGAAAACGTTTACCTACGTATAATACGAACTCCTTTTTTTTTACTTTAGATTCACTTCAGAATATCTCGCGTTATGTACGAGAAAATACGGTATATCATAATTTGAAGCAAAGCGATTGTAATATACAGGTACTTAAACATATATCGACGCGGGAAGTGAAATCGTCGATTCGAGTTCAAATTCCAGCCAAATCAGTTGTGTTCACTTTCACACAAATGCCAGCGGGAAAGATTTGAATCAAACTCTTCTTCTCACAGCTATGCGTAAAATAGCAGAGTATACAGTGTTTTCTTGCCTTGAGCGGCAATCAAAGAGAATGAAAACTTTGAATTCCAACCCATACAGAAAAACAACGAGAAAGCGCAACACAGTCTTTCCCAAGAAAGCAGGGCAATTCACAGAAAATAAAAAAAGGAATGAGGATAGCATAGTCATCTATGTACTAAAGAGACATGTCATTTAAACAATATAATTTGCATATTCCTGTATTTAGCCACAGACATATTCTTCGGAGATATTTATATACATTAGGTTTTTATATAGTAAGTATTCTGCTATGCCCTTCTTTCGTTTATTTCTTTTTCTATTTTAAAAACACTACTAAGACATTGTCGCAACAAATCGTAATTATTAAACCTCATCTTTAACCAGGAGTACGGACCACTGGGATCTCCGGCAGACCAATTGTCGACAGTACCCTTATGTCTCCATACAAGTAAAGACTATTTCTTTTATTCTTTCTTTAATATTTTAACATTCACACCATTTTTATCTCTAATATTTATTTCATTTACATTTCTTTTTCACTTTATACTTTCTTTCTTTCTTTTATCTTCTTTATCCTTTCTTTCTTTGTTTAACATTCCTTTTCCTCTTTAGTCTTTCTTTTCCATTTTTATCTCTCCTTTCTTTCTTTCTTTCTTTCTTTCTTTCTTTTACCTTCTTTATCCTTTCTTTCTTTGTTTAACATTCCTTTTACTCTTTAGTCTTTCTTTTCCATTTTTATCTCTCCTTTCTTTCTTTCTTTCTTTCTTTCTTTCTTTCTTTTACCTTCTTTATCCTTTCTTTCTTTGTTTAACATTCCTTTTTCTCTTTAGTCTTTCTTTTCCATTTTTATCTCTCCTTTCTTTCTTTCTTTTTTTCTTTCTTTTACCTTCTTTATCCTTTCTTTCTTTGTTTAACATTCCTTTTTCTCTTTAGTCTTTCTTTTCCATTTTTAACTCTCCTTTCTTTCTTTCTTTCTTTCTTTCTTTCTTTCTTTTACCTTCTTTATCCTTTCTTTCTTTGTTTAACATTCCTTTTTTTCTCTTTAGTCTTTCTTTTCCATTTTTATCTCTCCTTTCTTTTCTTTCTTTCTTTTTACCTTCTTTATCCTTTCTTTCTTTGTTTAACATTCCTTTTTCTCTTTAGTCTTTTCTTTTTCCATTTTTATCTCTCCTTTCTTTCTTTTCTTTTTACCTTCTTTATCCTTTTCTTTTCTTTGTTTAACATTCCTTTTTTCTCTTTAGTCTTTCTTTTCCATTTTTATCTCTCCTTTCTTTTCTTTCTTTTTTCTTTCTTTCTTTCTTTTTTTTTACCTTCTTTATCCTTTCTTTCTTTTTGTTTAACATTCCTTTTTTCTCTTTAGTCTTTCTTTTTCCATTTTTATCTCTCCTTTCTTTCTTTTATCTTCTTTATCCTTTCTTTCTTTGTTTAACATTCCTTTTTCTCTTTAGTCTTTCTTTTCCATTTTTATCTCTCCTTTCTTTCTTTCTTTTATCTTCTTTATCCTTTCTTTCTTTGTTTAACATTCCTTTTTCTCTTTAGTCTTTCTTTTCCATTTTTATCTCTCCTTTCTTTTCTTTCTTTCTTTCTTTCTTTTACCTTCTTTATCCTTTCTTTCTTTGTTTAACATTCCTTTTTCTCTTTAGTCTTTCTTTTCCATTTTTATCTCTCCTTTCTTTCTTTCTTTTACCTTCTTTATCCTTTCTTTCTTTGTTTAACATTCCTTTTTCTCTTTAGTCTTTCTTTTCCATTTTTATCTCTCCTTTCTTTCTTTCTTTCTTTCTTTTACCTTCTTTATCCTTTCTTTCTTTGTTTAACATTCCTTTTTCTCTTTAGTCTTTCTTTTCCATTTTTCTCTTCCTTTCTTTCTTTTACCTTCTTTATCCTTTCTTTCTTTGTTTAACATTCCTTTTTCTCTTTTAGTCTTTTCTTTTCCATTTTATCTCTCCTTTCTTTCTTTTCTTTTACCTTCTTTATCCTTTCTTTCTTTTGTTTAACATTCCTTTTTTCTCTTTAGTCTTTTTTTTCCATTTTTTATCTCTCCTTTCTTTTCTTTCTTTTATCTTCTTTTATCCTTTCTTTCTTTGTTTAACATTCCTTTTTTCTCTTTAGTCTTTCTTTTCCATTTTTATCTCTCCTTTTTCTTTCTTTATCCTTTCTTTCTTTGTTTCTTTCTTTTTTTCTTTCTTTGTTTAACATTCTTTTTTCTTTCTTTAGTTTTTTTTTTCCATTTTTATCTCTTAGTTTTTTCTTTCTTTTTCTTTTATCTTCTTTTATCCTTTCTTTCTTTTGTTTAACATTCCTTTTTCTCTTTAGTCTTTTCTTTTTCCATTTTATCTCTCCTTTCTATCTTTCTTTCTTTCTTTTCTTTCTTTTTTCTTTTCTTTGTTTAACATTCCTTTTTCTCTTTAGTCTTTTCTTTTTCCATTTTTATCTCTCCTTTTTCTTTCTTTTCTTTTTTCTTCTTTTATCCTTTTTTTTCTTTGTTTAACATTTATTTTTTTTCTCTTTAGTCTTCCTTTTTCCATTTTTTTCTCTCCTTTCTTTCTTTCTTTCTTCTTTTCTTTCTTTGTTTAACATTCCTTTTTCTCTTTAGTCTTTCTTTTCCATTTTTATCTCTCCTTTCTTTCTTTCTTTCTTTCTTTCTTTTACCTTCTTTATCCTTTCTTTCTTTGTTTAACATTCCTTTTTCTCTTTAGTCTTTCTTTTCCATTTTTATCTCTCCTTTCTTTCTTTCTTTCTTTCTTTTACCTTCTTTATCCTTTCTTTCTTTGTTTAACATTCCTTTTTCTCTTTAGTCTTCTTTTTTCCATTTTTATCTCTCTTTCTTTCTTTTTTCTTTTTCTTTTTTTTTACCCTCTTTATCCTTTCTTTCTTTTGTTAAACTTTTTTTTTCTCTTTAATCTTTCTTTTCCATTTTTATCTCTCCTTTCTTTCTTTCTTTTACCTTCTTTATCCTTTCTTTCTTTGTTTAACATTCCTTTTTCTCTTTAGTCTTTCTTTTCCATTTTTATCTCTCCTTTCTTTTCTTTTTTCCTTTCTTTTACCTTCTTTATCCTTTCTTTCTTTGTTTAACATTCCTTTTTTTTCTCTTTAGTCTTTCTTTTCCATTTTTATCTCTCCTTTTTCTTTTCTTTTTTTACCTTCTTTATCTTTTTTTCTTTCTATGTTTAACATTCCTTTTTTTCTCTTTAGTCTTTCTTTTCCATTTTTATCTCTCCTTTCTTTCTTTCTTTTACCTTCTTTATCCTTTCTTTCTTTGTTTAACATTCCTTTTTCTCTTTAGTCTTTCTTTTCCATTTTTATCTCTCCTTTCTTTCTTTCTTTTACCTTCTTTATCCTTTCTTTCTTTGTTTAACATTCCTTTTTCTCTTTAGTCTTTCTTTTCCATTTTTATCTCTCCTTTCTTTCTTTCTTTCTTTCTTTCTTTCTTTCTTTTTACCTTCTTTTATCCTTTTTTTTCTTTTGTTTAACATTCTTTTTTTTCTCTTTAGTCTTTCTTTTCCATTTTTATCTCCTTTCTTTCTTTTATCTTCTTTATCTTTTCTTTCTTTGTTTAACATTCCTTTTTTCTCTTTTAGTCTTTTTTTTCCATTTTTATCTCCTTTCTTTTCTTTCTTTTTATCTTCTTTATCTTTTCTTTTCTTTTGTTTAACATTCCCTTTTTTCTCTTTAGTCTTTCTTTTCCATTTTTATCTCTCCTTTCTTTCTTTCTTTCTTTCTTTCTTTCTTTCTTTTACCTTCTTTATCCTTTCTTTCTTTGTTTAACATTCCTTTTTCTCTTTAGTCTTTCTTTTCCATTTTTATCTCTCCTTTCTTTCTTTCTTTTACCTTCTTTATCCTTTCTTTCTTTGTTTAACATTCCTTTTTCTCTTTAGTCTTTCTTTTCCATTTTTATCTCTCCTTTCTTTCTTTCTTTCTTTCTTTTACCTTCTTTATCCTTTCTTTCTTTGTTTAACATTCCTTTTTCTCTTTAGTCTTTCTTTTCCATTTTTATCTCTCCTTTCTTTCTTTCTTTTTTTCTTTTCTTTATCCTTTTTTTTTCTTTTGTTTAACATTCCTTTTTCTCTCTTTAGTCTTTCTTTTTTTTTTTTTATCTCTCCTTTCTTTGTTTTTTTTTTACCTTTTTTATCTTTCTTTTTTTTTGTTTAACATTCCTTTTTTTCTTTTAGTCTTTCTTTCTTTTTCCATTTTTATCTTTTTCTCTTTTCTTTCTTTTTTTTCTTTCTTTCTTTCTTTTTTTCTTTTTCTTTTCCTTTCTTTTTGTTTAACATTCCTTTTCTCTTTAGTCTTTTCTTTTTCCATTTTTATCTCTCCTTTCTTTCTTTCTTTTTCTTTCTTTCTTTTACCTTCTTTATCCTTTCTTTCTTTGTTTAACATTCCTTTTTCTCTTTATTCTATCATTCATTTCTTTTCCATTGTTTAACTCTTCTTTCTTTCTTGTTTTCATTCTTTCTTTCTACTCTATTCATTCTTTCTTTTCCATTCTTTATCTTCTTTCTTTCTTTAAAATTCTTTTTTTCTTTATTCTTTCTTTCTTTTCCATTTTTATCTCTCCTTTTTTTTTCTTTCTTTCTTTCTTTCTTTCTTTCTTTCTTTCTTTCTTCATCTCTTCTTTCTTTAACATTCTATTTTCTCCTTCTTCTTTCTTTTACATTATTTATATCTTATTTCTTTCTTTCTCTCTTCCTTTCTTTCTTTAACATTCCTTTTGCTCTTTATTCTTTCTTTCTATTTGTCTTTCTTTCGTTTGCATTCCTTCTTACATTATTCTTTTTTCATTCTCTGTTTTCCATTTTTCTTCTTTCTTTCTTTCTTTCTTTCTTTCTTTCATTATCTCTTCTTTCTTTTCTATTCTTTATCTCTGCTTTCATTATTTCTTTTTTCTTTATTTTACATTCCTTTTTATTTTACGGTTTGTTTAATTTTTTCTTTTCCTTTCTTTTTCTCCACCTTTTTCTTTCTTTCTTTCTTTCTTTCTTTCTTTCTTTCTTTCTTTCTTTCTTTTACATTCTTTTTTAATTTATACTTTCTTTCATTCTTTCTGTTCCATTCATTTTTCTTTCTTTCTTTCTTTCTTTCTTTCTTTTCCATTCTTTATCTCTTCTTTCTTTCTTTCTTTCTTTCTTTCTTTTTTATTCTTTATCTCCATCCCTCTTTCTTTCTTTCTCTTTGTTTTCCATTCGTTATCTCTTCTTTCTTTCTTTCTTTTTCTTTCTTCCTTTCTTTCTTTCTTTCTTTCTTTCTTTCTTTTACATTACTTTTTACTTTATTTTTCTTTCATTCCTTCTTTTACATTCTTTATCTCTTATTTTCTTTCTTTCTTTTTTCTTTTACATTCCGTTCTCTCTTCTTTCTTTCTTTCTTTCTTTCTTTCTTTCTTTCTTTCTTTCTTTTT